>OZ010791.1:547109174-547722924 GCA_963932465.1 Maratus speciosus
GCATAACCCTACCCAAACCCGAAAAATAAATTACAACAGACCGTAACCCGATCCGAGCAAGACGAGTTTTGTCCAGAACCTAAAAATTCCATTCGAAGTCAACCTGAAAACCCGTCCCGAACCAAATCTTAACCGACAAAAATATTCCAAAGAACTGTAACCCAATGCAAGCCAGACAAAATAATCTCTGTCCACCGGCAACCCGATCCGAACCTGAAAGTTCTAATTGAACTCAATCCGAAACATGGTTGTGGTCGGTTTTCGGGTTGGCTTCAAATGGAACCTTGAAGTTCGGATCCGGTTGAAAAGAAATTAAACTAAATTAGATAATTCTTCATGAAAACCTATTTATCTAAATAAAAGGGGGGGGGCAATTGTCCCCCTTCCCCCCTTTTATATTTAACCAATGAACCTCCAAATCAAATCAAGGAAGCCATATCGTAATAAACTGGTATATCAAATTTAAAGCAATTCGAATAATTCTGTATGAAAAACTCATTTATCTAAATTAAGGGGACACTAGTCCCTGTCCCTCCTTTATACTTAACCAATAAATCTCCAAATCTAATCAAGGCAGCTCCTTAACATAATAAACCGGTATACGAAATTTGGAGCAAATCGAATAACTCTGCAGGAAAAACTCATTTATCTAAATTAAGGGGGGGGGGTCTAGCCCCCCTTTCTTCCCTTTATACTTAACTAATGAACTTCCAAATCTAACCAGGGAAGCTCCTTAACATAATAAACCGGTATACCAAATTTGGAGCAAATCGAATAATTTTGCATTAAAAACACATTTACCTAAAGTAAGGGGGGGGGGCTACGCCCCCCCCCCTTTCCTCCCTTTATACTTTCCTCCTTTATACTTTCTTTATGCTTTCCTCCCTTTTTGCTCCCTTTTAACTAATGAACCTCCAAATCTCATCAAATCATCTCCTTAACATAATAAACCAGTATACTAAATTTGAGCTAATCGAATGAAAAACGCATTTATCTAAATTAAGGGGAGAGGCAATTGCCTCCCTTTCCCCCCTTTATATATAATAATGATCTTCCAAATGTAAACAGGGAAACTGCTTAACATAATTAACCGGTATACCAAATGTATTGCAAATCGCATATTTCTGCATGAAAAACCCATTTATCTAAATTACGGTGGGGGATAGCCCCCTTTCCCCCCTTTTTACTTAAATAATGAGCTTCCAAATCTAATCAGGGAAGCTCCTTAACACAATAAACCGGTATAACAAATTTGGAGCAAATCGAATATTTTTGCATGAGAAACCCATTTATATAACTTAAGGGGGGGGGGGGACTATCCCCCCTTTTCCCCCTTTATCCTTAACCAATGAGCCCCAAAAACTAATCAGGGAAGCACCTTATCAGAATGAACTAAGAAAAAAAAATGGAGCAAATCGGATATTTCTATCAAGAGTTATCGCGTTACTTACATACGTACGTACACACGTACATACAGAATCTTCGGGAACTTAAGCTCTGTCGCTTTGATAGCCTGTGAGCTAAAAATATCACCCTGATCGGATAATAAGTGGTCATTTTTCAATTAGCCTAACGCATTCTAGTCTCTTTGCAATAAGCCTAAAAAATATCAGGCTAATTGGAAAAAGGCAGATGGATTCTCCAATTAGCCCGGCTCATAGCCTACGACATATATATACACTGGCCTCCAAAAGTTAAGGTACAGGGACTGGATGCTTTCGATTGCACACGTTTTGTGGAATATCTACAAAAATTATTGGCGAATTGTTCTTGAACTTCTGGGATGAAAAGAACATGTTTGATTTTATATTTATCGGTGAAGATTTAGTCGGGGGGTACAATTAGGTGGCTAATAATAAATTTAATAATAAAATAATATTTGCGATCACCTATGTAACAGGAAAGGCTGGAAATGGTTTGTCACTGTGGTAAATGGCTAATTGGGTCCTGTTCAATGTTTGTATGCATTTGTGTAAGCATAGCACTCATATTGGTGAAGATGTTAACGTTTTTGTGAAAAATTCAATAGGTTTTTTTATTATAGCATACAGAGTTTTCAACCAAATTTAACGCAACTTTCCAAAAACCTGACAAAGAATAGTAGAAACATTATACTGTAATTGAAACAAGAATATATTGAATATTTGATGAGATATGGGCATTTATATGAGATAATTTTTGACTGCGCATGCGCGGAAGATTTCAAAATTTTTATTTCATAATTTGGTAGTAAGCTACTTATGTCAACTTATATAAAATGTCCAGTCAAATATCGCGAAAATTCACAAAGATAGGGTCGATATAGTGAGTTGCTTCCTAAAAATAGCTTTATTATAAGGGATTTTCCACAACTTTTCAATCAGCTCGCTATATCTTTCTAAGTTTTTACAATATTTGATTGAACTTTTTTTGAAGTTGCCCCAAAATACTGACTACCAAATTATGAAATAAAAATTCTTTTCAATCAGCTCGCTATATCTTTCTAAGTTTTAACAATATTTGATTGAACTTTTTTTGAAGTTGCCCCAAAATACTGACTACCAAATTATGAAATAAAAATTTTGAAATCATCCGCGCATGTGCAGTTAAAAATTATCTCATAAAAATGCCTATATCTCATCAAATATTCAATATATTCATGATTTAATTGCAGTATAATGTTTCTACTACTCTTTGTCAGGTTTTTGGAAAGTTGTGTTACATTTGGTTGAAAACTCTGTATCTCTCTATTCTAAAAAAAAGTAACTACCGCTGTCACCGCCGCCGCCGCCGCCGGTTTTGATTTTTTTGTGACCGGAGGTCTTTCTTCGTTAATATTAACAAAAATAATGCTTACAAAAATATGAAAATCGGTGGTTTCATACAGAAATATTTGATAAACACGCTGATGCAGACAGTTTTCAAATCGAAGAATTATTTTAAGAGTTATTTAATGCTAAAGTTGGACAAAATCGTTTCACTAAAAAAGTTTTATAGCTGCAAAAACTATACATGGCAGTGTAATCATTTTTAGATCCTTTTATGCATTAGAATTTGCCGGAGTGCAGATTGCATTATTTTTTTTATTTTGACTCATTTTTTCAGGTTTTATTTCTATTTTAAATTCAAATTTTCAGCATTTCTGGAGATATTTTTTACAGATTTCAGAAAATTGTACTAATTTAAACTGTTGCCAACTGTATAAAAAGCGCAAGCAATAATGTTTGCTTCAAATTAAAAATTTATTTACACGTGACTATTATAAACAGGAAAAAAAACTTTCAAATTAGAATTAAATAATTACGTATAAAAAGCAGGAACTTATTAAAAATTACGTCATAAAAAGTATACACGTGAATTTTAAAAGAGAAAGGATATTGTAAAATAATAAATTCATTAACATGCGTTAGAAGTCTTAGGAGAAATTACGTCATATTTACGTCACATTATAGTTCTACATAAAATGAACACAAAATAATATTGCAGAAAAGTTTAAATTTAGAAATTGCGCTAGACATTTATTTGATATTTTGAGAATTAATTTAAAATGTCTCAATTAAAAGAACTTTCTTTTCGCTTTGTTAAAAAATACCAGGAGACAAAGACTCTCTTTACTTAATTCCTTTTATATTAGCTTATTTTGAAATGTTGTTACACATGTATACGTCATCGAGTTATTTTTATTTCGACGTTTTGTTTGTGCTTTTATTAATGTTGTACGAATTTATTTGTTCTTTCGTTATTTAAAATAAAAATTATATCAATTTGTATAATTTGGCGAGTGGTTTGGCGATTTATATAATTTGGCGAAATTGGTCGACAGGATAATCAAGTAGTACCGCAGCGGATTTGGCGTTAAAATTCCCCAATCAAAGAGAAATGAATAGAAATTCGTTTATAGGGAGATCGCCACTGTTTTTTAAATTATAATTCAATCTTTCGAAATCTTTTTAAAGCCGATCAAATTAGCGTGCATTTAGAGTCTGCGGTGTCTGGACGGGGGTTGGCGAGCGTAGCTCGTAGGGAGCCGAGCCCCCTAGTGCTATAAACAAAAACCTTTTGAATTTTTCACAAAAACGTTAACATCTTCACGAATATGAGTGCTATGCTTACACAAATGCATACAAACTTTGAACAGGACTCAAATAGTCATTTACCACAGTGACAAATTCATTATTAAATTTATTATTAGCCCCCTAATTGTACTCCCGACTAAATCTTCACCGGGAAATATAAAATCAAACATGTTCTTTTCATCCCAGAAGTTCAAGAACAATTCGCCAATAATATTTGTAGATATTCGACAAAACGTGTGCAACCGAAAGCATCCAGTCCCTGTACCTTAACTTTTGGAGGCCAGTGTATATAAAAAAAGTGTTGACATCATAGATCCTTCTATATATAAAAAAAGTAATGCCATAGAAATGGACCAATGAAAATCGCGTAGATACTGCGAAACGCATCTGATTGGCCAGAACTTTCTGACGCTATAAACGGGTTACCAGAGGGGGTGGGGTGACCCGGGTCTGTCACAAAATGTCACCAAGTTTGTCGCGCCAACTTGGCGCCAATATGTCGCCAAATTTGGCGACCAAAATTAGTCGCCAAAAGAGACGCCAACTTGGTGCTATTTCCAGTATTTCGCAAAATTTCCACAGACTCCCATTGGAAAACAATAGGGTTTACTTGCTTGCAGAAAATCAACAAATTGGGATATTTCAATGCAACAAAAACTAATATTAGCTTATGAATAGAGCTTAATTAAACTATTTACGTTATTTTTAAGCACAAAATGGGGTTGTCTAGAAAATAGGGATTGCTTCGGGATACCGAATGGAATCGCAAAGCGATTACGCGGGGAGTTGGTGAGCGTAGCGAGAAGGGGGGACGGTTAACCTGTAGTAATACATATGATGATTTTCGCATATTTTCTACAATCCGTGATACCAGGTTTTATCTACCAATGTTTATAATTTTATAAAAAAGTGAATTGAAACATGCATTAAATTACTTATCCTACATATTTATTTTAATAAACATTTATTTTATGAGCAATAATTTAATAAAATTTAAAAATGTTACCCTTAGTTTCTAAAGTGTATAATTTTATAATTAAGTACCAGAACTATATATTTGAAATTGTAAGTAACGTGGTTTATTTACTGAAGGAAAACAATGACGGCAAATCTAATTAAAATTCATTTTTATTGGAACTAACATATTTTAACAAGATTCCCATCAAACAAAATATGTTTTTCTTCATGGGAAAGTGACTTCCTGCCCTAAACAGGATGTTTGATAAAAGTGAAATGTATCCGTTTGCAGAGGAAGCTAGTAAAATCATCGACAATGTAAATATATATATATATATATATATATATATATATATATATATATATATATTTGGTAACAGTAATTAAAACAAAAATTTCATTATTATGTCGATATGTTTAAAGGAAATTAATTGAAACGTGCATGCATTAAGTTACATAATGGAGATTCCGCATATTAAATTTAATAAAAGTAAGTCTCGTGGAATTTTAAATTTTCACTCTTTGTTTCTAAATTATATCAATGTATAATTAAATATCTAAACTATAAATTTAAAATTTAAGTAAAGTGATTTATTTGGTAAAACAAGACTTATCCTTCTCAGTGCTTGAAATTCATTTTATTCCAAATGAGACATTTCAACAAGATCATTTGAGAGAAATATATTTTTCATTCCCGAAACGTGACATCCTGACATAGACAGGATAAAAGCGAAATGAATCTGTATTTCAAACTATCTTTCAAAATCAGTGAGAATGAAAGCTATGTTACAACAGTAATTAGCACCAAAATTTAATCTTTATGTCGATATTTTAAAAATAAGTAAATTTAAATGTATATATATATATGAAATCAGCTACTGCAGATTGCGCCTTTATAACTGAATGTAAGTTAGATCCATTAGCATATATGTCGATGAAATTTTTAAAAAAAATACTCTTAGTTGTTATTGTTCTTATATTAATATTGAAGTATTCGATCTATGACTTTTAAAACCTAAATAAGGAGATTTATTTTTTTAAACAACGAAAATGATTATTTTAGTATTGAAGTACACGAATTATCGATTTAAAATTCAAAGCAGCGTACTTTATATGTTAAATATACACAGTATCTGTACTTGTCTCTATTTTTAATTTATTTTAATTAAACTATCTTGTTTCAACAAGCCCTCTTTAACGAAAATGAATTTTACTTTCCCGGAACGTGACTTCCTGACATAAACATGTTTATGCGATAAACTATAAATATATCTGGATTTAGAACAACTTAACAAATAACTCAGAATGAAAAAGGATATGACGAAGGTAATTAGCACGGAATTTTCGTCATCGTAGTAACAATTTCAGTAAGTTTATTTACTGAAATTTCTATTCATCTTCAGTGCAGATAACATTGTAATTTGCGTCCACAAGGAACAATTATATTTCATTAGTAATTTGAAAATATTTTGATTTTGTCTGTATTTATACGCTAGATAAGAAAAATAACATACAAAAACAAATTTTATTAATAGATTCAATTTGTGTGTTATCCATTCTTTAATTAAATAATTCTTAACAATAACTTAAAAATGTTTATTTGTATCTTATATTTACTGAAACTGAGTATGGTTCCTTCTTATGATAATATCTTTTTATAATATCTTTTTAGTTGCTTAATTTTGTGATTATCGAGAAAAATAATCAATTATAATTTATTCGTCTTGTTACGTATTGGAATTTGTATGGTGAAGAACTCTTAATGTGTAAAGTGTTTAGTTGCGAAACCAAACGAACGTTTTGCATTTTAGTGCATCCTTTAATAGACTAATAATAATATCGTAATTGGATAACTATATACAGTTTCTAACATTCAATAGATGTAATCACACATTAAATTAATTAACAAATCGTTATTTTAATGAGCATATAACATTCATATAATTATATGGAAGTTTTAATTTTACTCTTCCTTATAAAGCTACTTATTTTAAGTCTAAAATTTTAGTGCAGTGCCTAGCAATTATTTTATAAGGGTAATCTTGTGGTCCAGTGAGTATTGAGATTTTGTGTGCGATTCTGGCGTCCTAAATTTTGAGTGAATGAGACCTGTTTTTTCATTTCTTTGATTTTGGTAAAGTATCTCTGAAATTCCGGAAATATATACTCACACTTTTTTGGCAATGGTATTATTATTAGTTACTCACAGTTGTGTAGTTGCTACATATAATACAACAGGAGGTGTATTCGGTGGATTTGGAACTTTTATCGCCGTAAAGTGCTTCATAACCATTTATCCTTCTTTTGAGCCAAGTACTTAGCGTGTTACAGTTTCCCATTACCATTTTCGGATAGAATCTACGGCTGTAAGTTTCGTCATCATGTCAAGAAGTTAACATTCGTAAGTTCCAATAAAGGATTAGTGGAATCGTGGGGGGGGGGGGGGCACTTTTGACTGATGTTACAGTGTTTGTAGATACTATTTTAAGTGAATTAAAGCGGCTTCTCTTGGATTACTGTGGAAACGAATGGCAAAGCCATTTTAATTGGAGTTTGTTTTGAATTTAATGCGTCTTTTCGGAAAGTATTTCCAATTTCATTCAATAGTGAAATCGAGTTTATTTTTGTTCATCATTATTTATATGTGCTTGCTTCATTGTTAATTGCCTTTTTTTTGTTTTAAGTAAAATTTTGTGTTTTATTTATGAACTGTGTTATTGCTCACTTTCAAATGAACAGCCCGGAAGGAAACGTCACAAAATATTCAAGATACCAACATCATTTATTCACAATATTTGTAATAATTTTCTGCAGTTAAATAAAACAAAACGAACTGTTAATAATTTGTGGTTTAAAAGTGTGTACGATAATATGTAATACCAATTTGATACTAGTTAATATTTACTTTATTCAAGGGAGATACTCCAGGAAAACAATTTTTTCCTCATATTTTGAACACTTATGTTGTTTCGAATATGCTCTCAAATCTGATTTTTTAACAATCCAAGTCAAGACAAGTTGTCTGATGTCTCGGTGTCAAGGTGAAAAAAGAGCTAATGCAATATAATAAGAGAATTTTTCGTTAAACAAGTGATCGCAATCGATCGACATTTTAACACTGAAATCAGTCGAGCTATCAACGTTTTATTTTTGGAAATTGAACCAGACATTTTTTACTCCAAGGAAATATTACTAAATAATATCATTTCTAATAATATTAATTTTTTGAACAGTTTAAAAATGGAAAGTTAGTGACAAATCTTTCTCTCAAACATCTAACATTTAGTAAAATATTGATCTTTTTAAAACTTATCAATTTCAGGGTTTGACTCCCACTAATTTCATTTGTTTTAAAAATTTGTTTTGTGTTTTGCTTTAGATAACTTTTGAAAGAATAATCACCTATAGGTTACTTACTGATTAAGTAGTGAAATGAGATGGAATTATCAAAATTTTTTCAAAACAGTTTTTACAAAATTAGACGAAATGTACAATGAATTCTATGCCTAAGCCCCATTTTTTTTCTATGCACATTATTTAAATATGCAATCACATACTACAGTCACACTGCTGCGTTTATACTTGAAACTTGAATGAAAACTCTGCAGTTTTAAGTGGGATATACCTCCACATTACTAAATCTGCAGGACTTATCCGAAACGTTCTTTTACCACGATTTTAAAAGATTTAATTATGTGGAAACAGATAAAATATCTGTTTTATGTTCTTTCAAACATGTTCTTTGATGTTCTTTCAAAGATATTTTTATGTTCTTTGAAAGAAGATAAAACAGATATTTTGCGATATCGCTCGACAACAGCACTTTCTAGATTTTATTTCAACAACCATCATTGTTTCATAGATTTTAATAATGCTAAGATAATAATTCCGTGTAATACTGCTATAGATGTCCTTCAGAATGAATCAATAGAAATTATGGTTAGAAAAGAGGAAGTTTGTAACGATAATATCTCATTTAATATCCCTAAACTTTGGATGCACATATTAAAATAATCTTTTGCAACTCATTTTATTCATCTCGTATTTTTCAAAGTCATGTATGCATTGCTATTTTTGATTTTAGCAAAGTTTGTCTCTTTCGTTTTCAGTTCGGCATTTATTTGCATCGCCTTACAATAGATGTGGCCACTGCATGCCACATTGTTCATTCGATTTTATTTTATTCATTTTTCACCTGATAGACGGCGCCATAATCTAAATCATTTGAAATTTTACTTAATTTTTAGTCTGATAGATGGTGCCATTGCACTTTTTCTTGATTGTAATTGGTTAAAGTGATTTTTGACTGGATATATAACGAACCTTTTAGCTTCAAGACGGTTTTGCTCTGTTTTTAAAAGACATTACGACAACGTTTCCTGATGAAGGTCACAGATGATGACCGAAACGTTCAATATTTTAACTGTATTTTAATATTTGTATAGTTTTTAGACTTTGCAACAGTTTATACACCGTTTAGTAAACTTGTGATGTTTATTTTCACGTTTATATATATAACATTTTACGGTGTAAATGTCCAGCTATTTATTATATTAAATTAGTTTCAAATTTCTATTATATACTTTTGTTTTCAGTTTAGTAGTTAAACTTATCCTTTTGAAAAAATATTTTTTGAAATACAGAGTGGTGTAAAAATTCAAAAAAATATATTGAATTATTATTTTTTGAAATAATAAGTACATGAATCATGGATTTTCTCAAGAGTACAATTACATAATCATTTATGGCTGCAAATAAGCTGTCTATATATACTTAAAATCTTAATAAGAAACATTATAAGAAATTTGAAACGAAATATAAATATTATACACTTACCCAGAGTTAATTTGATTATACACATTTAATTTAATAAAAGTTAGTTAGTTACATTAGCTTATAAATTTATGAAAATCTGAAATTCCACTCTTGACGGATAAGATACTTGATTAATTTACTGAAGTATCCCGATTATATACATTGAGGTTTTTCGGAAATTTATTATTATACTAACACAAAATCGCCTTTTCTGACCAGTTCAAACTCATATTAAAACTTTTTTAAGCGTTCACTGTATGTAAAATCAACAAATGGACATTGCCGTACTACATATATTTTTTAATGGAATTAAGTTAAAATATGCGCAAAGCTTACGTATGATCTACATAATTAAACTAACGTGTATGATTTTACTTTTCTGAACCTACTTCTTTTCTATCTCTTTACAAAATTTCACCAATCCTTTATTTATGGTATGGATATTGGACAAGGAAAAAGCACACTTTTTACTAGAAATGTGGATTTCTTTATGAAATATCAGAATAAAATACAGGACCCAATAAATAAATTAAATAATTTATTATAAAAAAACTAACAAATTTAATGCTGATCTTTATTAGCTTTTTAATTTTTAATAAAAAGTCTTTTCTTTTTCATGATAAATGTTGAAAATACTGTACCCTACACTACATAAATTAATCTTTGGAAGGTATATTTATTAAATCTCATATTTTTAGTTTAATACTTCTAAGTTTAAATAGTAATTCTTCTGGTACGGTGAATAATTGAAATATAGTGTTGGCATGGAACTTATGTATGAAAAATTATTAATTTTTCTATTTTAATTTATTTATAAATATATTATTACGCAGCGTAGTATTAAATATTAAATAAAGTGTTAATTTATTCTGTTAACAGGTATCAGGATTGCGTTATGTGGATTAAAAAAACGAGGCTCTAACAATAGTCCTAAAATTTCAAAAATTTTCAAAATTTTTTGCAGTCCCCAAGTCTTAAAAATTGAAAATGTGGTGATTGAGAGTTCCTCTAATGTTATTAAAATACGAATAAAAAACACATTTGACACTCCAAGGGACTGAAGAGACATTACACTTTGCATTACCAAAAAATAACAGCACTTGTATTCAAAATACGATAAAAATTATAAAATTTGCGCTTTATCTTGATTTTCTTGATTTTCAAAGACCTTCAAATAAAAAAAAAAAATGTAAAAATTGAAAATTTATATTTAATTTACTTATTATTATTATTATTATTATTGTTGTTAATGTTACTGTTATTGATATTATCATTATTGTTATAGTTTTTATTATGTTTTGATTATTATTATTATTGTTGTTGTTGATATTTTGTCCACTTCAGTTGTAAAAAAGTCGAAAATGAAAAGTTTTAACTCCTTTCTCTAAGTTAGCAAAAGCCGAGAAAACCCCGACAATGTACATTTCCGCTTTTTTTCCCTTCATTTCGTTAGATTTTTCCTGTCTGGGGAATCACAAGAAACGTCGAAAATGTTAAATTTTAGAATGATGTTACGAGTACAAAGCACATGAAACAACGGCGAAATTTTAATATTTTACCGTGGGAGACAAAATCATAGAATTCAGTATTAATATTTCTGTTCTAATATAGTAGTAGCAAGGAATTGAACAAAATTAATAAAAGTTTTAATTTATTCATAAATACATCCTTGCGATGTGTATGATTAAAGATTGATTAAAGTGCTAATTTATTCTGATGACAGGTATCAGGATAGCCTTGTGTGGAGAAAGAAAAACGAGGCTGTTATTAGTAGTCCTAAGAAATGTCAAATTGTACAAAAATTCAGAGGTTTAAGGTAAGCTGGGGGTAAATAGGCCAACGAGGTAACTGGGCCATAGGCTATTTTATAAAATATAGTTGATGTTTTTTAAGTTTTACCTTTTGTCAAAATTGCACTCACATCTCTACTTCTTAAAACAACGTGTGTCAACTCAATCATAACTCTGCTATTGTGATAGGTTGTCAATCTGTGATTTGCCTAAAATTTAGGTTTCTTTTTTTAAAAAACAACGTCCATTTGGTTGAACTCCCTCGACTTTTTATTAAAATGTGGTAGGTACTTTTATTAAACAATCTTTTTATTTAAAGATTAGACACTTAAATATTATTAGATATCTCTACATATTTACTTCATGTTTTAAATGTATGGCCGGTGTTTCAGTAACTCCATAATTATTTCAAGAATGGGGTAAATCGGACATGTATCAGGGGTAACTGGACCATATGGGATCCAGTTACCCCAACAGTTATAAATCTCTTTTTAAGTTTCTCTTACTACGAGAAATTACTTTCTTCATTTTTTTTTTTTTTTTTTTTTTTTTTTTTTTGCTTGCAATAAAGAGAATTACATAATACCTTATTAAATTACATAATAAAAATTTAAAGAAGCATGTTGGGGTTATCAAACCAAATTTCTTTAGTGTGATGGGTATAGCTCGAAATTTTATGATAGAGATGAAGAGGCGTACAATAGGCAAAGTGAAATTATTAGAAAATTATTGAAACGAATAAAAAATAGTTCTGTTCGGTATAAAAATATTATTACATTCTTCACATGTTTATTGGACATATTGAACTTCCAATGTGGTAAATAAAAGAGAGAATGTGATACTTAAGTACTTAAGTAGTCGTTTGTTCATAGATTTATCTTGTTATTTTTTCCCTTAAAATACCCATATAACTTTTATACTTATAACGTATACTAAAGTACAAAAGTACTTACTTATTTTTTTTTTGTTGTTTTTTGCATAAATTAAATCTAATGTTTTCACTTTTAGTGCTTTTTTAGACACTCTGACAGTAAAGGTTTCCCTTACAACGTTCTTTAGTTGATAATATAATTTACACTTTTTCAAACAGAACCTGATACAGAATATTAAAAAAATAAATAAATAAATAAGTAAAATAACGCGTGTGGAACATAGACCCTACTGGTCCATTTTTCCCATTTTTATGGGGCAACTGGACTTATAATTAAAAAGAAAGATGAAATATATATATATTATATATATATTTATTTTTAGATATTATGATGCAATTCTGAGCTTTTTTGTCTGATAGAAACAACCTAACTGAACACATTTACAAAAGTTCATACTTTAATTTTAATGAATATTATCCTTTCGAAGCTGAATTGCCAGAATCTCCAGAGTCAAATTGTAAAATCATGGCCCAGTTGCATCTAATCTTACCTTTTTTGCAGACCAAAAATCTTACAAATTTGGAATTGCTGAGTTTCAGAGTCCTTCTAATGTTCAATAAAATGTAAAAAAAAAAAAAAAAACCCACTTGATACTTCAAGGGGCTGAAGAGGCTGAAAGCACTTTGAATTAAAAACAACAGCTCTTGGATTCAAAATAAAGTAGAAATTTAAAAAAAATCGCGTTTTTACTGTTTTTTCTTATTTTTAAAAATATTCAAATCTAAAAACATTGTAAATAATATAATTTTATGTTTTATTTATTTATTAATTATTATTATTATTATTGTTAATGTTATTATTGTTGTCATTATTATTAAACATTTGGAAAAATGGTTATTATTCTTTGTCAGGGTAGGAAATCAAAAACATATATGAGGCTTTTTATTGGTTGAATCCGCATTTTATTTGTTTTCTGATTGGTCTATACAGTAACGTGTATTTCCCTTTACTTTCAAAGAGATGGATACTTCTGTTGCCACTATGACAAAAAAAGTAATAAAAACTACAAAAAAAAAAAAATAACTCAGAAACAAATTGAGATACAGCTTTCAAACGAATTGCATTTAAAAGTACATTTTTTCTCATTACGACAGTGTAAAAAGTAATATTGTGGGATGTTTAGAAGTTTAAGAATGAAATTTCATTTAAAATGGTTCGTCAGATTTCTACGATGGGAAAGCCTTTTCCTAAACAGCCAATGAAATGCTTGGATAATACATAAGTTTCAGGTGGATAATACGTAGGTTTCAGGAAATCTGACGAGTGGAAAGCGATTTTTGTCGCTTGCATTTTTTACGTGTAATAACACATTAGTTTTAATTCATGGCGTACGTAATGCATGATCAACTCCGTGCGATTTTTTATGTCTCAAATTTTATTCTTTGAAAAAATCATTTTCCTAATGTTCGTTGTAATTTGTTAAATTGCTTTTTTTTTTTTTTTTTTTTTTTTTTTTTTTTTTTTTTTTTTTTAAGTTGTTGTTATTATCTTGTCCACTGAAGGATGAAAAACGTCGAATTTAAAAGTTTGTCGTCAATATTTTTAAATTTCTATCTCTAAGTTAACTAAATTCGTGAAAAATCTGAAAAAGGAAATTTTCGCTTCTTTTCTTTTGTTGTCCGATTTTTTCGATCTTTGAAATCCGAAGAAAGGTCAAAAATGTAAAAATTTCGACTCATGTTTTGATTAAAAATCACGAAACAACAAGAAAATTTGTACAAGATTTTTCTTTTTAAAAAGTTCCGCGAGATAGAATTAGAAAATAGTTTCCAGTGACATCCCTGCATTCGGTGGAATTTTCTTGTCTATGCGACTTAAAGTAACACCAAATTTTTGAATTTTTTGCAAATTTTTCATGATTTGCACGACCCAAATTATAGAAAATAGTAATTATGTCCTATGACAATTTTGTTGCATAAACGGGAATGCAACATTTCTTCAAATCTGCAAAAAGTACACAAGAAATAATTACGTATTTAAATATTAAATTGTATATATTCTACACAAAGTCGTCATCTCATGTATGAAATATGCGTGTATGTATGCACATATAAACACACTCATATAGAGAATAGGATGATATAAACATGACAAAATATGGAACAAATTTAACTTAATTTTTAAAATAGCCATTTTATTAAAATTTACACAAATATTGTTTCACACTGGCGATATTGAAAAACAATGAAAAGTATAGAAAGATTGCATCGAAAATATTAAGCAGTTTAAGAGAAATCTTGTGAGCAATTTGAAAAAAAAAATCACTTAGGTCTACTAATCAGTTTCAATCCGACATATTTATCAATTTTCAGTCTAATTTCTGGAAGTTGACAAATTTTACAAAATAACTATTCTTTTTTAAAATTATAATATCTCTAACAGGATCAAAGCACAGTTGGGTGCCGTTAACTAATTGAAATCATATATATATATGGCAGAACAGTAAACGGTTTATAGTAGGGTTTGAAATGTCGTGAAATGTGGCTCCAGCTCGAATGACGTGCCAAGTTTGATATTTTTATTGAATTGTGAAGGTTTTGACATATAGATTCTAAATACCTTAGGTGCCATTTTTATACACATTTTTGGGGTGTGATATTCAAGATGGCGTCCAAGATGGCAGCCGTTTACTGACTTCTTTAATATTTGAGGCATATTATTGACCAATATGTCAAATTATATGTTTTCAGGGTCAAGAAATACAAATATATAATAAAATTAGGAGTAAATTGAGTTTTTGAAGTGTTTTAAGCGATAAGATGCAAATAAAGCACAAAAATATGAAATACATTAGATATACTAGCGTTTTATTAACCAGTTATACACAACCAAAGTATTTTAATGAAATAACATAAATTATTGAAGATATTGAACACAATTATTAAAAACAGCATTTATATGTATATACAGTACTGGGATGTTATGTATTATCTTCTGAATCACTGCTATCGCTGTGATGATATTGACAGTCCTTTGTATTGTTGCAGTCTCTGCATTTACAAAGGGCAGTACAAACCAGAGAATTCTTTAAGCAAGAACATTTCCCAACTGTACATGTTCTCTTACACTCATATTCCACAAGTTCAATAACTCCTTTGGGCGTATGTAACTCCAGTCATTTGACTGGAGAAATTACTCCTTCGCCATTTCCCCCCCAACCATTGCCAATAAGTGGGGGTATTGTAGGTCAAGAATTTATGTAGTCCTTTCCAATGGTGCAAATTAAGTTGGATCTTTGAATATGTGACTTCAGTGCTCCAAGCATTGATGGTAATTTCTCCCCTAGAAACTTTTAGTTTTGAAAAGGTGCCATCTTAACTCTGAAATCGTTTAAAAATTACTATTTTTCAAAAAATCCCAGTCGGTGAATTTTTCAAACAGCGACAGATTGGATAATGGATCAACATCAGGTTTCCCAAGTTCTTGAAAAGCTGTTATAATATTATCATCACACTGAAGATTGATATACTCTTTTATCCACTTCTGTTTTGAAATGCCTACAAATTTTCCTGACCAGTCTCCACCAGTATATAAATGTAAACATAGTAAACCTTTTGCTTTTATGAGCACGTATTGCTCGACACCTTTCATTAATATTAATTTTTCTGTGTTTGTTGTCTCGACCAGTAAGAAAATTGATTTCACTGCTTACTAGATGACTTCAAACCAAGTCAATTAGCAATATGAAAATGTCAGTATCTTGCGAAAATACATTGATCTCATAATTATCATGATGGTTCACTATATCAAGTACACGAAGATGTATAATGGTGTCTGCTTCTTTATGTGTATGTCATATAATTCTAAATCAAAAACATTCGCGTGGTTACTGTATGCCTTACTGCCAAAAACGACAACAATTTTCTTCTCACTCGCAGCAAAAACCTGTTGTAATTTATTCGCGAGATACTTAGTCAGCTGTGATTTTGTTTCATTATGTGAAAGAAACGTCTTTAATGAGACCAACGTTATATTGGTACAATTTGTAATAGTAAATGTAATAGGTTCCGTCCCCCCCAGGCTTTTCTTACTAGTTTGCTTTTTCAATGAATGCTCAAGGTATCTGTCAAATAATATTCTCCCTTCAGTGTATCCGCTTGTAATTTTCATAATGAACTCGGTAAAGGCATTTGCGAAGTCTTCACAAGTTTTCATGGCAAGTGTTTTTTATACTGATTGTACGATTGCCATTCCATCTATAATACAAACTTTTTCTATCGGGGAAGTAATCGAGGATTCTAATGATTCAAGTATAGGTGATCGATTATATCTATTTCTGCAATGAATGAACTTTTGTCAAATGGAATATGAAGATATCCATCAGAAGAAAATAATGATTTTTCTGTTACAGAACACTTGTAGTTTCCAGTTGCATCTTTTAGGTTTGTAGACATTTGAGGTCTTGATTCCATAATAACAAGAAAACGAGCAAGAAATTTCCTAACTTCTTGAACTAGTCTATCTCTTATAAACTCTTCGAATTCCAATTGGCCTTTTTGGTCGACGATTTAGAATATCATCCTTCGCAGATTCTGGAACTTTGATAGAGGATGCAATATTCATTAGTGTGGTATTATCTTGGAAAGGATTTCCTCCACAATGATCCCGAATACTCTCCTTGACGATGGCTGCATTGTGAAAAATTCTTAGCGACATGGAAGTCAGAAGTTGATAGTGCTTCCTGGGCTGCTTCAAGACTTCATTTGGGCAGTACTTTTCAAAGTAAGTTGAAACAAGGCGTGATACTTCTGGTGCACACAAGAAATACCTTTTGAGGGCGTTTTCATTCTGAGTTAAACCAATAACTCCTCCAATGTTCTTCAGTTCTTTGATTTTATGTTCCAAGTTCTGGTCTGAAAATAGTTTCGTAAACGGCACATTGGCTTTGGATACTGCAAAACAACCAGATTCGAGAGCATTCCATATTTCTGGATATGTTGTTTTAAGGTCCTTCATCTGTGCTATGTATACTGGAATGAGTCTGGCATAATGAAATAAGTCATGAGCAAAATAATACTTGATTTGTTCCTCTAATGACGAGATATGCAATTCCCAATGTCCTTAACGAGTGGCACGGATGAAATGTAACAAAGATCCAAATTGGTTCATATACTGTAGTAAGAACTTTGCCATATACCACTGCATTGTGTAATAAGTGGAAGACGTTTTTTTCAACTAGTACTTTGATCTCTTCAAACAAAGTTGTAGCTTCAATTTCACAATTGTGCAATTTCTCACGTAGTGAGTTGCATTTTTATTGCAGGGAAATAATCTCTGTAGAATGTGGCAGTGTTTCAAAGAGAAGGTCGTTGCATGCCAAAACGATAGTCATGTGAAATTCTTTGCCTTTAGTATATAAGTAATTTTGTAGCAAATTTATAAATAATTAATAAAAACACAATTTATGCCCATTTTGATTGTATGTTTGCATTTTTTGACCCCAAAGACATATAATTTGATATACTGGTCAATAATATCCCACAAATATTAAAAAATTCAGTAAATGGCAGCCATCTTGGACGCCATCATGAAAATCACCTTAAAAATGCGCAAGAAAAAAATGGCACCTAAGATATTTGGAATCTACATGTCAAAAGCTACAAAATAAAAAAAAATATATATCAAACTTAGCACAAAAATCGAGCTGGAAAACATTTCAGACCCTACTATTATGTGTTAAGGCTTTTCTGTTTGGTTTCCAGTCCCAAGAGTATTAGAGTAGACACGTAAAAACAGTCTAACCATAGTGCAATATATGCACTGTAATAAATTAAGAAGATGCAGTTAATTAGGTGAGGAGGCTCACTACGACTGGAGAAAAAATGAATACAATGCCAGGGAAGGTCTATTAATGCTTCTGTCTGCGCAAGCGACAAATCCAAAAATAAAAAGCCGGAGTTTTGCTGACTACTGATAGGTATTCCGAAAACAAAACGAAGATTTCAGAAAATATAACTATGAAAAAAAATTAAAAAACAGAGAGTAGTGTTTTAAATTAAAAGGATAATAAAATGAAAAAAGTTCAAGCTTTTCAATATAACTATTGCCATCGCCGAAATCTTAAGGACTTACTATATTATGATGTTAAGAGATAATCTACCAAAAAAGGACAATTTCATTACAATAAATATTTTTTAACCCTTTCCAGCATTTTTGAAAAGTGTTTCTGAATTAGGTTTGTCTGTCTTATGTCTCTCTGTATGTCTCTCCATCTGTCTTTCTGTCGGTCTGTCCGTGCACTAACTCGCTTAAATATTGCCATGACATTGATATATGTTATTGGTGTTTACTATGGCATGTTTGGTATTGAAAATTAGGTGCGTAGCATTTTCAGTTCGTATATCGGATCACTCAAAAGAATTCCGTTCATTACGGTCTACGGTTGGAAATCGCTTGCCGTGTATTTTAATGCTATTACAGTATTTTAAACATATTGAAGCTGATATACGTCACTGAGGTGTGTACTACAAGGTTGTTACTATAGAATATGGGGTGCATAGACCTTATAGTTATATTAGTTGTATGATACAGATAGTTTTCATATGCGTTATGTGTTTTCAAAAATCCTTTAAAAACCATCGTTCACATTAGTAAAATGTAGAGTTTTGTTATAATAGTCTGAAAGTGTTGGAAAGTGGTTCATAATCTATGCTGCACGCATTTTGTTTTTCAAGTGCAAAATTTCACTTATATCAGGGTACTTGAATCATTATTTCCGGTGCCATTATTTGGTATAATTTTCGTTGTAGTATAGTTTTAGGTTTAACGTTTATGGAACTGCTTATGTATTCAGCCGTACACCCTAACTTACTGTATGCGTTATACGAAGATCGTCCACTCAGTTAGGATGCATTGCTCTTTGAGGAATAATAAATTTTAAAATATTAAAATTGAAAACGCTTGAACCGACGAGATATCGTTTTTGACTAAAATAAGGAAATAAATGGAAATATTGTTAATTTCTAAACATGATGAAAATGTGCAATTGTATTCTATTTAAAAATTTACTTAATACATATTTAATTACACACATTTTGAGTTGTAGAAATTTGTTAGTTTCGTCAGCATATAATTTTACGAAAAATTGATGTTTTACTCTTGACAAGGATAAAACCTACTTTATTGAAAAATACAGATAATGAAATTTACATTCTATGCAGAATTACTTATTAAGTAATATAACGCGAGACAAGCACTTGACTCTAATAATTCGCATTTATGTTATATAAATTGTGGCACTCCAATAAGATTCATATAACGCAAATAAATATTATCTTTTGAAAATGTGATTTTCTGAAACAAACAAGCATTTGAAGTTAAAGAGAAAAATATCTGAATTTAGAATAATTTAGCAAATTTCTAGTTCTATAACTATAAAATTATGAAAATTTTAATTAAGTGGAAAATTTATCAATATTCAAAGGATTTCACAAAGTAAAGTTGCTGAATTTTACGTTCGTCCTCACAGATGATTTCAGTGTTATTCGCCTTCATTTTAATTAACAGCATTGTTTTAGAGAATTTGAAGTTGTTCAATATACAGGGTATATAAGAATTCTAGAGTAAAAGCAAAATTAAAAAAAAATCTATAATTTTTGGTGCAGATTTTTGGTACAAAGTCAAGACATTCTATATTTATGAAAGAAAATTCAAAATTCAATATTTTGGAGATAGAAAACACTATTGGAAAGAAAGGAATGAGAGGTAATGAATGTAAAATAATATTCTTTTATAGTGTTTTACTAATAGGAGTTCTCGATGCGCCATGCCTGATATAGGAACAAACAGTACTGCATGGACATCGACTGCTAACTTTTGCCATATGGCAGTTTTTGGTTTAGTAAAAACTGTGTATTTCCCCTATTTGTCGTAAGCAGTTGGCTTTTGTATCAGATATGTCAAAAAGGAAATGTTTTTTTTGCTAAAAGGGAAAAACTTAAACCTCTAAACTGACTCCATAAGTGCAATCACATTTGGAAACCTGAAAAATATTTATATCGTATCGTATTTAGGTTTCTACCATATGATTTGAGAAATGGCTTTAATTTATTTAACCAAAAAAAAAAAGCTCAAAAACAATTTTATTTTTAAATAAGAAAGCTCACACTTCGACAAGTTTCATGGTGCAAACTGCACTCTGATACGTATTTTCGGAAAACAAATTATGATTTTTTTAAAAACATGAATGACCATATGGCATACTATGTATGTGTATTAAAAGTTAATTTAACATTTCAAGATATTAAAAAAAATCTAATCAACAAATTTGCATACTCAAATTTTGCGTATATGCAGCATATATTATTTATAAAGCAGTTAATTTGTTAAAGCATCACTTAGTTATCAATATTTTTTTATCATTTTATCTAAAAATGCATTTTACTTAAAACTTTATGTTAAATTCAATTTTCAAAATCATTAGATATGAAATAATCGTCTAAAATGTACATTTTAATAAAAGTCAGCATTTATTCTGTATAGCAGATTTATAAAATTTGATTTTGCTTGCTATTTAATTTCAGTAACTTTGAAATTTAAAAATATTTTATACAAGAGCAGATAAATTTATTTAGGTTTACACGTACAGAAAAAATTGCTACAAAAAGGTTAGTGACGCATATAATACTAAATATGTCCAAATCAAAGAAGAAAAAAAATCCTTATTAAAAAAATACTGAATATAAAAAATATTTATGTAAATTGTATCCCAATTTAACTGTCATTAAAATTGATTTATTATTATGAATAAAAAGTTCCTAACTCACGAAATCATTAAACGTCGAAATAACCGTAGCTTTTGATTTTTTTCTACTCTTGCCATATTAGAAACATGTAATTTCTTAATCTCAAATTATGCAAATAATTCTACAATTCCTTTTTGTTTTGTTTTTAGAATATAGATGGACATATGGGGTTTAATAACGCAAGACCCAATGAGGGATATATTGTGCCCCCCCCCCCCCCCCACTCAACGACACCGAATCAACAAAAACGGAGGTATTACTGTACAATTTCTTTATAACAAGAAAACAAATGCGCTAAAATCAATTCGCTAAAATCCATATTTCAATTAACATTATCATAATCATTAAGAAATATAAACTTAAAAGGTATTATAAAATTTGGATTTAGCGGCGTTATTAGGTAGATTTTGTATGATTTACTGCCTATTACATTTTCCCTATGTTGGAAGTCTACACCGATCATGACACCTAGAACCCAAAACCACCCTCAGTAAAAAAACATGATCTACCTATCTACCTATCTATCTATCTTTCTATAAATATATACATATATATATATCACTTTTTATGGGAACGATAACGTCCGTAATTCTACACAAATCTCTTCCAAACTGATACATAAAATCAAGGAGCATAAAATCTAAATTAAGATCGTTAACATATCAAATCGGTTTAAAGTTTTTATTACTTCTAAAAATAGTGCCAAAAATTTATGTATCACAGGTTTTTGATCAAATTAAAAATGGGCTCAAGGGGCGCAAAAAATAGGGTTTTCGGGAGAAAAAAATTCATAACTTCGTCAATTCTCAAGATATGAAATCCAATTAATTTTATTATAAATCTCCTTAATATTATATATAACTTTTACATTCACAAGTTTTTGATAGGGTCAATTCGTACCGCAAAAATAAATAAATAAATAAATATAAAAATAAAAACTAAAACAAGAAAGTGTGTGTGTGTGTGTGGGGGGGGGGGGGGGGGTTGAAGAAGAAAAAATCCATAACTCCGTCAATTTACAAGATATAAAATTACCATGACTTTAGCATATATCTTTTTAATATTGCCTACAATATTTGTATAGACAAGTTTTTGATAGGACTAATTCTTACAGCAAAAACAAATTGAAAATACATAGTGGTTGAAGAAAAAAATCATCTTATTAAGAGAGTATTACAATCCAAACTACTTATTTTCTGACTCATTTTTAAATTCATTTTTGCTCTCAAATTCATCCAATTGGTAGTTCTCTTATTCAGAAACTATATAATGTACCGTAATGATAGATTTTTTGATATAGGCAGAATATATTTCAAAAAATTATGTCAAAGTGCGCAATTTGAACAGAAAATTCCCGAAGCGATTGTGTTAGAAACGAAAAATATTGTCCTACTGAAAATAATTGTTCATAAATCAAGTTTTAATTAATTGAACGAAAAATAAAAACACAGATCTTTTATAAATCTCTTCAAAAATCACGTCAGCAAGTTTAATATTTTTCCTATTAAAAATGAATCTGAAAATGTGCCAGAAAATTTCGAGTTGTTGAGCAAGGAAAAATATTTTTTTCAATACCTCCTTAACATGATTCTGATAAAACCAGCTATTATATAAAAATGAAATAAAAACTCGTCAAAAGCAGCCAGATAAAATTGTTAAACTGGATAGATCTCTAATCATGATTTAGTTTTTGTTGGTGAAATTAGTATACTTAACTTCGAAATCTACCTCCGCCTGTAGGCCGGGCCGGCAAGGATTTTTTTTTTTTTTTATTATTCATGATATAACGAATTTAACAATTAATTTTCTTTGTTTACAATTCTTTTGTTGCCACTTTACAAGAAAAAAAATCATAATATAATTCTTTTAAAATGCGTAAGTATCATCTGCGTAAATGATTTCACATAATAGGAATAAATTGTGCATTTGGATTCTTAACATTGAAAAATACTTTTATAATTGAATGTAAATAATTGAATTTTCACAAATTTTAATTCATTAAAATATGCTATAATTTTCATAAAAAATGTATTTTAAAAATTTCATAAATGAAAACCTGAATCAATTTAATTAATCGTGATTCTATCTATAATTAATAACTCCATGATGTATTTTTTCTGCTGAAAATATGCGTGTTTCATTTTTTATTTGCAAAAATGTGTATGTAATGGAAAAACATGTAAAATAAATTAATTAAAACAATATTTTTTTGTAAGGTTACACTGTAAGAAAAACAATAATATTGGGAAAATCTACAGATCATAATTTATTTTTATGTTAATTTCAAGTCAAAATACTGAATAGTATTTTTGTAAAGTGTACGACAAAATGTAATTTGTGTAACCTAGTAGAGGATTCGCTTCGCTCACCCTAATTATAATTATATAAATTCCCAATTAACCCTGTAATTCCCACTACAAGAAATTTCTTTAGGAAAAATTATTATTTTCCTTTTTTATGCAATTGCAAATCAAATAAAGAAAAAATATAAAAAGAAACAAGAAAAAAAAATCATCCATTAAGCATAGATTATTATACACGTTTAACACATTCAAAATAATGTAACAAAATTACATCGTTTAATATGTTAAAACGTTATGTCTAATTCAACCATATGGAAACGCATAACACATTTCAAAACCCAATTTCAAATGTTCCCATCTACTATCGGGAAATTATCCGAATTTTTTCAGCAGCCTTGTATATGATATATAGATTTGTATCTATTATGCATGCCAAAATTTAGTTCACTTAAGAAATACATATACTTCAGTTGAAAATTACCTTTCAGCAATTTCCTTTAAGAAGGAGAATGTTACGTGAATACTTTTGCGAAGCCCTGTATATGAGGTACATAATTTTTATATAAGGAGTAACATTCAAAGTATTAAGTAAATTTAAAAGCGCACACTGAATTTTAAACTGTACACTCCAGCAATTATTATTCAAAGACGGTACTGTAACCTATTTCTATTGTGTGTCCCTGTAAATGAATATAAAAATAGTATGAATGCCATGTTTTAACGTGATCGTAGTGAAATTCAGTGATTTATATCAGTTTCAATACATTTGAAACAGTGAAATGTCATTAAAATTCTCTACAAACGATTTTTCCCACGTATGCCATTATGTAATGGAATACTTATGAGTGCCCCTGTAAATGAACTATTAATCCTACATAATTCATATACAATACAAAACATGCTTTGCTGACCCTGTAATCTTTATCAATTGCATGGAAATCCAAGTATATTTACCGGAGTTAGAGCGTGGACAGGCGAACAGACGGACAGACAAACCGAATGCATAAACACTTTTCAACTATGTTGGAAAGTGTTAAAAATGAGATATTATTGTATTTTAAAGAATTTCTGCATAGTAGCATATATGCTACAATGGGCAGATTAAGATTAAATTTGAAGAATTTTACTATATTTCAAACTTTTTTATTTTGGTGAATAATTATAATTTTACATGTATTACCTAAAACTATTTCATTCTCACATTTAAACATTCTCTCTCTCTTTATCTATACATACATCCAATTTTTTCATATCATTTTATTTTTTACACCATTTATTCAATTTTACACAATAATAATAATAATAATTAAACCAAATTTTACTTTTTTTTATTTTGTGTACAATTATTTATATAACAATAATGTAGTATGTAGCGGTAGGACGTGTCGAATTTTACAACTTCCTTTTTTCAAAAAATGAGGGGGGGGGGGGGTCGAAAAGTTGTTTTTTGGCTAGCTATTTCTCAATATATTTACATGAACTGGCAATTACATTGGTTTGCTTGGTAAATAGCTATTTCAATTTCGTGATATTTTCCCGTTTCCTGACAAAAATCGCAGCAAACTGTCTTCTCTCAAGAAGTGCTTTCTTATCATTATTTCTGTTTGTACTTTTGCTCTGTGTTTAAGAATATACTTATATAATACTATAAGATCTGTAAATTTTTTTTATTCCACTCTTAAAAGTTTTTAAACTAGCAATACTCATTTGCAGCTGAGTGTATTTTTATTATTTTTTATTAATATCATACAAATAGTCAAAGAGAGGAAGTTGGATTTGATGGGCAGCATCAAATTGGATTACCAGATCTACCTGACCACAGAAGACAAATTAAAAAGCAGAAGAGGCAAGAAGATGAATTAAGGAGAATTTCTGAATATGATCATCGAATGACACATGATCATCGAATTGTATTTTCAAAACTGTGTAGGAAAGTTACTAATAAAGCTTTTTTTTTTTTTTTTTTTTTTTTTTTTTTTTTTTTTTTTACAATTTAAAATATTTTTTACTAAGGACTTAATACCCACATACCTGCAGATTATTTTAATCTCTCTTTTAGTGCCAAAAATTGCAATTCAAAATTCTATAACTAATGTAACATAAAGTATACAAACATTTTTTCTCCCTTCATTTAAGTGTAAAAATTATCAAACTATTCCGTTAATAAAAAGTAATTTAATGTTCTCAACAACACTAAGTAATGAACAATTATAACAGTAACTTGTCTAATTAATTTTTTAACAATAAAAAAGAAAAAAATTGGTATTTACACATGTAACTGACGTAACTTTTATTGTGTAACTGACGTAACATTATGACTTTAAAAAGAAAATAATGGTACTTAACTTAGCTTGTAAACAGTAATTTACAATGCCTTTTTATTAGTATTTTGTTATAGAACATAAAAATATCAATCTTTCCAATCATCCACTTAAATTAAACATATTATAAATTTTATGCCCACCAAAAAAAAAAAAAATCTTCTTTAGAATTGCCCTATAATTACAGAAATTTTTTTTCTCACTTGAGTGAGAAGAAAACGAAATAGTATAAGAAATAATATAAGAAAACGAAATAGAAAACCAAAAATCTAACATTTCGACTTAAAAGGCGAGAAAAAAGTGTTTAGATTTAATGTTACATTAGTTACAGAATTTTGAATTTTGAACTTCTCAGGAGTTTATTGGAGAAACATACCAAAACAAAAAAAAGTAACTAGTAAATCTGCAGATCAGGAGCCTCAACGTCAGCTTTGCAAGTCACTGTTTTTAGACACACTTTGGTAATATTCAATTTCATGCAAACCGCAATTTAAAGTTTTCAAATTATGTAATTATTTATAAGAATAAAAAATACGAAGTTTTCAGACATAAGAAGCATTAAATTAAAAACGTTGTTATGGAAGGATATTTTGAAATAATTTTCATGAGCTACTAATTCTGATATTTTTTTAAATAATAAAACAGATTTCTTCAGGGGGGGGGGGGCTCCGCCTCCTGAACTCCCAGTGGTTTCATTAATTTACATATGTAACTTTTTATTTATTGCACTAATGGTTATCGCAAATCTTAAATTTCTTTTTATACTTCCGAGCCTTAATTTTCAATACTGGTGGACAGAAAATGATTCACATTGACGCAATTATATTAAAAGTTTAAGTTTTATGAATGAAAATATAATTTCCTTTTAAAAATAAAATAATTTTCTTTTCATTCATATTATCTGAAATGAGACGGCATTAAGAAGTAACACTCGTCATAAAATATTTTTTTAGGTAATCTAGTTAATGCTTGGTTTTTAAGAATGAGAATATTTATTTCCCAATACAATGACGTCATTTTCGACAGCGATAATTTTGCGGTGTAAAATTTTGACATTTACTATATATTTGATTTTCAAAAGTTTTTTTTTTTTTTTTTTCTCATTGAAATTTTCGATTAAAAATTAACATTTCTGTTAGCTGAGTGCAGACGATAAACCATGAGATATTAGTAACATTTCTTTTAATAATAAGAATTAATATCATAACACAAGCCCTTTTTATTTCAACCTCAAAGCATATTAGTTTTATTTTTGATACATGAGATCAAATTCACCTTCTTTTCGTATTTTAGTTTTATTTCCAATATGAAGACGTATTCGTGTCTATTTTTTATTTCATTTTCCTCTTGCATATGAAAATCTTTCAAATCAAAATTAACTGTTTAGGATAAATTATTATTCTGGGATAGGATTTTCTTGGCAACGGTTAAAAAAAAAAAAAAAAAAAAAAAAAAAAAAAAAATAAATAAATAAAAAAAAAATGATTGTTAAATTTATAGCAAAATGTCAATTTATTCCTTATGAAAATAATGAACTTCTTAATTTAAAAGAAAAAATATTTGAACAAAATAAGCAGAACATAGTCTTTCTTTATTTCTGGGGTAAATTTCATCTATATGTAAAGTCACAAAGGCATTAATTCGTCCCTTTTGACTTTGATTGACTTCAAACAATTACAAATACTTTCACATTTACGATATTTTTAGGTGTAGTTCCGTCGCTAGGCAACAGTTAAAAGAAAATAAAACAATGAAATATGTGCTTTGAAAAAAAGTAAATTTATAAAAAGATATATTATTGGAACACATATATAAAATACCTCCATAAGTTAAACACCGAATTTAAAAACTCTGACAAATGTATACACAAAATTTCAAACTAATATGAATAATGTATGGTTCTAATTAGAAATTACATCATCCATAATTTACTATTTAAATCCTTCAATCATATGAGCCATTTCCTTTCAACAAATAAAAATGGAAAAATCGTCTGAATTGCTATAGGAAAGCATTAAGTCGCAAAATAAAATGTTCTATATATTCCGAACGCATGAACCAAATTTAACCAAAAACTATACAGCTAAATCCGGGGATTTTACCAACATGCATACTTAATTTTAAGCTAATCGGATGCTTTTTACGGCAGTTATCGCGGAACAGACGGACAGACAGACAGACAGACAGACAGACAGACAAACGGAAACCAAAACATTTCGCGTCTCCACAGTAAGCCTTCACTGACGTTTCGGCAATTACTTTTTCAGAGATAAAAAGAAATACAGGTTTTAAAAATGCCAGTTTCGGTCAAATTTTCACTGAAAAGAGACGCTTTAAAGGAACGGACTTTGAAATTGAAAGTATTTTCAAGTCTTATTCAATGAAAACGTTTTCTTTCAACATTTGGATTATTAAAATATGAATAGCAAAATATTTCCAAGCTTTTTTGCATGAAATGATAACGTCGGATGTATCAGAATTATACTTTTTTTTTTTTTTTTTTTTTTTTTTTTTTTTAATATATTTGACAGAGGCTTTTGTATTAAATGATTATTTTTAAGAAGAAAAACAAAATATGTGCATTTTGTTTATCCTTCTTCATAAATAAGAAAGCCGTATACAATATTAATATAAAATAATAAAAAAGTACAAAGAAACAATCATAAAACTTTCCTTCATACGAAGTGCACAATATTGCCACCATCCTGACAGCTTTGTTTGAATATTTTTGTCAAGGAAACAGCCCCCCCCCCCCCCCCCCTTTTGAACTTTCTGGTAAAAATAGGATATGCACTGTTCATTTCGTGTACTTCGGATTTTCGCAAGGTACCTTGGACAATTCGCGAAATGGCCGAAGGTTTTGAGAACTTAAGATTTTGACTGTACATATATAAGTTGTTGGATGAAATTATGACCATCACATAAATTTTTGATAATATTCGTTTATAAAACTATATGAAAATCTCTTAAATACATCAAACTGAATTAATATTTTCTTAAAGTGGTAAAATACTTTTATGAAGACAAAAATTACGTTTATTTATTCATATTAGACATATGTTTCATTGCTCCTAAAGCAACATTCTCAATAATAAATGTGATACAAATACTTTCACAAAAATTATTTTAATTTAAAACAGGTAAACAAAAATCATGTTTAAAACCTAATCATCTCCAAAATCTAACATTTTGACTTAAAATGCTAATATTTCTCATGAGTTTATAGGAGAAGCATATGAAAACAAGAAAAAGTAATTAATTATCTTGTTTAATTATCTTTTCAGAGAGAAAAAAAATGCAGGGTTTTAAATACCCCAGTTTTGGTCTCATTTTCATTGAAAGCAAACGGTTTAATGGAACCGGCATTGAAATTTAAAGTATTTTCATGGCTTATTCAATGAAAACTTTTTCTTTCAATATTTGGATTTATGAAAATAAGAATAGTAAAATTTATATTTCCAAGGATTTTGCATGAAATGGTAAGGTCGGATGTACCAGAAAGATAAGTTGCTTTTTTTATATACAGGGTGTCCCAAAACGACCCCATAAACGACCCAAACGTCCAAAAAACGTCCCAAAACGACCCGCACAGCTACATTCCTCATTGGGAGTACATAAAAACTGCTCAAAGAAGCGTTCCTGTACGATCCATAGTTTACGAGAAAAATACGAAAAACAAAGTATGACGTCACTGCCGGTGCAAGAAAAAACACTTTATTGGACATACCAACAACGCGGGACGGATATCGACGGGCATACGCCCTAGCAGTTCGTAAGGCATGTAAGGTTCGTTCCACTACATCGGCCGTACATCAGGTACATGTCGCAGTAGTCACGAACGGAATACATGGCCACCATACGAAGACTACCGGTAGCTGCAAGATGCAGTCTTTTAAAAATACAAGTTCAACGTCGGCTTAACGTCATTTCATGACGCGCGCGCATGCATGACGCGATATGCGCGGCGAACGTTTTAAACATTATCGTCTGGAGAGATATGCAAATATTGTTGTTGATGTGTCCAATAAAGTGTTTTTTCTTGCACCGAAAGTGACGTCATACTTTGTTTTTCATATTTTTCTCGTAAACTATGGATCGTACAGGAACGCTTCTTTGGGCAGTTTTTATGTACTCCCAACGAGGATCCTGTGCAGAGTTTATGCGGTCGTTTTGGGACACTCTGTATAAATGATATATAACTAATATTATTAAATAATTCACGTTCACAAATATCCATTTTACTTACCCATCATACATAGTATGGGGTAAATATTATAATCTTTTTGAAAATGGAAAAGAAAAATTGACGGGTTAACACGTTTTAGAAACTCGAGATTCCGAGAAAAAAATTGCCGTCCGTCTGTCTGTGTATCTGTGTGTCTGTAAACGCTCTATCTCCCGAACAAATTGAGATAGAGACTTGAAATTTGGCAAGTACTTAGTACGTAATAATGGGAAGAACCTTATCGAATATCAGTAACCTCGGTTGACCAGAACTATTTTTTTCGGACTCTCGAATTATTCGTTCTGATGAAAGATGTATAAAAATTCTCGAAATTGTTTATTTTAATAGTGAATAGAAAAGAGAATAATAAAAAAAAAAACATAAATTTTGCTTAAAGAATGAAGTGAATCGGAAAATTAGTTGCCGAGATATTTATACTCATATTTTCCACACTCTTCGATTCTTCATGACCCTGTATTTCATTCGAATTTCAATTCAAAGATATGTTTTAATTGGGAATGAGACACTTAATCCGACGCAGTTAACTATTAGTTAATATGATTATCATTTTTGGAGTTATTAGGTTGTTAATTTTACGCAATTTGGCACTATTTGATTATCCCTATGACCAAACAACTAACTCCAAAGTATAAGATTAAATGCCAATAATGACTTATCGTCAATGTCACTTTCACTCGATATTAAACACGTTACACGTGTTTGTTACGTCACCCAGTGATTTTTAATTCGACGTTTTATTTATATTTTCATTTATTTTTTATTAATTTATTTGTCCTTTCGTTAATTGAAATAAAAATTATGCCAATTAGTGTAATTTTGCGAGTAGTTTGACGACTTGTATAATTTGTCAAAATGGGTTGACGAGATAATGAAATAGTACCCGCAATACAGTAATAGAGAATTCTTATCCTTCTACATAATTAAAAAAAAAAATGCAACGGTCGAAATGGACCAAAAAAAATCTACCCGGTACACTCATAGATCAGCATTCACATTTCTTGTGACCGGGGGAGTCTTTCTTCGTTAACAATAAGAAAACTGTTTCATACAGAAATATGAAAATTGGAGCTGTTATAAAGAAATGTTTGATAAACACGCTGATGCAGGCCGTTTTAAATCCAATAATTATTTAAAGAGATATTTAATGTTAAATTTCGTCAAAATCGTTTAATTAAAGAAAATTATATGAGCAAAAACTGTACATAGGAATTTAAACATTTTTACATTATTTAATACATTAGAGTTCCCGGTGTGCAGATTGCATTTATTTACTTATTTACTTTTTTTTTATTTGACTCATTTTTTGAGGATTTATCTCCATTTTAAATTAAAATTTTCAGCATTTCTTGAGATATTTCTTATACATTTTAGAAAGTGTATCATTTTAAGCTGTTGGCAATTTTAAAAACAGCACAAATAATAATATTTCCTTCAAATTAAAAATTTATTTACGCGTTGCTATTATATTTAGAGAAAAACTTTCAAATGAGAGTTAAGCGATTACGTGTTGAAAATCCCGGAAATATTGAAAATTACGAAATAAAAACTATAGTTACACATGAATTTTAAAAGGGAAAGTAATTTTTTAAAAAATAAATTCATTATTAAGCGTTAAAATTCGGAAATAGAAGAAACTTTTTTGATATTTAAATAGGCCAAGTAATTGACAGTTTTAAAAATAGTTTAAATTAAAAGATATATTTTCGCGAGACATTTATTTCATATTTTGAGATAATCTTTTCAACTATGATCATGGATTCTAAGACAGCGCAAATAATATTTCCTTTCTAACAACAAAATTATTTTCATGTGAATGTTAAAAAGAGACAGAAGACTTTGGTGAGTATTACATCAGATATAAAACGATAGATTCCAAATGTGTTATTTAAAAGAACGTTCTTATAGAGCTGTTAAAAAACCGTGAGACAAAGACTCTGTTCACTTAATGGACATTATCCTCTGATCTGAGTTCGAGGCTGTAAAAGTCACACGATTGGGGAAAACAGATCCGGCATGTCTCCGTAGTATAGTATGGTGACATTCCCTTTAACTGTCTGAAAGTAAATTATTTCACCACGCGCCAAAGTATTGTGCTGTGTATAGCTATTACAACAGTTCAATTAATTCGTTTATACACAAGAAATTATTCCTTTTCATAAGCTTATGCGAATACCAAAGGCAAAAGTTCCGTAATCCGGTTTTGTAGCCAATTGGCATATTTTAGTCAGCATCGGTTGGCGCAAATTCAATCTAACTTTCTTAACCAAGCTCTCTTGTGTATAGCAAACATTTTCATTGGAGTTTAAATTTTTTACTCCATTCTTATATAGGTGCAATTTTTAAAGTTAAATGTATAAACCATGTTTATATAATTTACACTTGAATATAAAAATTTCATCCATAGCTGCTCTCATTCATTTGAAACAACATTATTCCGAACATCGCACTCTAATACATTTTGGCATTAAATCACATTGCTTGGCGACAAAAGTTGAATCATAGTACAGTTATTTTTACAGTTACATCTGCTAATATCTCCTGTAAATCACATGATGCTGAAGTGTAACATCAGGCGGATATTATCCATTCAAATTACATTAGATTATTTTCAAAATTTTAACTATTTTTTTTTTTTAAATCAAAGACAAAAACAGCAATTGTATCCCTTAGAAAATGCTGATTTTGCTTTAAAAATCTCCAATCAAAGAAATATGAATGAAAACCCGTTTACAGGGAAATCGCCACTGTTTTTTTTTTTTTTTTTTAAACCATTTGGACAAATGGTTATTGTTCTCGTCAGGGTAGGAAATCAAAAGCATATCTGAACGTTTTCATTGGTTTAATCCGCAATTTATTCGTTATCTGATTGGTATATGCAGTAATCTGTATTTCAGTTTGGTTTCAACAACGATGGACAACAGAGTGTTGCCACTATGACAAAAAAGTAATAAAAACTACAAAAAAAAATTAATAAATCAGAAACAAATTGAGATACAGCTTTCAAACAAATTGCATTTAAAAGTAAATTTTTTTCTCTATCCGACGGTATAAAAAGTAATATTTTCGGATGTTTAGAAATATAGGAATGAAATTTTATTTAAAATTGGTCGTGAGATTTTTTGGAAATCTGATGATAGAAAAGCCTTTTCCCGAACAGCCAATGAAATGCTTAGATAATACGCAAGTTTCAGGAAATCTTGCAACTTTTACGTGTAATAACACTATTAATGTTTAATTCATGGCGTACGTAATGTATGAGCAGCTCCGTAGAAGTTTAAAAATTTACAGTACCGAAAATTGTAAAACTGAAATTTCTTTTAAAATTTGTTCACGATGGGTCCAGGAATGTTATCGTTTAATCCATGGCGTACGTAATGTAGGATCACCTCCATGCGATTTTTTATGTCTTAAATTTTAGTCTTTGAAAAAATCGTTTTCCAAGTGGTCGTTGTAATTTGTTAAATTGCTATTTTTTTTTTAATTCAATTTTTTTAAAGCCCATGAAATTGGCCTGCTTTTAGAATCTAGGATGTCGGAACGGTGGTTGGCGAGCGTAGCTCATAGGGAGCAGAGCCTCCTAGTGTATTAAAAATAAATAAATATGCGTTTAAATTTTATTTTGGAATTGCAATGCATTTTGTAAATAGTTTACACATGTTTTATTTTTATATTTTATAGTATTATGCATATCCATGATGGATAAGTATTACGATAGCCCACAACGTCTAGTTTAACATTGCAGCCAAATTCATGATGCTCGAGTTTCCGTGATTTTGTTTATTGGTCTTAAATTAAAATAATTTTTGCGAAAATAATTGTATCTATTTATTATTGAGAATTTTGCCATCGGAGCAAATAAACATATGTCTAATAGGAATAAATAAAGCTAATTTTTTCCCTTCCTAAAAGTATTTTATCATTTTAAGTAAATAGTAATTTAGTTTGAAATATTCGTTTAACCTTTGATGCAACATTTAAAGCTAAACTTACGGCTATGAAATAAAACTATGTTGCGTTATATATGTGAGAGTTTTTTTTTTTTTTTTTTTTTTTGTAATAATCTAACTAAAATGGAAGTTTTATATGTATTAAAATTATTTAATCTCTCGTAATTTATAAAATGGCCAATGATTACTCATAAATCTTAATACGGTGGACAAAATAATTAATTCAAAATACGCAGAAAAATTCGTTTACATGATCTGCTTAAAACTTCATCTCATTCACACTCTAGATGGTTTAGCTTAAAGTTAATAGTTTAAATCAGTGTAAGCTTGAAGCGTATTTAGAAGCCGATACATTACGTTTCTTGTTTTTTCTTTGTTTGGTTGGTTAGGCTTGTTAGGGATAAGGGATGTAGTGAATGCTCGATAATATTATTTACACTACACAAAAGCAATACAACATTTGGAAAAAATAACGGAAAAATGAAATGGTGACATTCCCATTAACATTTAACTAAACAATGAAATCAGAATTTTTTTGTATAAAAACAATAAAAATGTAGGATTTTTAACAATATAAAGAACTTGTACATGATATACAATGTATATTCTTTCAAAAAGTATTTGAATTTTATTTGAAATCCACCGTAGTGGAGGCTGCTTTGAGGCCTATAGCAACAATGGCTGTCACATCGAATGATCCATATTTATACACAGAAATTGTAACACAAACGAGACATAACAATTTTATTTCTCTACATTGCATATATATATAACTTTTGAAAACACAATCACAATTACATCCATGTCTTACACAGGGACTCGAACCCGGGCTTTCAGCAAGACAGGAGCTTCCGCTTACTGACCACGCCACCTGGCGTTCAAAAAGTATATTTCCCTAAATAGCGCTCATTCAACAAATGTGTTGTTTTTAGGTACGTTCGTAACGTATAAATGCGTAGCACCTATTGTCGTCGACTGCTCGGTCTGTCCGCAAATAACAACGCCAAAAACTTCCCAAATGATTGGTTTGAAATTTAATATATATAATCGTTGCAGAATTTTGTCGAGTCATTTCACTGTTATGAACATTGAATCAAAACTTGAAATGATATTAATAAAAGTTTTCGTCGTTCTATTAAATTTTATCAGACGTAATTATTTCAATGATATCTCATGATAGGTAATGATTCTAGGTTGCCATGGTAATTATTCTGTTAAATACTACCATATGTAATTCATTCAATGATATCCCATGATAGGTAATGATTCTAGGTTTCCATGTAGATTACGTCATACTTAAGACGGAGTAATATTATTTCGTATTACTGAATCTAATAGACATAATCTTAATAATATTTGCATTCATGCATTTTTTCATAAGAGTGCAACAATTGCAGCAGGATCTCATTATTTATAAAACTTGTTATAGTACTAAAGCACCTCATTTACCATGTTTGACGTGCAATATCCGACTTGAATTTAATGATAATTATTAAATATATATATATATATATTCGTATGTTTACTGGATCTGCATGTTCATTTTTAAAATAGATCATATGTCTTATTGGTTCAGCATAGAAATGGTACAATATATGTAATGAGGGGGGGGGGGCGTGATTAGAGTCATTACCAGTTTTAGATAACGAAAAGTATACATTATGCAAACGATGAATAATTATATAAAGGACCTTAATATACACATACTCATAGTATATTTTTAAATCTAAGTAAATGTGGTACAGGTTAGAGAACTATTTTTTAAATATGGATTTAAGACAATTCATCATTTGTTTTTACAAGGTATTATATTGTTTAAATGTTAAACAAATAGGCTTTGCATGTAATGTGGGACATACCGTAGTATGAAATTTAATATGTATTACCGTGATATATTTTGTATTCCTGTTCCTTTGCATAATAGTGCAAAACCTCTTGCACCAAGAACTGAATATTTATAACATTACTTATTCCGACTTGTTTTTATTTTGCATTGTAATTGGGTGTTTCATGTTTATGATATGATATATCTTCAGATATGTGAAATTAGAAAGACTATTATTGGTACTTCATGAATATTATTTCGTATATTTTATTTTCGATAACAAATACAATCAGAATTTTTTTCTAACAAAGACATTATTAATACATAATTCAATCAATAATTTCACACATATTGTTTCTATATGGAGAAATGTTCTTCCAGAATCAATTTTCTGTAACTTTTGCGTTGATATAAAAATGACGCAATTTTTTCCATTTTTACAAGTACTAATCCACTAGAACACACAAAATTGGAAACATTTAAATAAATATTTCAAAAGTGTTCATATTTTATATGCGCAAATTTATTTGTCGAGCCATTAATTATGTCTAAGATAGTAAATGAATAAAATCTTCTTCTTTTCTGTCAAAGCATGCGTGGAATTTAAATACTTTCTGTAAGTAAATCAAAGAATGTTTTGGATTCCTTATTTTACTTTAAAATATTCTGTGAAATTGTAACAAATTTCCTTTGTGGCTGACGTTTTACGTATGTACACAATTATGATTAAAGATTGTTTCATTTAATATCCAAAGAAAATATTAACAAATGCTATACAATGTTTCGATATTTTCTCCGCTTCTAAAAATAAATTATTTAAGAGATAAATATATTTTACGATGCAAATAATGCTGTTTTTGAATTTTAGATTAATTGCTTTTCGGTACTTCGTTTAGATTATGCATATACGTGATGTCGTTAGATGGAAAACATTTTAGATGCGTAGTGAGATTTGTAAAATATAACTATTTACGAATTTCTTTTTCTATAACTTAATCTTTGTAAATAATCTTCGTTAAAATTTAAATTTCAGTGTACACCTTGTTGCTCTTTTTACAATATCATCTGATTGGTTTATTTAAGAATAGTAGAACTCTTAATATTCTACAAAAGGTTAAAATTCCTTAGAATATATATATATATATATATATGTATATTTCTTTTTTCGGGGGGGGGGGGGGAGAAAAATTGCCATCAATACAAGCATACAAGAATATTGTTTAAATAAATGAATAATCAAGTTGATTATATATCTAACGTGATGCTCGGTGTTAAATCTTCCAAATTTTGCTGTGATAATTATTTTACTTAAAGAATTTTAGATTTCTATATTTTATTTAGAGTTCCAGTTAGTTTTTCTGAATATATTTAGCTATAAATAGAGGTAACGTTATGTGAATTTGTGAATTTAAATTTTCTGAGCATAGCTATAAATTTTAAAGACTTACCTGTTTTTCACTTAACAATGTGAGTGAATTGTAACCTTTTAAGCAATCTTTATGAAATGAAACAAATGAATTGTATAATAGAGCATTTATCACACTAACAATGTCCCATGACTTGTTATGGAATTATCCTCCGGGTGTAACGTAACATAATCAAAGATTAAAAAAAAAAATAATAAAATAAATAAATCCAAAATCCTGAACATCTAAAAAAAAACATATTTTCACGCGTTAAAGTTCTCTGATAATTACAAAAGGGACGTCTTTTCAACAATCACTAATGAGGCTTATATCCCGGAATCAAGGTATCGCTAATATCCTATTAATACGGGATAGTTGCAGCAAATAGTTTTGCAAGCTGCATTAACACACGAATTGGTATTTGTGTTAACAATATTCAACTAAATATTTGATGAAAAATCATTATTAAGTATATTATATCTCTAGTTCTACTTGTCTCTATCTCATATGAGCATGCACCACGAGCCGAACGTATCTTGCTTTGATGAATATAACTTTCATTTAAGGAAATAAATAGCTGTGACTTCGTTTTACTACTATTTTATATAATAACTGGGATTAGTAGGACGTTACTAGCACCGTCACACGTCCAATAGCTAAAATACAGTAAATAGGGCAAATAACCTGGTTGAAAATCTAACGTGGATTTACCGTATTTAATTCAGACACCATGAAGTTTCGTTGAATTCTCTATGTTTAAAATGGTGATATAAGCATCGTATATTTTGAACAAAAAATTGAATTCCAGCCACCTTATATGACCGCAACCAAAATTGAATGACAATCTACTGCTATTAGGTTGATTAATTATTCGATGTTTTCTGGAATTATGTTCACATCAATTACAGATATAAACATCACATAGTAATTCGAACAAATCATCGATTTGATATACCTCTTTTTATGGGATTTTGCTTAAAAGCTAATAAGTACCAGCTTACAAAAGGATAAAACTTCTTATGAAATTTTATCTTATTCTATTTAGTATTTCGAGAGTTAATGTCTACAAACTTTGTATCATATACAGACAGACACACACACAGACTCACTGACAGACCTTCAAAAACATAAACATTCGTCGAAAATTTAAGTTGAATTTTTCATAAATCCAGTCGTTTCATATTGTATTGATAGCAGAATGGCTTGTCGTCAAAATGGCTTTCACATATTTTCTGTAATACAGGTTAAATTACTTAGTTTTTTATAATATTAAATGGCTATATATAGAGAGATATATGGAGATATTTAAATGGAGCAACAATTTTTTCAGACTATTTATATTTCTTTTTAATTCAATGTTGAATTCATCTATTAAACATTTTTAACATTGACAGATTGAAATATTTCAGTGAAGAAGTTAAATGTACGATATCATGAACAAGGTTAAAGTATCTTGCTCCAGACCAATGCAGAACGCAGACATAGACGGTTTATTATTTTCAATATTTGCTGATCTTTCATATTTGTTTCATATCTATTCTTAATCTGTCATATAACTATTTTACACGTATATTTAGCTAATGATAAAATTTAATTTACACTTTTATATTTATTGTTATAAAACAATTCTATGTAAAGAAACATAATATTCTTAATCAAATATTCACTCTTAATTAAGTTTTGATTATTTAACTTTTGAAATTTAAATAAATCTCATTAAAATTTCATGAGTGTTATTCGCATCGGCAACGATACTATTTTTCGTTTTCATATTCCTGTTTTCACGTCGAGGAACCATTTACATTTCTCCTTAATCAAATTAATGTCTTTGTGACATGGAGTCGAGTGTGGTAAAGTAACATTTATTTACTTTCAGAACATTGTTGAAGCAAGTTAGTTTCAATATTTGCACGTAAGTGTGTATGATAAATGAGACAATTCTGGAGCACAGTCAAATGATTGTAAATATTACGTTTTAAAAACAGAAAAGTTTATTCAAATACTTAAGTAGAATATATAAACTGTATGAGGTTAATAAGTGTAGGATTTCCTGGTGCATTGGGAAATGAATAAAAATGAAATGGCATGGCACATTTAATAATAAATTTAAATAGTTCATGAATTAATCCTTAAATGCCGTGTGTTGTCTTTCGACAATATACTAAATTTAGTCTTCTAAAATACAATTAGAATAATATTTAATAGATAATTAATAAGAATATTTAAATTTAACAGAAAATAATTTAATAGATAGCTTTAATGACTAATGTTGCCAATAAAAATAAACGGTAGAGGCAAGTACTCAATAGTAAATATATGAATTGTATTAAAAAAAATCATTGCTAAAAGAATAATAAGACTGTGTAAAAAAGTATAAAACTTAGGATTGGGTATAGTTGTACATACAAGAAAAGTATGAATGGGTATACAAGAATGTTGAAAGAGATATGAAGCCTAAATAATATCAAATATCGCTATTCTGTATAACTCTTCTTTTAATCTTATTCTAATCGGTTTTATAATTAATTCAGTACTGACAATAAAAGTAATGGATATTTAAATTTCATTTGGCAATTCATAAAACTAAATTCAACCTAGTAATAATCTTTAATTTCTAGATTGTAGCTAAAAAAAAAGATTTGATCAAAGTTTAAACTTGGCATTGTGCTAAGCGCGCTTCGAAAGGAGGCACGAAGTTCCAACGCTACCTTGGTCCGTGACGCTTTTTTCCAGATAGGTTTTTAATTAACTTTTAAAGACACGATGGGCGTATTGATAGATCCACTCATGCAAACTAGCCGCGAAATCCATAGTATTTATGTGATTAAATCTAATTAAATTAATCTATTTTTAACAATTTGACGTTTATTGCTTTTATACTGCTACTGGGCATTGCAGTACACAGATATATCATTAAAAGTTGTTATCTAGGCTTTAAAATCGATATCACATAGAGTACGCAGACCCTGTCATTATATATGCCCATACCATCAGTGTCTTTAAGGACTAACTTCCAGATAATTACCGATGATTTTTTTTTTCGGAAATCATTATCAACAATGCTTTTATACTTCTCCTGCGATAGGTATCTTCAGCGCTCATTAACATCTTTGCTGAATGCCCGCAAATCGAAATTCGAGTGTAATGGAAAAATGCGCTTTTCTCAAAAACTGTGTGACCTAAAGTAATCGCTATAGTTTCCCTGCAAAGTTTAAATTAACGTCTACTGCCTCTAATTTTTTCATAATTTTAGTTTCAGTAGATTCAGCAATAGAAATGGGGAACATATTTTTGGATTACATTTTCTACAATATCCCTGAAAATAAACCTAAAATTAAACGAAATGTATTTTCAGTTCAGCTTTAAGAAAGCTTTCAAATGTTACCACACGATATACAAAGAAAATATTTTTTTTTTTTTCAAGTAACAAAATTTGCCCCTCTACATTTTCCTAAATATATTTATGAATGTTTAATAATATAGAGGCATGGTGGTCCTTGACATACACAAACAAATTTCCTTAATCCTTTTTCTTTGATTTTCTAGATCTTTTTTTTTTTTTTTTTTCGTTTCCCTACGCATTTTAAATTAGTGATAATTTTACAATTGTGTCATGAAAAGTTATTCAATTCTCCCGTTACAAGTTTTCGAATCAGGAACGAAAACAGTAATCTGGAACAGGTTCTATTCAAAACTTGCATAAACTGCCATTTTGGTTCAACACAACACAGGAAATTTATTTTAATATTTTCTTTTTTTTTTTGTTACATGTTTTTTTTTTCTTTTTTTTAACGCACTGTTATCTCTCTCATAAAATTTCGCTATTTGAAAAGAGTTCATTTTATCATTTCAAAATCAAACATATTAATTCTCTCATTAGAGGGTCACCATCTGCAAAGAAATTGGAAATTAAAAAAAGAAAACTTTTGTCGGTAGGTTCCAAAAATAGCCGTTTCAGTGAAACGAGGTTAATAGATATATTAAGTAGTAAAGTTATTACAACCAAAAAATATGAGCTTCCGTAATTAAAATTTATTGTTCATGTTCTTTATTTCAAAAAACTAGATGAATATATATCTGAATATTTACTGAATTCTCTTATTAAAAAATATTCTGAGAGAATAACTATATTGCACCTACTTTCAACTTAAATAATCCATACCAAATCTTTCCTTGTATCAAGTTCTCCTCTAATAGGTAAAGATAGCTAATGGGTAAATATGTGAATAAGTAAATTAATACCTGAAAGGAAATTAATGTAATCGCTTTTATATTTTTTGGAAGCAAGTTTCTGTAATTAATATATTCAGTGATACGAAATAAAATTCAGTAAAAGTTTAGGATTACAATGCTTCATAAAATTGGAATTCCGGATTGATATTGAAATCCGGATAATTATTGAAAAAGATAGAGCAAATATAGCAACTAAAATTGAACATAAAAAAGTTTTACTGACATGACACTTGACAGAATTAATATGTCAAAACACACTAGTTTTTATTTATATAATTTTTGAGATGGGGAAATAATAATATCGTAATTTATACGACAACATAACAGAATGAATAATTTATCGCAAAAAAGTACAATGAAAATGGCTTGTAATGTAGGATTTTAGGAACTGCATATTTCCAAAAAAAAAAAAAAAAAAAAAAAAAAAGAGTTAAAAATATTGAACATAGGAAATTTATGAAAATGTGTTGTGCATATTAATTTGTACGGAAAATTTAACAGTGCCTGTTTTATAAGGAGAGTATTCAAAAGCTATATCAACGTAAGTTGAAATGACTACTTTTTTTAGAACTTTCAAAGTCCTTTTACAGGCATATCGAACATGCCTTGACATTATATTGTTGTATATTTGCATCATATGTAATTAAAAAATTAAACAATGTGTTTCAAATATTTATTACCAAGGATGGTCATTACAACCATTTATCGTGTCAGTGACCATTCTTATCCTTGATTGAAAATAATGCTAATTGTACATTTTGAACCAGCACTTATGGGTTCCTAACTATATCGGATAAGAATAGAACCGACCTCAAATTATCAGCAATTTGCCTTTGAAACAGAAGGTATTATATTTATAGGAAATTATTTGTTAACATATTAAACTAATATCAAAAATAATCTATAAAAAATATACATTAGCATAGAAAATGAGTTAGTGTTTTTTTCCTAAAGAACTGATCTTTTACTATTTTTAAACGCGTTTTCATATTTTGGAAGGAGCGTGTACAGAATCAGTATACTAGAGCCATTAAAGAAAAAAGAGGATAAACCCGCGGTTCCCGGGTTTCAGAATATCGGTAAAAACCATCATATGTATAATTCCTGATATCAATATCCTTTTTTATCTGTACATACTAAATGCACAGGGATGAATGAGGTATTTTTTTTTTTTAAGGTTCTCAAAGAGGATTATGATATAGTATATTTACCGGATGTCCCAAAAATGACTGATGGATTTTGAAATTCAATAACTTGCAAAGGGTGACAGATATTAAAAAAAAATTCTCGCAGGAGTGTTATATAAGATTTCAGAAGTTTTTTTTTGCTGCGATTCTCAGTTTTAGTTACAAATAGCTCGATTTTTCAGCATCTTTCTCCTTCCATGCGAAAAAATATATTAAAATGTCTTCAATGTATCCCGAAGTAACAATAATCGGGTCTGGACGGAGCGCCTATGGCTCACAGCGCCATATATTCTTTGACATTCAAACTAAAATCAAGAATCACTGTACAAAAACTCCGGACATCATATGTAACCCTCTTGCAAGAATTTTTTTTAATATATGCCGCCGTTTGGAAGTTATTGAATTTTAAAATCCATTAGCCATTTTTGGGACATCCAGTATATATCGTTGATGCGCATTGTTTGGTTTATAAAAAAATGCAGTTTATGAGAAAACGTATCATCAAATAATATCATTCAATGAGGAGAGAAAGCCTGTCACGGATCTACTTTTTTTTCATAACTCTAATAGATATTTTACATTTAATATATTTTTAGAATGCCCATTAAATACACCAAAAATCATACTGATATAAGAAACGGCACTAATGCGTTCCAATACCCATTTTGAAATGCATAAAAAGCGATATTTTCCAATTGGATTCGCGCCACGATTTAACAGCCGAAGATATCGCCAAAGATTGCTTTTTAGAATCAGCTTTTTTGATTCGTTTCATTTCAATGGTTTAAGCGTGAAATTCAATCATAGGTCTTAAATTTGTGTTATATATATATATGTGTGTGTGTGTGTTAAGTAATGGAGGTTTATATTTGGTTATAGAATATAAGTGGGAAACAAATTATGAGCTATTTATATTCATTAAAGTGCGAATGGGTTGAACTTTTGTAATTGTTTGTTCACGATGGAGATAGATTTGAAAACAATCAATGCTTAAAAATTATTTTAAAAGCAATATAAATTGAGTAAAGAACTTTACAGTGTTTTTTTTTTTTTTTTTTTTTTTTTTTTTTTTTTTTTTTTTAAGCCATATAGTTTTCAAACAAATTACATTTTAAAGTACATTTTTTTTTTTTATTCGACGGTGTAAAAATTGAAAATGTCGATTCTTAGAAATAAAAAAATAAAAAATCAGTAAAAGCGAAATTTGATCATCTACTTTTGCCATTCGCTAAATGACGTCAGAGTTACGCACAGACACCTTTGTCCTTTATAATACAGATGTTTCACAATTTTAGAATTGTCCTTACATTCGATAACATTTATTGCTAATGTTGAAAATCGTTGAATTGCAGATTAATTATTTATTGTTAATTTATCTCAATCCAAATGTATAAAACTTTCTTAAAATATTATCATATTTTAAAATATGCATCATATTAAATATTCTATACATATATTGCAATTTTTGTACATTTTTTAAAATTTATATTTCTATTATTTCTACACATATTTCACATTATGTATGGTTCATTGTCATTGCTTTTAAATCTAACAAATAATTATGAAAAAAATAATTAACATGGAAAATGTGCAATTATATTTGCAATTGATAAATGCCAGATGCAAACTCATTTTGTTTTGAAATTAAAAATCATAAATAAATTTATCGTTTCAACTATATATTTCACCAGTATTTTAACTAGAAAGAGTACATATACATATATATAAATATACTTCTTTATTCGTTTAAGCTAAATAATGTTGCTAAAATGATCTCTATTAAAAAAAATAATGACAATTAGAACTCAAAGTGGGAAAATGTAAGTAATGCTATACCCATAACCCAATGTAAAATACAGCAGGGCAAATTCAGCAGAGCAATAAAAAAATAATTACTTAAAAAATGGTTTCAGGAATCATTCTCAGAATATACATCATTAAAAAATAATTCATCATTAAAACAAACATCTTATTTTTCTCTATATTCTCATAGTTATCGGTAATAAACTAACATACATTAGATATTAAAATTCATTATGCACGGCAGGAAAAATGATAAAAGAATATTTTTGTACTACAAAGTAAAATTTTTATCATCTATTGGAAATTCTGTTTTAAGTAAAAATCGTTTTTTATCGGAAGTTATGTCTAATTATAATATATTCAAAAATTTGTACAATATTTCTATATTAAAGAAAGGTATCAGATTGTATTCTTTCTTTTTAATTCGTTTTTAAATGATAAATTCCTAAGAAGCGAATAGCAGGATAAAAAACAACTAAATGTTACTTTCTTCTCTCCAAAGCAGATTCTATCAGTTATATACTTAATTACAATATTACGTGAAGTGGAATTACCACTTTTTAAGACAATCTCAATTTTATTTAAAATTTGTCAAATGTTATTTAAAAAAAAATAAAATCCCTGTCGGCTCGGCGTACAGGCGCAGGTAAATTTCGAAGTTTAGTGCTGATTTCAACAACAAAAACTCAATCATGGTTAGAGAAAAACCCACTTTAACAATTTTATCTGTCCGCTTTTGACGAGTTTTTATTTCATTTTAATATAAGAGCTGGATGTATCAGAATCATGTTAAGGCGATATTCAAAATACTTTTCCATTCGCAACAACTCGAAATTTTCTGGCACATTTTCAGATTCGTTTTCTTAAGACAAAATATGAAACTTGCTGACGTGATTTTTGAAGAGATTTATAAGCGACCTGTGTTTTTATTTTTCGTTAAATTAATTAAAGTTTGATTTATAAACAATTATTTTCCCAGTAGGACTATATTTTTCATTTCCAACACAATCGCTTCGAGAAATTCGGTTCAAAATGCCCACTTTGACGTCATTTTTTTAAAATATCTTCTGCCTCTGTCAAAAAATCGACCATTATGGTACATTATATAGTTTCTGTATAAGAGAATCTACCAATTGGATGCGTTTGAGAGCAAAAAATAATTTAAAAATGAGTCAGAAAATAAGCAGTTTAGATTTGAATACACCCTTAATAGGATGATTTTCTTCTTCAACCGCTATGTATTTTTAATTTGTTTTTGCTGTAAGACTTGGTCTCATCAAAAACTTGTCAATATAAATGTTGTAGATAATATTAAGAGGGTATATAATAAATTCATGCGGAATTTATATCTTGTGAATTGACGAATTTTGGATTTTTTTTCTTCTTCAACCCCCACAGTGCCCCTTAACAATACCCCTAGTTATTCAGAATTATCGGATATACACGTATACGGCAAAATAATATTCAGTGTTAACTACCATAGGGATAGAAAGAATTTTCTTTATTTCCAAAAAAAAAAAAAAAAAAAAAAAAAAAAAAAAATTCTTCTGATTATAAACATTTTTGAGAAACCAATGCAAAATAAAATCTTCACCGTACTTCATTTCTTACGTTTTTGTATTCAACTTAAAAGTTTTTCTTTTAGAAACAAAAAAATGTTCATTTGGAATAAAACCTGATTTGTTAGTGCAATTACTTTTCAAAACTAACGAATTTATGAAAAATGGGTCGTTCTCCGTGTCAAAAGCATGATGAATAATCTGGAATTTAATTTGTCATTTTTAAATGCGCCAATATGCTCCTTATGTCAAATCTCCATAGAACTTTCAGTCATACCTATACTATATAAGTTCTGCTATCTCTGCACGGAGTCATATACATAACATCGGTTAATTCTGTTTTGTTATATTTAAAGTATTGGCTATTTATAGAAAAAAAAATCTCCATTTATTTAACAATTTGAAAGAAACTAAAATATTACATGATTTCACAACAGATGAAACTTTCTCTGAAATACTATCGTAATATGGTAAACAAACAAAACTGTTGGGTTTAATCTGTTGGAAAGGAGGCTGGGTTGAATTAATCAATTCCAAAATTTTTCTAATTAGATTTTAGGGGTAATAGTCATATTTTAAATATTCATAAATTTTATTTCTATCAATTATAAAAAATCAATACTACTACATTACTTTATAGCCCCATGTGTTAACATTTTTATAAATTGAACGATTTGATTTAAATTTCGTATACATTTAGTCATAATAAGATGACGTTTTTGATGATTTGTAAGACTCTCAGTTTATCTCCACCATTTTAAAATTTATATATATTTGAAATCGATAAACAATGAAACATATTGCATTATTTATCGTATAGATAAGCAATAGTCAGGAAGTAAACAGAGTGGCGCTTCCAACACATACAGTATATGTCATCTTTTTTCAACCGGTTTTTATTAAAGAAAAAATAAGGATACAACATTTACTCAAATTTTTAGAAAGAACATACGTACATACAAGCTATAAGATTTTTTTTACTATGAACATGGGTATTAAATTATCAAACGTTTTGATTTAGATAATTGATGGTCAATTGCAAATTGCAACAATGCACAACTTGCCGTGATGAGCGCACAAAATCGCGATTTACTTATTAAAACGCTATTTTTTTTTATTGTATAAAATATCTTAAAACTTCAAAAATTAAAAACTCCAAAAATGAATGTGAATGGTTTTGATAATATCAATATTAGTTAAAAAAATTAAAATGCCGTAATAATAATATTTTTATTATTTATTATCTTAAAAACATTTTAGGAAAAGTGCATTTTTTTTTCATTTCTGAACCAAAATTTAGACTACTTTGAAAACAGCTATATCTTCGAATATTTAACAATTTTTTTTTCTGGATAATATTAAACAATTTGATTAAGTAAAATAGTTTTTGTTTCATAATAAACTATTTTTTTTTCTACTTTCATAGACACTGACATAAATATATAACTTTATTAATGGTAAAGGTAACAACAGATTTTTTATATTTAGTTGATAAGGTAGAAAATTTAGATAATGCAAATTTCCTTAATTTCTTTTATTTTTTCATATCGTGGATAAAATAGATTATATTTTACCTTACTAATATATATATATTTTATAATTTAACCTTCTCCATAGATTCATAAATAAATAATAAACATTTTCAGCAGTTGCATTTTTGGTATACTCGTAAAATTTTGAAAATACTTTACCTATCCATTTGTATTTCATTCTGAATCGTATGCTTTACAATATTCAAAGGAATTATATAGTGAGTAAATATTACAATTTACTCGTAATCCTTTGATATTCAAACTTTCGTAGGCATACGAAATGCCAGATGAGGTAATTTATTCAAAAGCTCTTGAAATTGGAATTACCCCTATCATACTTTGCTATAAATTCCATCCAAATTAATCACATATTTATCTAAAAGTTTTCAGTCTTGCTGTAATGCAAAAATCTTTCATAAATTTTCTTCACTTTGAACAAATATAATTCTATAAATACGAAACATTTTAAAGAACAATCAAAAGACGCATATGACGAATGAAGCGTGTAGAATGAATGATTTGAAGTGCTGTAAGTGGGATGTAATAAAACAGAAAACAAATTATTATTTAAAAATATAATTAAGACAAATATTTTACATTATTGCCATCAAAATGCATCAAGAAATCATATATACTATTACATATACACACACACACACATATATATATACATGTATATAGCTATGTATATATGGCTATGGTTTATATATATAATAGTATATATATATATATAAATATATGGTTTGTATATATAGCTATGTATATATATATACATATATATATATATATATATATATATATATATATATATATATATATATATATATGGCTATGGTTTCACATCTCCTAATTAAAATACGTTTGGAAATTCGTTTAATTTATTTTAGATGTGTCCCTCAATCACAACAAAGTACAAAAAATTAGGGATTTTTTTTAAGTCTAGAACGACAAGCAATATTAAAATTAAGTTAAATGATTGAGACACGATAAATAAATCCAATTCATTTTTGCTATCGCTCAATATTTTAAGTCTCGTGAGAAAAACTATGTAATTTCAAGTAAACGCAACAATATGCTCTCAGTCATTAGGTGTATTTATGCATATGTTATTATGATAATTTTATGCCTACTCTTCTTTTATGTATTTTTTATATCATTAAGCATCAGAAAAACATGTAACATATTTCTGGATTGCAAAAGCCGAAAGTGCGTGCAATGAGAAAAAAAGAATTACAACTTATTGATATATTGCTTTTTTTTTATCGTAGTGAGAGTTTTTTACGACAATTTTTTGGTAGTCTGTTGTTGTATTAAACTATGTAAATTACATGCACAAATGCATCTCTCCAGAGAAGATCGTGTGCTGAGAACTGCGCAAAAATCGCTGAAGAACTTTTTAAACTTATATATATATATATATTTTATGCAATTGCAATGGTATATTGTACAGTACAGTAATTAAATGTGAGAGTATTATTCAAAGAAACTCTACATTTAAGCATTAAGGATCAATTGGTTCACCCGCAAGAAAAGTGACACATTTCGGCAAAAGCAAATTTCACGGGAGGGGGGGGGGGGTAAAGAAAATTTACATAATTTTACTATAAGATGAAATTGCAGCACTTAGTTTATTGTACACATGCAAGACTGAAGATATTCACGAAAGCTTAAAACCCTTAAGAATGAAGACAAAGAATGAGGTTTGGAGCGTTGGATAATTTTACTTCACACAATCCCCTAATCTTCTGTGGTCACAAATGGACTTATAGGGCAGTTCCATAGAAAATCATCGTTGTTTTTTTTTTTTTTTTTTTTTTTTTTTTTTTGGGGGGGGGGGGGGGGATCAAATTTATAATATGTTTAATTTAAGGGTATGATTGAAAAACTTGATATTTTTCTATTCTATTAAAAAAAAAACCTAATAAAAAGGCATTGTAAATTACTCTTTACAAATTAAGTTAAATACCATTATTGTCTTTGTAAAGTCATAATGTTATGTCAGTTACACAATAAAAGTTACGTCAGTTACCCGTGTAAATGCCCTTTTCTTTCTTTTTCATTATTCAGAAATTAATTAAAATAGTTACTGTCATAGTTTGGTATTACTTAATGTTGTTGAGAACATTAAATCACTTTTTTTAACGGGATACTTTTGATAATTTTTACATTTCAATGAAGGCAGAAAAAATGCTTGTATATTTTATGCTACCCCAGTTACAGAATTTTGAATTGCAATTTTTGGGACTCAAAGAGAGATTGAAATAATCTGCAGGTATTTGGGTATTAAGACCTTAGTAAGAAATATTTTAAGTTGTAAAATTTGTTCTAGCTTTATTAGTAAATTTTCTACATAGATTTGAAAACAAAATTCGATGATAAAATGTTACGTTAGTTACGATGGAATTGCTCTATAGCGTAATAAAGAGATTTTATGTGAAACTATACTTATTCTATAACTATACTCTTTTTGTAGCAAGACAGACGTAGTATGACATATCTATTAGTGTAAAAAAAACGCAAAATGAATTTTTGCGAGATGTGTCACTTTTCTTTCGGGTGAGCGATATATACGTTCCTTTTTCAATATGAATGATAAATTTGATATTAGTGATATAACTGAACATTGTTTTCCATTCTTAAATTAAAATATGAAATGATTTTGTTCTATTTACGGCTGCTGTTGATGTGTGTCGGGTTTCAGATTGACTAACATTTTGTCGAGTTCGAGCCATGTTGATTTAAAAAATAATTCTCAATTAGTACTCTACAATAAAGTCATAATTTATAAAAAATTATATATTGTATGTCTGTATGTTATAAATTATATGTTTGTTTCGCATATATATCTGTACATTTCAGAATTAAAATTCGGCAATAATACGGACTTGAAATTATAAATTACTTTCTAGATTTAAAAAATACATATTTTTGAAACATGTATGCAGTTTCGAAGTCCACGTTTAATTTCCATTAAAAAAAAAAAAAAAAGAAATCCACCTTTTCATATTATCTATTATTTTATTCAAAAAAAAAAAAAAAGCATTTATTTGTAATGTCAATGAACGATAAAACATGTTATATAACATAAAAATGGTTATAAAAGAAAAAAAAAAGTTATGCTATATTTAGAACAAAGAAAATTGTTCCCAAAATTACTGTTAATGAAATACACGGAAATACATGCAGCAAACAATCAAATCTGGATACTATAGCTAAAATAATACATTATTACATATACTTTTTCTTTTTGAGTACGCATCATTAAATCCACTACGACATTTTTTAATGCGTTCCATTTTAACATCATTAACTTTTTTTTTTCCTTTCCTTGCTTTGCATATAATTTTATGTATTTCGAATTTGAACTACTAGAATAAAATTTAACTGACATAGTAAATTAATCCATGTTTCTTTCTTTCCTAAACAAATGTGAGAAATTAGTGCAGTACTAAAAATACTTATTTGGACTCAATGAATATTATGTATCTATCTATGTCAAAAATATAATATTTTTATACGTTCTAATGTTAATATATAAAAAAACCAGAGGAGACATAAAAAGAATAACCGATTATAACTATGAACAAGTAGTAAAAAATGTTTCTCTGCAGCATCTTTTAATGATGCATATGTGAAAAAAAAAACCTACATGTATTTTCGAGCGTAGTTAGCCTTTTTATTGCACGGTTTACTTTCTCGAATATTTAATTGGCTATCGCATTACAGATATGTTTTCCTTTCGAATAATCATCGTTAAACGTCGTTTAAGAATTATATACATGTTGTAATGACATAGCTATACAGTTTGTTTTGCATATATATCTTTACATTGCAGAATTAAACTACTGACATAATATTAGGCATTTGTGAAGATAAATTACTTTATAGACTTTTTTTTTTTTTTTTTTTTTTTTTTTTTTTTTTTTTTTTTAAGTTTGAAATATGCATGCAGTTTTTAAGTATACATTAATTTTCAAGTTGAAAAAAAAATCCACATTTCCATATTATCTACTTAAATGTTTTTATATTTATGAATAATCACAATAACCGATGTAATAAGTTATATAAAATAAAAAATATACAAAGAAAAATATTTAATTTATTTTAATTTGGAACATGGAAAAATTTTGCTCAAATTACTCTTAATAAAATACAGGCGAAAATAATTTACATGCGATAAAGTATCAAATAGTTGATAGTATAACTAAAATTATACATTATTATATGTATCTTTTTTTCGTTTTAAGTACGTATCATTAAATTTACGAAGGTATTTTTAATACGTTCCAATTTAACACATTAATGGTGTTTGTCAAGAAATCTTGCCATTCGGCATTTTTAACATCTTATATATTTTTTTTCACACTTCTGCCAATTTGCAAGAAAACTCTGAACTCAGAAAATCTTAAAACTAAATCGTAATTTTTTTAAAAATCTGTGTACCCGATTCAAACGAAATACTGTATGTACGACTTATACACGAGTATATACAGTAAGTAAGTTACGAAAAAGTTTAATTATTTAAAGGTCATTATTAATCTATTAACATCACTATCTTTATTCCGCTCTATTGCTTTTCAAATTCTTTTATGTATTTCAAATTTAAACTATTGAAATAAAATTTAACTGAATAGTAAATTAGTTAATTCAGTTTCCTTCCTACAGAAATGTGAGAAATGCGTGTAGTACTGTAATTAGTGTTTGACTAAAATTAATATTATTACATTGAAAATTAAATATTTTATAAGTTCTAATATTACGATTTTTTATACGTGCAACTTTATCGAAAGAATCATTGATACCAATAAACGATAAAGTATATAAAATACATATTGAAATTTATTTTAATTATGTTAAAGTTGAAAAGTTATATTGTTGTAAAAAAATTGTGTCTATATTTACCGATAATATATTATCATGATCATGGGCATTTCAGTTACCGAATAAGGTATCTTCAATTTCCTTCGTCTATTCCATATAAATAAGTGATATCTGGAAGTAACTGCACGATTTTAAAGAAATAATAAATAAAAACGAATAAGGAAAAAATAAAAGAGATCGTTTATGTTTGTATTGAATATGTGTTTATGTATGTATGAATGTTTGACATTATTTTTAAATGTTTTTAGCACATTTAACGTTTTTAGTTTCTTTTTTTTTACTATAGTAATATTATGTCTTATTTTGATAACCTATAAATTTCGTATTTAATTTTTCAAATTATCATACAAGTACCATAAGGAACTTTATCGTGATTGAGTTGAAATGATAAACTGTTTTTCATTTTAATCGAGAGAGTGGAAGATCACAGTCGCATATAAAAATTCATTGAAAATCATTTGTAAATTAAGATCATATATAATTTTTAAGTTGCCCATAACAGATAAGTTTCGTGACTGGTGTTAAATGTCTTTAAAATATTTTACATCATGGGCATGTGCGAAAATTTTAATAGCTGATATATCATATTTGAACTTGTTAATATTGCTGTAATATATAAAATATAAACTTGGACATTTTACCAGGTTTAATGCTCTAAACACAATAGGTGATGTATATATGAAGTTTTATCCAAAATAATGCAAAAGTTATCATAACGTTTTCATTAACTTTAAATGCTTTAAGACAAATCTTTCTGAATTCAAAGGTGCTAATTATACTCTCAAAGACGAACGGAGTATCATAAGAGGCGTATGAATCTATCTCACGAATCCGCTTTGAAAAAAATGTTATAATTATAACTACACTATAGTTATACATCGAGCTTGTAGTCTGTGGCCATCTTTCAGAGAGAAATGATATCGTCCAGTTTCTAAAGCTACGCGTCAGTGGTCGCAAATGATGGTCATTAACCGTTTATGTTTCTAATAATCTCTGGCATACCTTCGTTAACCCTTTAGTGCGCAGCTTTGCATATATGCAAACAACAGTGTTTTGAATTTAATAGATTTTTTTTATTCGTATATACCTAATTCCCAAATAAAATAAAAACCGCAATATCTGCTTTAATTAATAACAGACATTCTGTATTTAAATAAAGCGAAATTAACCATTGGAACTTTCTGGTGAAAAGTCAGATTTGCTGTACTACGTAATTTCCAGAAAGTATTTTATTTTGGGAATGAAAGGGTTAAAGGTTATGTTTTATAAAATAAAGAATTATATAAAATAAGGTATTTGGAGACATACTTCTTAAAATCTTTACTAATTTGCAGTATTTTAGCGTAAAACAGGTAGACGATAGTAGTTTTTACTTGTATTGAAGATGTGCAACAGAAGAAAAGTTTAACGTATTATATGATAATGTATCTCTGATTTTTAGGGTTCCGTACTTAAAAAGTAAAAACGGAATCATTATAAGATCACTCCTGTGTCTGTCTGTCTGTCACAGCCATTTTACTCGTAAACTATGGAACGTGGAAAGTTCAAATTCGGGGAAGTAATAAAGACCTTTGACCCACATATTTTCAGATTAATAAACATTCATAAATATATTTAGTAAAAATGTAGTGGGGCTAATTATAGTACTTGAAAAAAAAAAAAAACTTTTCTTTGTGCATCGTGTGAAAGCTATCGTAACGCTGAACTCAAAAATACTTTCCTTTTCATTTTAGGTATTATATTTTCAACGATATTGTGAAAAATGTAGCGCAAAAATATGTTCCCCCCAATCTAATTCAAAATCTACTGAAACTAAAATTGTGAAAAAATTAGCGGTAGTAGACGTTAATTTAAACCTTGCCGGAAAATTATAGCGATCACCATAGGTCACATAGTTTTTGAGAAAATCGCATTTTTCTGTTTACAAATTTCGATTTACGGGTATTCAGAAAAATTGTTGAGCATCGCTGGATTTACCTATCGTAGCATAAGTATAAAAGCATTGTTGATGTTGAATTAAAAAAAAATGATCGGTAATTATCCGAGATATTAACCCTTAAAGATACGGCCAGTTTGGACATACGCAATGACAGGGGAGGCGTACTCTATTCCTAGTTAACAAGTTTTAATAATATATGTATGTAATGTAATGTCCAGTAACAGTATAAAAGCAATAAATGTCGAATTGTTAGAAACATGCTAATTTCAGGGGTCGCAGGACACAAAAAATTGGAAAAAATAAAAAAAGACCATTTTAAACATTTAATATCTTAAAATGTATATGACTTTAAAACACAATTTTAATTCGGATGAAAGATATAAGTATGTTCTTTCATTTCATGTATTTAAACAATTGTAAGATACAGAATTAGTATTTATAGGACGCTCGAAACTGTTAGACATTTGTCGAACAGAAAATTTGATAACAGTTTACAGGATTACAAAATAAATATTGTAACTAAAATGAAAAATTTAGTGCTTACTTATACTTCAGATAGTAATAATTAGCCTGAATTTAAAAATTTTGTATTTAAAGCATTTTTATATTTTTAATGCAATGTTGCATTTAGCTAACACAATAATTTAAAAATTTCAACAGTGTAATCACATTAAAGAAAATATTTTTTTGAACAATAAAAAGGAAATTGTCCGTTTAGTTTATACATGAAATAAATGTTTTGAAAATTTCAAAGAAAAATATTCAGAAGTTTTTGAGGTATCCTGCGCGTTATGCCCAAAAAACGGCATTTGGAGAAAAATGACTTCAAAGTTTCACGCCACTTCAGCTGATGAGCGAGTATAATTATAAAAGCCATACCTTCTGTTCTAATAAACATATATGTCAAAATGTTCAGAAAAATAGGAGTTTAACATCTAAAAAAAATAATTTTTTTTTAAATTTTGAAGCTTTCAGAGTCCTGCGACCACTTAACCCTTTCCGGCGCGGAGTAATTCTGTTTATAAACTTATGAAATAATGGACCGACACCAAAATTTATAAACGAATTTATTAGAAAATACGAACTTGCTTATTTACACGTACATGATAAAATGAAAATTTTAAATAAATATTTTTGGTGCCGTTCATCTGTTTTGGAATTAAAATTAGGTGTGCGTTTTTAAAGGACCCTACCCTCGAAAAGTTTAATTAGAATGAATCACATAAATACTGTGGGATTCGCGACTAGTTTGCATTGAGTGTATCTCTCAATACGCCTCGAGTGACTTTAAAAGTTAATTAAAAATCTATCTGGAAAAACGTGTCACTGACCACGGCGGCGTTGCAACTTTGCGACCTTCTTTCGAAGCGCCACTAGCACAATGCCAAATTTAAACTTTGAACAAAGTTTCGTTTTAGCTGCACTGTCGAAATATAGGTTACTTCTAGGCTGAATTTAGTTTTATGAAATGCCAAATGAAGTTTAAATATGCACTCCTTTTATTGTCAGTACAGAATTAAGTTCATCATAAACAGATTAGGATAATATTAAAAATGAGTTATACAGAATAGCTATATTTGATATTATTTAGGTTCCATATCTCTTTGAACTTTCATGCTATATACATTTAAACTTTTCTAATATTTACAGTTATACCCAACCCTACGTTGTATAGTTTTTTACAAAGTCTTAGTATTATTTTAGCAACGGTTTTTTTATAATACAATTACAAATTCATATATTTATTCTACGGAACCCTCTGTACGCGAGTAATACTCGCACTTGACCGTTTATTGTCATTATTTCTCCCGTGTAATAAACCTTTCAGAGAATCATATACAATTTTTTCGAAAGAAAATAAAAAATCGCGCATTTAAAGGTTAAACATCTTCATCCACGGGGCATGTTACTCTTATCAATGCTGCCATGTCGTTAAACATTCATAGTATTCTGCGCAAGCCATGCAGCCTATATTTTACATTTACCCATTGGTGTCCGCATTGCTTCTACTTAAAATGTATAACTGCAACGAAAGCGCAGGATTATTATATTTAAAGATATGTTCTACGACATAGTCGAACTTACACGATGGACGTCAGTCCATAGAAGAATTATGCTAACTTTTACATTATTTTCTGTGCCACTCTTATATAATAAACTAGCCGCCTCTGGCGACCAGTTTGGTCTCCCTTAAATGTATGCTATGCATTTCAACATGTAACTTTTATTCAACTTATATGCTTAATTATTCGCAAAATTGGGAGATTCTGATAGAGAAATCAAGAATGCTTCTCGATCATTGCAGCATTTCGATATTTTTAGTTGAGTTTTTTTTTATTATTTTTTTTTTTTTCAGAAAACCGCTTAGCTCACTTAGACATTTATGTTTCTTGTTCGTTTGCTTATCAACTGCAATACGTTCACTAATGAGGAGATTTTTAAACCTATTAAGTATTCTTCCGTAATTGGATCCCTAGCCAACTGGCGTATTTTACCTAATAGGATTTACTCAATGAATTTTTTTGTGAAAAACCTTTAATAATACCCACACTTACATTAAGGCAATATTGTTAACAATATCCTTTTAGAGTTTTTCTCCATTATCCCGTCGACACTTCCTAAGAAACAACAACAACAACAAAAAAAAAAACTATTGCCAAACTATTCGCCAAACGTCGAATAAAAAAATAGACACCTTCAGGTAAAACGGTTGTTTAAACTGATCTATTGTACGAATGCATCATCGCAGTTTTTGAATGCTTGTACTCTTTTAATTTCATGACGTCACCTTTTAACGACGAAATTGCTATTTTAGTTAGAAAAAAACTAATACATCTGTAAAACATCATTAAAAATACAGATAAATGTGTGACTAAAAATCACTTTAAGAAGTAACAAACACGTAAACGAATCTGACGTCAGGATCATTAATTTTTGTTAAGTGTTTAATTATTGTTTTGTGCTATTAGGTAGCTTAAATTACAAAAAGCTACCTATTGCAGTCGTTCAGAGGAAAGCGATTTCAAAAAATTTTGGTATATTTTCATCGATCATGACCCCCAGACACCGAAACCACCCTCCGTTCAAAATTGATATATATATATATATATATATATATATCTGACCTATGTCACACTGTAACTCCCGCAATTATGAACCGATTTCGATGTAGTTCGGTGTGTACATAGTACATACCAATGTCTCGACCGAGTTCGTTGGCCAGCTTCATCCGCCGTTTTGTTTCAAATTGGCGGCCATTTAAAATTTAAAAAAAAAAATGTAAAATTTGAAATGTGGTACCAAAAAAATTAAAAATGGAAAAATATTTTTTTCTTATGTATTTGACCTTTATACAAAGATTCCGGAGCAGTTTTTTTTTTCGTCTATATCTTAAAAAAAGGCTGAGTTATAGCCTTTTGAATTTCTAGCGTGGCTGACATTTTGAAACGTCCTGAATTTTGTCACGCGATAACAGGCGTATTTGTGAACCGATTTCCATGTAATTCTGTGTGTACATAGTACATACCAATGTCTCGACCGAGTTCGTTGGCCAGCTTCATCCGCCATTTTGTTTCAAAATGGCGGCCATTTAAAATTTTTTTAAAAATAATAAAATTTGAAATATGGTACCAAAAAATTAAAAATGGAAAAATATTTTTTTCTTATGTATTTGACCTTTATACAAAGATTCCGGAGCAGTTTTTGTTTCGTCTATATCTTAAAAATGGCTGGGTTATAGCATTTTGAATTTCTAGCGTGGCTGACATTTTGAAACGTCCTGAATTTTGTCACGCGATAAAAGGCGTATTTATCAACCGATTTAGATGTAACTTCGTTTATACATAGTACATACCAATGTCTCGACCGAGTTCGTTGGCCAGCTTCATCCGCCATCTTATTTTAAAATGGCGGCCATTTAAATTTTTAATAAAAATTTAAATTTGAAATGTGGTACCAAAAAATTGAAAATTGAAAAACTATTTTTTTCTTATGTGTTTGACCTTGATATAAAGATTCGGGAGCAGTTTTTGTTTCGTCTATATCTTAAGAAATGTCTGAGTTATAGCATTTTGAATTTCTAGCGTGGCTGACATTTTGAAACGTCCTGATTTTTCTCACGTAATAACAGGCGTATTTAAGAACCGATTTGGAAGTACCTTGGTGTGTACATAGTACATACAAATATCTCGACCGAGTTCGTTGGCCAGCTTCATCCGCCATCTTGTTTCAAAATGGCGGCCATTTAAAGAAATTAAAAAATTAAAAAAATTAAATGAGATACCAAAAAATTGGAAAATGAAAAAGATTTTTTTCGTATGTGTTTGACCTTAATACAAAGATTCCGGAACAGTTTTTGTTTCGTCTATATCTAAAAAAATGGCTGAGAAATAGCATTTTGAATTTCTATTGTGGCTGACAATTTAAAACGACTTGATTTTTGTCACGCGATAACAGGCGTATTTATGAACCGATTTGGATGTAACTTGGTCTGTACATAGTATATACCAATGTCTCGACCGAGTTCGTTGGCCAGCTTCATTCGCCATTTTGTTTCAAAAGGGTTGTCATTAAAAAAAAAATTAAATTTAAAATTTAAAATGAGGTATTGAAAAATTGGAAAATGAAAAAGATTTTTTTTATGTGTTTGGCCTTGATACAAAGATTCCGGAGCAGATTTTGTTTCTGAAAATTTGTTCTTTTTTTTATTTCTTAAAAAACGGTTGATTTATAGCACTTTGAATTTCTAGCATGGCTAACATTTTGAAACGAGCTTGTATTTGTCACGCGATAACACACGTATTCGCCTATTTCGATGTAAGAAGGCATGTGGATAGTATACATCAACACCTCGACCAAGTTCGCTGTCCAGATTCATCAGCCATCTTGTTTCAAAATGGCGGCCATTAAATAAAAAAAATATATATATTTAAAGTGAGGTGCAAAAAAAATTAGAAATTGAAAAAGGTTTCTTTCTTAAGTATTTGACCTTGATATAATTATTCAGGAGCATTTTTTGTTTGTCTTTATCTTAAAAAATGTCTCAGATATAGCAGTTTCAATTTCTATTGTGTGTGACATTTTGAAAAATCTGATTTTTTCCATGCGACAGCACTCGTATATATCAACCGATTCCGATGTGAGTGAGCATGTGCACAGATTACTAAGGTCTCGACCAAGTTCACTGCTTAGCCTCATCCACCATGTTGTCTTAAAATGGCAGGCACTTTAAGAAATTGCCGAATTTTGCAGCCAAATATAAGTTACTTTAAAGAAAAGCAGCTTGGATAAAGCTGACTAATTTCGCGAAATTCTCATTCATTATATTGATAAAAATTAGTATTGTATCGCCTATATTCGGTTTCCACTAAATTGAGCTTCGTGTGTTTGAATGATATAAGTTGGCTTTTTTAAAATAAGGAATATGAAAGCTACCTCTTCCTCCCGGCACTGGCCGGAAGGACTTTTTTAGATTGCATCAATATTTTTTACCATTTTTAATGATCTTATTTTAAAAAAGTATATTAAATCACTGTTTTGAATGCAATTTTGACAATGGTAAATATGATTGACGAATGTCAATTAACAATCATCTACGGTGATCTATTCTGCTGGCATGGATAATACATAAATACCAAATTATCTGTCGATGCGATCTGAAATTTGATTCATTAAATATTATTACACTAGCCGCCTCTGGCGACCAGTTTGGTCTCCCTTAAATGTATGCTAAGCATTGCATCATGTTACTTTCTTTCTGAAACTAATTGACTTGCTCAATCCTTCCCCGAGTCCAAAGATTCTGATAGAGAAATCAAGAATTGTTTGTGAACTTGATAACATTTCATACATTTTTGTTGTTATGCGTATTTCGTCTTTTTTGACAAATACCTCATAATTTTTGTAGCTGTAAAAAATGTGAAACTTCAAGTGTTTAAACTGAGATTTGTTCATAAATTTACCTAAATTAAACTTATTCTACTTAAACATGCTGTTACTTCAATGTTATATTTTAAATATTAATAAATTTATTTACATTTTGCAAATCATGCATTTATAATTTTTTTTCATTACTTAATAACTAAATAATAATTATATATACTTTAGTTTTTATAGATTTGATTTCTGAGTTCATAAATATGACAATATATTAACGTAACTAAGAGAAATAGCAAAATAAAACCCTCGTGAATGCAAGCCATTAACGTTAGCGCCGCCAATTTACTTACTATGACGTCATAAGAATATTGTCCATTCACTGTTGGAGAACCTGCTTTGCGAATAATTACCTCCATGGTCTAATATTTTCTACCATTTATATGATGAATAAATCTCTTGTGTTTGTTTACTCTATGAAGTGAAATAGAAAGCTGTCAACTTAATTCCAATTGAAATCAAATCTTGGAATATATATTTATTTGAATGTAAATTAGAAACAATACTTTGTTGTTCAAATGAAATATTTTAGTTTATGTTATTATTATTAGGATCAATTGTTTATTTAGGTACATTTCCATTACCGGGGCTTTGGCATATTCCTTTAAGCTTGGCGCAATTCGGGCTTCAGAACGTGAAATACATTGATAAAATATATACATAGCTATGTAAACAAACCTGGTGAACTTCTATTTTTATTTATATGTATTTATTTGCATATAAACATTTTATTTACACATACATATACAATATTTGTTTACGTATAAATTACTTCGGTTTCTATATAAAAATAAATTATTGGCTTGTTTAGATTAAGCCAATTGTATACATATGGAAAAAATTGCTTATGTATATGAAATAGGATATAGATTGCCGTAAATTCGATGCCAGTTTTTTTTCTTTTTTTTTTCTCGCCAAGAACCTATGCTGGAAAAATATTTATTTATTTATTTATTTATTGTATTTTAAATTAGATAAATGAAATATGTGTATTTTAAATGAAAGATTTGTTTTAAATGAAATGAGTGATAGGTCTATATTTTTAATGAAATGAGGGCGATGGAAGAATATTTGGCGTTTTTTATCACCTGCGCCCGACTAATATAAAAGTACTGAACTGTCCGTTTGGCATAAAAAGTGAAGCGGTCAGCCCAGAACTATTGATGACAGTCATATGACTTCGACTTTTATTATATAGATGAGTTGGGTTTGTTTTTCAAGAAAACATCGTGAAGGAAGTCGAATTGTACAGCAGTTTACCTAACCGAATGAGATGCTCAACTTTGATTGGCTTACAAGCGTGAAATATTTTTTCCCAAAATTCGTTGTTGGAGAACTTGCTATGTGAATAATTGCCTCCATGAATTAATATTTTTTTTCGCTTAATGAAGAACGGATCTTTTGTGTTTACTTTGGTGTAAACAGATATTGGGCTGTGAATGTCATTTAATCTGAAGTTATCTCAGAATAAATAAATATTTGTATGTAGCTACTCTCTCAAACGTTATAAGGTACAGATGTCATATTCGCCCTATATTGGCGCGATTTTTTTCGGTTGCCAATTTGGCGAAAACATCAACAGCATAAACAACATAATCCGGGTTACCGCATCAAGCAAAATAACGACACTTTGGCGCAAGTTAAGTACCTGTTGCCTATATGATATTGGGGACAGAAAAAGAAAACGCGCCAGTATGGGGCGAATATGACACCTGTGCCCGTTATAATTTTTAGGTACTTTTCTGTTATACGGACACCATGCCAAAATATACGTTATTGCGCCAATTATTTTAACCCTGATCGTGAAAAGGAAATATTATTTATACAGATTGCCGAAGAGGATTTAAAACAGATGAACTGCGAGATGCTGGCTATGATTATTTCATAGTAAATCACAAATACAATTTTTGTCGACCCTAATACTGGATATCGTACTCAAAAGGTTGAGAGATTATGGGTCATCGCAAAATGGCACTACAAAAGACATCGGGGAACTGTTCGTCATCATTTAGAGTCGTATCTCATAGAGTTCATATGGCGACCCCTTCATTCAAAAAATGAAATGTTTGCTGCAATGCTAAAAGATATTTGTAATTTTATGGCAGCAGCTTAATATCAGTTTTATTTTATTACTTTATTGTATAACAGTTATTTGTTCACTTATTTTAAACATATATCTGCGATTTAATAAAATAGTTCGTAAAAGTCTGTAATTTTCAAATGTTGTATTTTTTAAATGCTCACTTTACTATCGACAATGTTTTTTCTTTTATTTTTCAAATGTTTCAATTCATGCGAATTTCATTTTGCGCCAATTATTACGCTTGGTGACAATGGTGTCCGTATAACAGAAAAGTACCTTTTTTTAATACGATTTTTCTAAAAGTAACTTTTATGCAGTTTTATCTTGTTGTAAACTGTTGATGTCAGCCAAATGATTTGTGCTTTATAATAATAATCTAAATCGATATAATATTTGGCGACTTATCACCTGCGCCTGGCTAACATTAAAGTACTAAATTGGCCGCCTAGTATATAAAAATTTAACGTGTAGAATGGAACTGTTGATAACAGTCACATGACTTATACTTTTATTATATAGATGGTAGAATGAGGTCGGACAGTGGCCTATTGTGGGAATTTTTCGTGTCAAATATAGCAATATAGCAGATGATCGAGAGATCGCCGAAAATTAAATATTTAACAAATGCAACGAGTATATAAATAAAAGAATGATGCAGATTCCACAGAAAGGTACACAAAATCTTGGGAAGTTTTTTATATATATTGAGATTTCTCATTGTCAAAATAATTACATGTATGAGCAACAAGAATTATTACTAAATTAAAGCAAATTCGTATTCATGCTATCTATTTCAGTGCTGAAATAAAGTTTTTAAAAAATTATTAAACACAATAAATCTAATAAAAAAATCGACTTTCATTAAAATTTTTAATTTAAAGAACGGTACTAAAAGTTAACGAATGTCAAAAATATAGGATGGGCGATATTATTTTTATTTACTTTTTTAAATGACTGAAATTTTTCTCGCAGCCGATTGATTCCACCTAAGACAGATTTTACTGTACATTTTTACATGATTTATTTTTGTATGTGCGGATAAAATGTATGTAAATATTTACTTATGGAAAGATGTATGAATTATAAAAAAAATCGCCCGCGATATCAATATATAACTAATAAGATATTAACTTAAAGATATCCCTGCGCTTAACTTCCCCCTTTGTAATCTCTCAATTACATTAATTATTATGTTTAAATTAAAGTATAAGTAAATATATACCATAAAATGCATTTTAAATAACTGTCTTATAATAAAAAAAATAATTAATTGTTCATTTTTAAGAGCATATAACAATAAAAAAGTATTGAGAAACTGAAAAAAAAAATTATCATCTTCTGTAATAATATTTTATCCAATATTATTTATTACAATAGTATTGCAGTTTCAAGCTTTAGATTGTTCCGTGATGGGAAATTATTTGGAATTCGTAATATCATGCGAAAACTGTTAAAATATAATGCAGAAAATTTTAAAGCATATTTCTGAGAGAAACACACATTCTTTGTCTTATATGTATGAATATACCTTGTATATTTCTTCGAATGAAAGGAATATTTAGCGGTAAAATAGATTCATTGCGTTGGAAGCTGTACTAATAGAATGATTATCTTATTTAGAAAGTTATGCATTAAAACTGTTATATTAATAATATTATAAGATTGGTGCCATAAAAATTTTCACCAAAACTGGCTATTTTTAACAATTTATTTATCTTCTTTCAAATAATATAGAATACTCAAATGATAATAACTTTTCAAATCAAATATTTAATAAAATTAATATTAATTCTATAATTAATGATAAAAACTGTTATTTTCCTATTAATAATCTTCAAATATCAAAAACCTTTTAAATATCCGAATTCAATCGGTAGAGAGTATTTAACTAAACTACATTTTCAAAAAATACATCTGTAGCAAGTACTTTTCCGTGTAAATGCAATGAACCTACTCGAAACATAAATAATGATAATGGACATATAATCACTGTAAATCTTAATACTGTTTATGATTTTAAATTGAAAAAAAAAACTAATGGGTTATGGTACTAAATATAGACTTCCATCTAAATTTAACGTAAAATCTATTATGAAACAGTCTACATATGATATAGATATTTTTGTTTGCAAAATTTCAATCTCATACAATAAACCTATCGAATATTTTAATCAATAGAAAATACTAATCGAAAAATTAATTACGGCTTTAAAATATACTATTTTCGATTTAGGTAATATTAACACAAAGCATTTTTTCCAGCAAATTACTATATTACAAAAAAAACCTACGTTATCACCTAATAATTATGCAATCATATGTAAATCTTATTAACACACACTTCTTACATCCTGTATTTCTTCTAATAATTTTTTTCAAAAAACTAATGAAAATGTAATAGTAAACAATCCGTAATATTCAAAGTTATTATAAACTATTAAATATTTTCTCTACTAACTTTAATTATCCTTATTCTTATACCCAAATTTCATAAGAAACCAATTAAATTTAGGACTGAACTATTCGATGCAATACATATAAAAATATTGCCAATAAACTTCTATTAAAAATTCTCAATCAAATATATATACTGACAACAACCACTGATAATACACATTGTATAAAATATAGCTATCAACTGGTCAATATTATGAAAAATCTTAAATGTGTAAACAATATAACGACATATGATTTGAAAGAGCTTTTTATTAATATAGAATTATTAGATCTACATAATATTATAAATGCATTATTTAAACAGTATCATCATAAACTGGATTTATCATTTAATATAGATATAGCTTATTTTAAATCTTTAACAAGTTTCATTATCTATAATAATTATATTTTGCAAGATAACACATTATATTTACAGAACGTCGGAATACAACAAGGTGGATATACATCCAGTTCATTATCAGACTTATACTTATATCGCTATGAACGTACTTTTACTAATAGTAATCTACATTTATATCGTTATATTGATGGCATAATTTTAATTGCCACTGATCATACTAATATTTCCCAATTTCCAGATTATCCTGCTAATTCAGAATTAACGGAAAACTTCCTATCTAACAATACAATTAACTTTTAGGTAGCTTTCATTACAAAAAGCTACCTATTGCAGCCGTTCGGAGGAAAGCGATTTCAAAAAATTAGGTATATTTTCATCGATCATGACCCCCAGACTCCGAAATCACCTTCCGTTCAAAATTTATATATATATATATATATATACATATATATATAAGGTATGTCACACTCTAACTCTCTTAATTATGAACCGATTTCGATGTAATTCCGTGTGTACATAGTACATACCAATGTCTCGACCGAGTTCGTTGGCCAGCTTCATCCACCGTTTTGTTTCAAAATGGCGGCCATTTAAAATTTTTAAAAAAATTTAAAATTTGAAATGTGGTACCAAAAAATTAAAAATGGAAAAATATTTTTTTCTTATACAAACTTTATACAAAGATAACTTTATACAAAGATAACTTTATACAAAGATTCTGGAGCAGTTTTTGTTTCGTCTATACCTTAAAAAATCGCTGAGTTGCAGCATTTTGAATTTCTAGCGTGGCTGACATTTTGAAACGTCCTGAATTTTGTCACGCGATAAAAGGCGTATTTATGAACCGATTTGGATGTAACTTCGTTTATACATAGTACGTAACAATGTCTCGACCGGGTTCGTTGGCCAGCTTCATCCGCCATCTTGTTTAAAAATGGAGGCCATTTAAATTTTTATGAAAAATTTAAATTTGAAATGTGGTACCAAAAAATTTAAAATTGAAAAAATATTTTCTTCTTATGTGTTTGACCTTGATAAAAAGATTCGGGAGCAGTTTTTGTTTCGTCTATATCTTAAGAAATGGCTGAGTTATAGCATTTTGAATTTCTAGCTCTGCTGACATTTTGAAACGTCCTGATTTTTGTCACGTAATAACAGGCGTATTTATGAACCGATTTGGATGTACCTTGGAGTGTACATAGTACATACAAATATCTCGACCGAGTTCGTTGGCCAGCTTCATCCGCCATCTTGTTTCAAAATGGCGACCATTTAAATAAATTTAAAAAATTAAAAAATTAAAATGAGATACCAAAAAATTGGAAAATGAAAAAGATTTTTTTCGTATGTGTTTGACCTTAATACAAAGATTCCGGAACAGTTTTTTTTTCGTCTATATCTAAAAAAAATGGCTGAGTAATAGCATTTTGAATTTCTATTGTGTCTGTTATTTTAAAACGACCTGATTTTTGTCACGCGATAACAGGCGTATTTATGAACCGATTTGGATGTAACTTGGTCTGTACATAGTACATACCAATGTCTCGACCGTGTTCGTTGGCCAGCTTCATTTGCCATCTTTTTTCAAAAGGATTGCCATTAAAAAATAAATTTAATTTAAAATTTAAAATGAGGTATTAAAAAATTGGAAATTGAAAAAGATTTTTTTTATGTGTTTGGCCTTGATACAAAGATTCCGGAGCAGTTTTTGTTTCTGAAAATTTGTTCTTTTGTTTACATCTTAAAAAATGTTTGAATTATAGCATTTTGAATTTCTAGCATGGCTAACATTTTGAAACGATCTTGTATTTGTCACGCGATAACACACGTATTCGCCTATTTCGATGTAAGAAGGCATGTGGATAGTATATATCAATGCCTCGACAAAGTTCGCTGGCCAGATTCATCAGCCATCTTGTTTCAAAATGGCGGCCATTAAATAGAAAAAATATATATATTTAAAGGGAGGTGCAAAAAAATTAGAAATTGAAAAAGGTTTCTTTCTTAAGTATTTGACCTTGATATAAGCATTCTGGAGCATTTTTCGTTTGTCTTTACCTTAAAAAAATGGCTCAGATATAGCAGTTTCAATTTCTATTGTGGGTGACATTTTGAAAAATCTGATTTTTTGCATGCGACAGCACTCGCATATATCAACTGATTCCGATGTGAGTGAGCATGTGCACAGCAATTGCTAAGATCTCGACCAAGTTCACTGGTTAGCCTCATCCACCATGTTGTCTTAAAATGGCAGGCACTTTAAGAAATCTCCGAATTTGGCAGCCAAATATAAGTTACTTTAAAGAAAAGTAGCTTGGATAAACCTGACTAATTTCGCGAAATTCTCATTCATTATATTGATAAAAATTAGTATTGAATCTCCTATATTCGGTTTCCACTAATTTGAGCTTCGTGTGTTTGAATGATATAAGTTGGCTTTTTTAAAATAAGGAATATGAAAGCTACCTCTTCCTCCCGGCGCTGGCTAGAAGGACTTTTTAGATCTTATAATTATGATAAAAGATAACAAAACAATAACTGATCTATATGATAAACGTAAAGTATTTAAATTCAAAATTAATACATTTACTAATTATCTTGGCTTCATAATTCTGTATGTCCTAATATAATCCTTTATCATTTATATAGAATAAAGTGTTTATGTTCTTATCAACTAATTAACAATAATATTAAAAAACTAATTAATGATGCATTAAATCATGGTTTTCCAAAAAAAATCATATATTATTTAATATATAATTAGTACTTATATGATCTTAAAGAACAAATTAACACATGCGTAATTAAAATTATAAAAAATATAAAAAATAAGAAAATAATTATAAAAAATTAAAAATTGTAAAATAATAATAAAAAAAAATTATAGGACGGTTGGGTGGGTAGATTTTAGAGTACGGAGGAGGTTGGCGTTGTCTGAATAATACGCAAAATTAATGAAAAAATGGGGGACATTTGATTTATCACTACGTTGCTAACACACAATTTATAATGGATGTTGATTCGATACTTTTATATGTATAATGGTATAATTATATTTATATATTTATCAATTCACATTAAATTTATTCATATTTATTAATATTTAATAAAGATAACGATTAACTTGTATTCAAATATAGCCTACTATGGACAATATCACATCAATTTACACTATCTTAAATGAGAATAAAATGTATAATGAGTGTATCTGTTATATCTAATGCTATGACAGCATGGATTTTAATTTGGTATTCTTTTTTAATTTTATTTTAATTTTATTTTTTTCCTCTATCCTTTTTAATCTTGTTTCATTTTGAATTTAATTGGTGTTGAATTGTTCATTTCTCGTTTTCCTGTGCGTAGTACTCCAAAATTCATATTGTTTAGCTTTTTTATGGCTAATATGAAGATGAAACCACACACTTTGTTTGTGGAACTTAAGGCATTTGGGACCTGAAGATTCTGTCTAAGTTCTACAAATAACCATTTTTCTTTTTCTTCTCATTTTATTTTTTTTTTTTTTATGTTTGATGGTAATTTGCAATGTTTGTTTAATGGTCATATATATTGGAATATATATATGTATATGTGTATATATGTATTAAACGATTTCACTCGTATCATATAAACATGTAGATCTTAAGCACCAGCATACCCACATTATATACTCAATGAAGAAATCATGGTTTTTTGCAGTCGAACAATCGTGATGGAAGAGTGGAAGGTCAGGCTGTCGTCCATTGGAATGTTTTCCGAAGCATAAATAATCGAAGCCGATAGATGTATCAAAACGTTTATTAATCGACCATATAATGCACCAAATTCCACTAGTTATAGGTGATCCATGGGCGGGCAGTCGCTACTAGTAAAATGTACCACTAGATGTTACGAATAGAACAATTGATGAAGATTCAGGAAAAACACGCACTCCAGGTGGCGTGGTTTAATTAAGCAACTCAATAATCGTCAAATTCTACCTCTCCTAATCTATGCAACAGGTTATATCCTTGCGAAAACTGCATGCGTATGAATAGAATACACGATAAATGACAAATCATGTAAAAGTAGCCGGAAGGACGCGATGAGAGCAGAATACTATAGGACCTAGCTCCGGGGGGAGGGGGGAAGCACGGTGACGACGATACGAACTATATAGTTTCGGCGTCAGAATTATTGCGCAAACAATGGCTGGCGGGATTTGCAAGGAATTATGGGAATAGAACACCAAAGAACAAATGATATTTAAAAAAAAAATTCGAAAGAAAAAGAATTTATTTTTAGAATAAAATGAAAAAGTAATTTAATGGGTTTTATGAGTTGAGGCGAATGGATTAAGGTTTTTAGACTAATAAAAGAATACGCAGTTTTAGATGCATGAACTAAAAGACAAAAGATATTAAGATATTATTAATAATAGGTAAAAAAGGAAAAATGTTAAGAATTTTCAATAGTTTTACTAATATAAAAGAAAGATTTTTATTATTACAAGGGCGAAAATTTTAATTATTAAATGTATGTATATATATATATATATATATATATATATATCCATCATTCTATTTCTGTTATTCAATTTCTGCTGTTTTTTACTATGTATTTGGAATCAATGTTAAGTGTGTTGGGGGGAACTGTATTTGTTAATATCATTTTATTCGTAATTTCACAGATTTTGTTGGTGGTCTGTAATGTTTATTTTATGGTTATATATATATACACACACATATATATATATATATATAGAGAGAGAGAGAGAGAAATATATATAGATATATTATATATATATATATATATATATATATATACGCTGACAAAATGCACTATATTAAAATATACCATTATAAAACTGAACATTTTTGATGAATAGTAATTAAATAACTTTTATGCATTGTATTGTAAAGTTAACAAGCAGGGCCTTTATAATTTAGTTCTTGCAAAGCAGATGAATTGTTGATTTCTTTCAACATTTTAATGAGTTAAAATGCATTTTTTTAATTTGCTAATAATCCTGAAACTGAGTTCATGAAGCATTTTTATTTATTTTTTATTTTATTTTATTTTATTTTATTTTATTTTATTTTATTTTTTTACCAGAATGTGTTTCATAATCATATTATTCAATGAAATTTTGACCATTTTTCTTTTCATATTGCATTTAAATTTTTTCTTCAATAACACACAGATTTTAATTCTCAAAATTTGATATTTAATTTACTGAAACATACATTTTAATAATTGCTATCATCTGGGTATAGATATTCATTTTACATTTTCAACGCATGATTTCCAAATGTAATTACGAAATATTAATTAAAGGGAAACACAGCCAAGTTTGTTTCAGATAGTATAATTCCAAAAATTGAGGTAATGTAAGAAACCAGTAAAATTATGACAAATTACACATTAAAATAATAATCATATTAATCATTACTTTACTCACGTAATCTTTCATTATGCAATTTTGGTTATGTTTATGTAATTTTAGTGGATTTGATTTCAAAGCGTTTTGTATTGTGTGTTTTTTTTTTTTTTTTTTTTTTTTTTTCTCACAAATAAACGCACGCGTGCAAATACGCACAAATATCAACACACACACACACCCATTCACATATGTACGTACACGCGCAAACACAAACCGAAACACCCCCACAAATATATGCACACAATAAACACAGACACAAACGCATACAAACATATATATTTGTACGTATGTATCCATCTATGCATGTATTTATGTACCCACAATGAATTCACTTGTATTATCGGTAATTAATAAGATATAATTTGTGATATGTACCTGAAAACAACAGACGTAGAATTTTATTAAATATAAGTTTTTCTTCTCGCGCTATATTTGAAATATTTCACGCTATTTTTTCCCTTTAACTGCTTATCTAGCGTACTAAATTGCAAGTTATCCATTTAAAATCCCTTTTGATAATGCATGCTCAATGTTAGCATAAACAAAAGCATTCATTCTTCTTTCAGTGATTAATTAAGCCTTCTTCAACGGGAATTCCTCAACGAACAACACGTTTCGTGTTTTTCTTTCATAAAATATTCTTGGAATTCAAATAGTTTCTAAAAGTACGTAAAGAGAATGTTCCAACCATTTATATAATATTTAACGTTAATAGTTTTTGAATAAGTAATAACTTCTGATGCCTTTCAGGTAGTATTTCTATAAATTGTTTAGAGTTATACATACTGCTTTTATGTTATGTAATTTTATTTTCAAAATGTGAAAGACATCCGACATTTTGATTTAAAAAAATCTTTCACAATAAAAATATTTTCTATTTTAAAAAATAGAATTTTCTTGAATCAGTGCTTTGATTTGTAAATATTGACTCATTTAAGTCAGCATTCAAGTGCATAAAAATATGTTAATAGCATTTTTATCATCATATCTTTAAACGAGTCATTAGAAGTAAACTTAAAGAAGGAATATTTTATCTTTAAGTATTCAAACACTTTTAAAAATAATGTCCAGTTTTAAGGATTATTATAAAGTATAGTAGTAAATTCAAATCTCAACATGCGAAAAAAGTAAATATATAACAAATTAACACCTTGCAATAATATACTATTTCTAATTAATATATATAATACTTATAAATATATATAATACTTGCAATAATATACTTTTTCTAAAAGGTATAAGATTAAAACTTTACAAACAGTAATATCGTTTTATTTGGCTGTTGGCATGTTTCAACTCTATCCGAGGCATTTTCAAAGCAAACAAGTTGGAAATTGCTCATCAAACAAGGCAAATGAGTTGCGTTTGTACTATAACTAGTTTTATAAATATTTTTTGCACCGAATATTGTACTGAATGTATATTTTAGTGCACTTCATAAGTGCATATCAATTTCATTCTGTTCGAAAGTCTGTAACATCATTAAAATGCACTTAAAATAATTTTTAGGGTTCCGTACTTAAAAAGTAAAAACGTAACCATTATATGACCACTCTTGTGTCTGTCCGTCTGTCTGTCTGTCTGTCACAGCCATTTTACTCGTAAACTATGGAACGTGGAAAGTTCAAATTCGGGGAAGTAATAAAGACTGTTGACACACACATTTTTAGATTATTAAACATTTATAAATATATTTAGTAAAAATGTATAGGGGCAAATTCAGTTGCTTGAAAAAAAAAAAAAAATATTTTCTTTGTATATCGTGTGAAAGCTTTCGTAACGCTGAATTCAAAAATATATTTCTTTTAATTTTAGGTATTACATTTTCAAACATATAGTCGAAAATGTAGCGCAAAAATATGTCCCCCCCCCCCCCCCCGACATCTAATTCCGAATCTACTGAAGCTAAAATTATGAAAAAAATTAGAAGGAGTAGACGTTAATTTAAACTTGCAGGAAAATTATAGCGATTACCCTAGGTCACATAGTTTTTGAGAAAATCGCATTTTCCCGTTACACACAAATTTCGATTTACGGGCATTCAGCAAAACTGTAGAGCAGTACTGGAGGTACCTATCGTAGCAGAAGTATAAAAGCATTGTTGATCATGATTTTCGAAAAAAATCGTTAGTAATTAGCCGAGATATAAACCCTTAAAGATACGGACGGTTTGGACACACATAATGACAGGGGTGACGTACTCTATGTACCATAGGCTTTTAAAGCCTAGATAACAACTTTTAATGATATATGTGTGTAATGCAATGGCCAGTAACAGTATAAAAGCAATAAACGTCAAATTGTTAAAAACAGACTAATTCAAGGGGTCTCAGGACTCTTAAAGCTTATAAAAAGTTTTTAACTTTAATTTTTTTGGATGTTAATCTTCCATCTTTTCTGAACATTTTAATGTGTTTCCTTCAAATTATCATTAGAACAGAATTTATGGCTTTTAGACTTATACCCGATCAATAGCTTAAGCGGCCTTTTCAAAACTTTAAAGTCATTTTTCTCCAATTGACTTTTTTTGGCATAACGCTCACGATATCTCAAAAACTTTTGAATATTTTTTCACGAAATTTTCAAAACATACGTTTTATATTAATTTGTATAAACTGAATCAAAATTTCCTTTTTATTGTTCAAAAAAATATTTTTTTAAGTAATTATATTGTTCAAGTTTTCGAAATTTTCTATTAGCTAAATACAATTTTGTATTAAAAATATAAAAATGCTTTAAATACAAAGTTATTTAGGTTCGGGGTAATTATTATAATCTGAAGTATAAGTAGGCGCCAAAATATTTATTCTTGTTACAATATTTATTTTCTAATCGTGCGCGTAAGCTGTTATACCAATATTCTGCTTATCAAATGTCTGACTGTTTGGAGCACCCTGTAAATGCTAATTCTTCATCTTTTAAGTTTTTAAATACATAAAATGAAAGAACGTACTTATATCTTTCGTCTCAATAAAAATTTTGTTTTAAAATCATGTACATTTTAAGTTATTAAATGTGGAATATGGTCTTTATTTTTCATTTTTTCCCATTTTTGAGATCTCTGAGACCCCTTAATTAGAATGAATTACATAAATACTATGGGATTCACGACAATTTGCATTGAATGGCTCTTTCAATACGCTTCGAGTGGCTTTAAAAGTTAATTAAAAAGCTATTTGGGAAACGTGGCAAGGACCAAGGCGGCGTTGCAAATTTTTGACCTCCTTTCGAAGCGCTCTTAGCACAATGCCTAATTGGAACTTTGAACGAATGTTTTGTTTTAGCTGCACTTTAGAAAGAAAGGTTATTACTATGATGAATTAATTTTTATGAAATGACAAATGAAGTTTAAATATGCATTTCTTTTAATATCAGTACCGAATTAAGTTCAGTATAAAGAGATTAAAATAATATTAAACTAGTCGGATGTGTCAATCCCAAAATTTTCTTCTATCTCATACATGTCAATACTTCCTGATAAATGCAGCACAGCAGCGCCACCGGTTAGGCGATTTATACCAAAATCTAATCAGGGACAACTTTCGTGAACTTCTAATTGAATTTGAAGTTTGGTGAAAATTCGTGCATTAGTTTTTGAGATAGAGCTATTACGGAAATCGTGACAAGTTCTGAGTTACAGTGGAAACTCTTGGGCAATTTACACCAAAAACTTATCAGGATCAGTTCATATCAGAGACTAACTGAATCTAAAGTTTGATGAAAATTCATGCATTAGTTCTTGAGATACAGCTATTGCGGAAATCGGGAAAATTGCAGCATAGTAGCGCAACCTGTTGGGCGATTTATACCAAAAAGTAATCAGCACCAATTTATATTACGGAGTAAATCAATCTAAAGTTTTATTAAATTTCGTTCAATAGTTCTTAAGACAGAGCGCCCACAATATTTGCGTCACACACAGGTAGACAGACTCACAGACAGACATTTTGTAAAAACATGTTTTTCATTACCTCTATACCCTAAAAAAATCCCTGCCGGCTCGGCCTACAGGCGGAGGTAGATTTCGAAGTTAAGTATACTAATTTCACAAACAAAAACCGAATCATGATTAGAGATAAACCCACATTTTATCCACTTCTACCACAATTTTATCTGGCCGCTTTTGACGAGTTTTTATTCCATTTTTATATAATAACTGGTTTTATCACAATCATCTCTCTATTCTAAAAAAAAGTAACTACCGCTGTCACCGCCACCGCCGCCGCCGCCGCCGATTTTGAATTTTTTGTGACCGGAGGCCTTTCTTCGTTAATATTAAGAAAAATAATGCATACAAAAATATGAAAATCAGTGGTTTTATACAGAAATGTTTGATAAACACGCTGATGCAGACAGTTTTCAAATCGAAGAATTATGTTAAGAGCTATTTAATGCTAAAGTTGGACAAAATTGTTCCACTAAAAAAGTTTTATAGCAGCAAAAACTATACATGGCAGTGTAATCCTTTTTAGATCATTTTATGCGTTAGAATTTCCCGGAGTGCAGATTGCATTAATGTTTTTATTTTGACTCATTTTTTGAGGTTTTATTTCTATTTTAAATTCAAATTTTCAGCATTTCTAGAGATATTTTTTACAGATTTTAGAAAGTGATATTAATTTAAATTGTTGCCAACTATATAAACAGCGGAAACAATAATGTTTGCTTAAAAAAAAAAAAAAAAAAAATTATACGTGTAAATAAATTAAAAATTTATTTACACGTGACTATTATAAACAGAAAAAAACATTTGGAATTAGAATTAAATAATTATGTACAAAAAACAGGAACTTATTAAAAATTACGTCATAAAAACTATAATTACACGTGAATTTTAAGAGAGAAAGGAATTTGTAAAATAATAAATTTATTAACATGCGTTAGAAGTCTTAAATAGGAGAAATTACGTCATATTTACGTCACATTACAGTTATTACATAAAATGAACACAAAATAATATTGCAAAACGGTTTAAATTTGAAATTGCGCTAGACATTTATTTTATATTTTGAGAGAATACTTTTCAACTATTTTTGTCAGGAAAGCGCAAATAATATTTAATTTCTAACAAAAGTATATTCACGTGAATATTTAAAAGAGAAAGAATAGCTTGGTAAAAATTACGTCAGATTAAAAACGATTAATTTAAAATGTCTCATTTAAAAGAACTTTCTTTTCGCTTTGTTAAAAAATACTAGGAGACAAAGAGTGTTTACTTAATTCATTTTATATTAGCTTATTTTGAAATGGTGTTACACGTGTCTACGTCATCAAGTTATTTTTATTTCGACGTTTTTTATTTGTATTTTTATTAATGTTGTACTAATTTATTTGTTCTTTCGTTATTTAAAACCAAAATTATGTCAATTTGTATAATTTGGCGAGTGGTTTGGCGATTTATATAATTTGGCGAAATTGGTCGATGGGATAATCAAGTAGTACCGCATCGGATTTGGCGTTAAAATTCCCCAATCAAAGAGAAATGAATAGAAATTCGTTTATAGGGAGATCGCCACTGTTTTTTAAATTATATTTCAATCTTTCGAAATCTTTTTAAAGCCGATCAAATTAGCGTGCATTTGGAGTCTGCGGTGTCTGGACGGGGGTTGGCGAGCGTAACTCGTAGGGGGCCGAGCCCCCTAGTTATTCAAAAAAATAATTTTCCATGCACAACTCGAAATTTTCTGGCATAACTCCAGATTCATTTTTAATAGGAGGAACATGAAACTTGTTGACGTGATTTTTGAAGAGATTTATAAGCGACCTGTGTTTTTAATTTTCGTTCAAATAATTAAAACTTGATGTATAAACAATTATTTTCCCAGTAAGACAATATTTTTCGTTTCTAACACAATCGCTTCGGGAAATTCTGTTCAAAATGCCCAGTTTGACATCATTTTTGAAATATATTCTGCCTCTGTCAAAAAATCGATCATTAAGGTACATTATATAGTTTCTGAATAAACGAATCTACCAATTGGATGCGTTTGAGAGCAAAAAGGAATTTAAAACTGAGTCAGGAAATAAGCAGTTTGGATTTGAATACTCCCTTAATACGATGATTTTTCCAACACAATCCTCTTCGGGAAATTCGGTTCAAAAGGCCCACTTTGACAGCATGTTTTAAAATATATTCTACCTCTATCAAAAAATTGACCATTACAGTACATTATATAGTTTCTGAGTAAGAAAAGGTACCAATTAGAAGCCTTTGAGAGTAAAAATGGATTGTAAAATGAGTCAGAAAATAAGCAGTTTGGATTTGAATACACCCTTACGATGATTTTTTTCTTCAACCGCTATGTATTTTTAATTTGTTTTTGCTGTAAGAATTGGTCCTATCCAAAACTTGTCTATATAGATGTTGTAGATAATATTAAGAAGATATATGATAAATTCTTGGTGATTTTATATCTTTTGAATTTACGAAGTTATGAATTTTTTTCATCTTCAAACGCCCTTTTTGTTTTCGTTTTTAATTTTTTTTGCGTACGAATTGGTCCTATCAAAAACTTGTGAATATAAAAGTTGTAGATAATGTTAAGGAGATTCATGATAAAATTAATTGGATTTGATATCTTGAGAATTGACGAAGTTATGAATTTTTTTCTCCCAAAAACCTTATTTTTTGCGCCCCTTGAGCTAGTTTTTAACTTTATCAAAAATCTGTTATACATAAATTTTTGGCCCTATTTTTAGAAGTAATAAAAACTTTAAACTGATTCGATATGTACAAAATTTAAGAAGTTATGGGGTTTTTTCGGTTTTCACAAAACCCCTCCCTATTTCCATCCCCTTGGTCCGATTTTGCCCATTAACGAACTTGACCGAGATTTTATGCCCCTTGATTTTATGTATCAGTTTGGAAGAGATTGGTGCAGAATTGTGGAAGGTATCGTGTCCAGATGAAAGTGATATGTATAGATACCTACATACATACATACATAGATAGATAGATAGATAGATAGATAGATAAAGTTTTTTACTGAGGGTGGTTTTGGGCTCTAGGGGTCATTATCGGTGTAGATCTGCAAAAATATTTCAGAAATTCCAACATAGGAACGACGCCAATAGGTAGTATTTCATACGAAATCTACCTAAAAGTATACATCCATCGAAAACCGGTATTCGAAAATTTTCACGAATCCAATACTTCCTTCTTCTCCTAGAAGAAAGTAAAAATGAGTTATACAGATTAGCTGTATTTGAAATTTTTTAGGATCCATATATCTTTGAACTTTCATGGTATATCCATTTAGATTTTTCTAGTATATACTGTTATACCCAACCCTACATTGCATAATTTTTTACAAAGTGTTAGTATTCTTTTAGCAATTACTAATTCATATATTTATTGTACGGAACCCTCTGTGTGCGAGTAATACTCGCACTTGACCGTTTATTTCCCATTGGCCTTAATGTAACGGAAAACTTTTGACTGTCCCTGTAATTAAACTATATATCCGATTTTAGTAAAATTTGAAATGTCTCGACCAAATGTTGCAAAAATTATATATTTGAAATTTCAGACAATTCGGTTGAGTAGTTGTTGCTCTGTTATATGCGGACAGACGGACGGACTGAACGATGAGTATAGTTGCTGCGTATTTATATAATTACGACCGCACCTAAAAAGTAATAATATTCTGAAATGCAAAGATTAAATTTAGAGGACAAAGGACCTTCAAACTCTTTTTTTTTTTCGTTCAAAATTGCATTTTAAATACTATTCACCTTATATGAATTATGGCATATATTTATCACGCAAGATTTTTTTAGGGGGGGGGGGGTGAGGGGAAGAGAAAAAGAAGGAAATTTTCTAAATATTTTAAGCGTTATCAAGAACTTTCAAAATGTCCCAAACTCACTCTATATAAATTAAAGTCCCCAATATTTTTTATGCCAGTTTGGTTTACATATACAAATAAAACTGAGCATAGTTTTTTGAAACTAAATAAAATTGGAAAAGTTAAAGGTAGTTAAGTGCAGAAAAAAACGCAAAAATGCTAAAAATTTCATAAAATTTAGAAAACATTTATTTCTTACCTTTATATTCAAATATATATTTGTATATCTTAACCAAACTGGCATAAAAATTTTTTGGGAATTTTAATTCATATGGAGTGAGGTTGAGGCATTTTGGAGTTTCTTGAATATTTTAAGCGTTATCAAGAACTTTCAAAATGTCCCAAAATCTCTCTATACAAATTGAAGTCCCCAATATTTTTTTTATGCCAATTTGGTTTATATATGCAAATAAAACTTTGCACAGTTTTTTGAAACTAAATAAAATTAGAAAATTAAAGGTAGTTAAGTGCAGAAAAAGAACGCAAAAATGCTACAAATTTCATAAAATTTAGATTTTTTTTTAATCTTTATATTCAAATATATATTTGTATATTTAAACCAAACTGGCATAAAAAATATTGGGAATTTCATTTGATATGGAGTGAGGTTGGGGCATTATGAAGCTTCTTGATAACGCTTAAGATATTCAGAAATATTCCTTAATTTTCTCAAAAAAATTTCTTTTAATTTCTTGTGTGATAAGTGTATGTCATAATTCATATAGTGTGGCCTTGAATAGCATTTAAGGTGCTGTTAAAAAAAAAAAAAAAAAAAAAAAAAAAGAGTTTGAATGTCGTTTGTCCCCTTAAAAAGAAATCATCTAAATAAATATCTATGAAAGTAAGATAATTTTCCCCTCCAGTCTATATTATACATTCATTATAAGAGAAACTTTAGAGGTTCTAACAAGTAAAAATTGCATATGTAACGACGCAGCATCATTTAACTTACCAAAATTGTGGCTCGAGTTACACAATGATTATGCAAATATAAATAAACATCTAACAAGGAAGGTCTCCATACGGGCATACTCAGAAAAATCTGAAAAAAATACAGAATGTTCTCCTCCTATGGGTACACATGTTTATAAAAAAAATTTGGCGGAACCTCGGTAGAACGTCCGTAAAAAAATAATGAAAATTTCGCTTATTTGGCGACTTATCACCAATTAGCGAAGAAATTAATTTAAAAAAAAATACGCTTGTTGAATACCCTTTAAGGAAAAAACTTTTTATGTTGAATTTGTTTAAATATGTTTAATTTAAATAACTTTAGCTTTGTCATTTTTAGTTTGTTTTAACTATAGTTTTGTCATATATATTTATATGTACTTATAACGAATTTTAACTATCATATTTTACGATTTAAAACAAAATTTAAATTGATTAAAATTGTTCCAAACTCAAAAATATGCCCCATCGAGCACTGGCGATTCAACTTTGTTGCTATGGAAATAACTTCTTCGGTATGGAAATGCATTACGGCAGCAGTATTCATCTGGCGTTAAAAGTTATTTTTATAACCGATAAAGCCGTTTAAATTAAATAAATTGTGGATTGGAGGATAAAACAATGCTTAAAATTTCGTTCAAATTGGCAACAAGCAACAAGTATAATACAAAATGTAATAATAATAATAATAATAAATTATTTCATGGTTTACGTTTAAATTCATTAAATACCGCATATTCTCAAAATCAATTAACAAACAATTTTCAGATTCATTAAAATCGTTTGCTTTTGGCGAGGAAAGGTGCTGCTTGCCAAATTGCTTTCGTCTTTTCACGCCAATTATTCGAAAGTATTTAATTTTTTTACAGATTTTCTACTGTAATTCCGCCGTTAATTTTAACTGATCCTTTATTACATACATGGGTACTTTCACTAGCATTTTTTCAACATATTCTGAGTATGCCCAGTATGGAGACCTTCCTTGTAAGTAAAATAAAAAAAAAATAACAAGCGTTCCATGAAAAACTGGATCATGGCGTTTCAGATAATTCCATCTTAGATCGTGCAATTTCAGAATGTTATTATTTATTTGTTTTAAAAATGACTCGATTTGAGTCGAAACATGTCAAAAGTCATATACAAAACTATTTTACTGTTTGTAAAGTTTTAATATTACACCATTTTGCAATTAGAAATATTATATGCAAAAACGTATTTTAAATACAGTAAAACTGCCATTTAACGCAATATCTTCGTTACACCCAAACACTACGTTATGAAAAAAATTCGTTAAAAAGAAATAAACTCAAATTAATGAAATTTGCATAGTAAAATACGCATGCATGAAATGAAAAATACGCATAAAATGGAAATATTCGAAAAATATATTTTAATTCGGGCAGTAACTTTTTTTTATGCAATGTAGATATATGAGTAAAATTTAATTATAATAATGTTTAAATAAAACACATAACAAAGAGAGGTAAGCAAAAACTAAAACGTAACGTACATTTTCTCTTTTTTCTCAGTATTCCAAGTCCTTAATTTTGAAAAAGTCTGTAATATTACTTTGTACAGGTTTCTTATAAGAAGTATACACTGTTCATAAAAATGTTCGCACTTTTCTAAGTATCCGAACTGTTCATCTGTAACATTTTCTTGAAACTGGAATCCCCTTCTTATTGTATTGAAAAGGCTTTGAGCATTTCTTCTTTTGAATGGAAATGATTAAATAAATAAATTATTTCATTTTCATGAAATGCGTTGAAATAAATTCATCCATCCATCGCAGGAGCAAACCTCTCCGTTTGAAAGTTGTACATGCACGAAAATGGAATAAACTTCGTTTTAAAGAATACATTTTTCGTAATATGGAGATTAATTTGCATGTTAATGCTGTTCAAATTCAAGGTTCAGTAGAAAATTTCGCTAAGTAGAAGACTTTGTTAAAGGGAAGTTCGACTGTATTTCGTTAGAAACGCTAGAAAATCTACTTATATAAAATATCACATTTTTCGATCAGATAGCCTATATGTATTTCAAACAAGCTACATATTATTTTTGAACATAATATTTTTATATTAACTGAATCATATAGCTCCTACTAATCTTCAGTAATATGTGGTTAATTTGATGCAGATTTAGCACGTTTTGCACCATTTTTTTTTCTTTTTTTAAATGAATTTATGAAATTCCACATAGAATCTTAAAATTAAATAAATGAAGATTCATTAAATAACATTTTCTGGTTTGAAACGTTGTTATACTGGGTCAAATTTATCCAAATATTACATCTGGAGAATATGTGTACATTACTCTGTTTCAGAGATATTTCATTAATAGATTTACAATTTTTTATTTGGATTTATTTTTATCCATATATTACATCTGGAGACTATGTGTACATTACTCTGTTTCAGAGATATTTCATTAATGGAATTAAAAATAATACAGAACTATTTTCTTCCGTGATAATGAAAGCAATCTGTTTGTAATTTTGGTATAGTGTGAAAATTTACATTTAATGCAAAATTCATCTCGAAAATTTATATGAAGCGTCGTTAATAATTAGATATGTAACGGAGCACAGATTCGTATTATAAAAATACATGTACATGTACATTTCCACCGACCACTTTCCAAAAAAATAAATATATCACTATAGAATGTGACCATAGTTGACAACTTTTACGCTTTATCTTATCACTAATATTTAGCAGAATTATGTTATAATTATGAACAATTAAATAAGCCAAAAATTTCCTTTAAATTTTATTGGCAACCGAAAAGAGTAAAAGTTAGCAGTTATGGTGAGACGTATCACCAAAAAGAAATTAACGGGACGTCAAAAAGAATCTATAATGTGTTTTTGTAAGTTATTATTTATTACAAGGCACTTTTTAAGCAGTTTGCATGGATGTACGTATACGTATTAATTAATATCTGCTACAAAACAACTTTTATTATCTCAAAAAACAATTTGAATATTTGGAGGAACAGTTAATTAGTCAAAAAATAATAAAATTCCTTGTAAAACAATTCCGTGAAAAAATGCGGGATTGAATATTGAAACTTTCCGCTAAAAATACGAGGAATTTTAATTTTTAGAAATAAATGTAAGCAATAAGGAAATATAAGAAAAATAATGATTTTATATGTTATGAATGTTTAAACGGAACAAATATTTGTATTCAGCAGTGTAATTATATCATCCCTCTTTTTTACCCCCTTGCCTTTTTCCAGATTAGAATCTGAATACTAGCTATTAGAGTATTAATACTCCTCATCAACTGCCCACATCCGACTTCGTTATAGGCCCAAACATCAATTACGAAAATTAACTGGAATATTTCCGCTTTCCCACACTTACGAATGAACATTTCGGTTTGTCTGTCTTGGAAGAAACATTTCAGTTTTAAATATTTATCTAGTAGATTTAAAATTAAACTTTCCGTTTACTCCGGAACAATACATGATTTACACTTAAAATGTTTCCTTTGAAAGATTTAAATTTCTCACAAAATCGCCCCTCTATATTCGGATTTCCCCAAGAGTGTACTTTTAGAGTCATCATTGACTTTCAAGATATTTTAAATTAGATACATATGATAAATTTCTTGCGTTTATTAAATTTTTCATATTTAATATCGAGATACCCCGTTAATTGTAACTTAGATCCGGACAACGCACGGTAATTTAGTTAGTTTACTATATCAACATAAGACTTATATTTCTCATTAGTTGAATTTCATTATATTGGAAATGAGACATTACAACAAGATCTTTCCAACAAAAATAATTTTTTGGTCATTGAATCGTGAAATCAAAGTTTAATCATTGTATTTATATGCTTAAATTTAATTAATTGAAACCCATATGTTTTAAAATACATACTGTAGATTGCAATATATATTTAATAAAAAGATACATTCGTGAAAATTTTAAATTCCTTCTTTGTTTTTAAAGTGTCTCGATTTGTATTTAAGTATTTAAACAATAAATTATAAATTTTATGTAAATGATTTGTTTAGTTTCAACTCAAGGACTACACTGCTGACTAGTTGAAATTAATTTTATTAGAAATGAGAAATGACAACAAGATCTTTCCAGCGAAAATAGATTTTGCAATCCCGAAACGTGACTTCATGACATAAACACGATAAAAGCGAAATGTATCTGGATTTCGAACAATCTGATAAAATAACTGGGGATGAAAGAAATGTTACAACAGTAATTAGCACAAAAAATTATTATTTATGTCAATATTTTAAAACTAAGTAAATTTAAACGTATATGTATTGAATAACTACTGCAGAATGCGCATTTATAGTTGAATGAAAGTTAGATTCATTAGCATATATTTAGATGAAATTTAAAAAAACATCGCTTTTAGTTGATGTTGATCTTACTTTAATACTGAAGTATTCGATCTATGATATTGACCTTATTATTTTTTTAAACACCAGGAATCTGTAAATTCAGATAGAATCAAATTCCTTTTAATGAAACGGGGACAATTAATCTTAAGATGATGATTTATAAAACTTAAATAAGCGTGAATTTACAGCAAGCTAGAAAAACACTCAGAATGAAAAAGAAATGTGATAACAGAATTAGTACGACATTTTAATAATTATGTCGATAATTTTAATTAAAACATATGAATTTAATTATCAACTATAAATGCCACATATTTAATATATTTAAAGTTAGTTATATACATATATATTTGCATGACATTTGTTAATATTCATTCTTGCTTTAAAAGATGATAATAATTTTATAATGAGTAAATAGAAACGTACATGCATTTAATTACCTCTTTTAGATCCCAAACATTAAAATTAATTTTTTTAAAACCATGATTTTTTTTTTTTTTTTTTTTTTTTTTTTTAACTACAGAATGTCTTCAAATGTGACACTAATATTGTTGCTACTAAAATTCATTTTATTGAAAAACTAAGATATTTCGATAATCCTATTTCAGCAAAATTATTTTTTTCTTTCTTAAATCTGACTGACTACCCGAAACATGATGTTTCAGAATAGTAAAATATATCGGAATTTGAAGCAAGCTCGAAAAATCTCCAAAAATGAAAAAATGTGATAATGGTAATAACCACCAATATTTTATTATTATGCTAATACTTTAAAAATATTTTAATACTAATGTGTATTTATTATTTTACCTAATGTATGAATTAAGGATATTTCATCTTTTTTTATTACGTATGAAAAATTGTATAAAAATACAATAGAAAAATGCGTGTAATTAATTACGTACTATTAAATAGTGTATATTTAATTTAATAATAGTTTCACAAGGATACAATTAAATGAAATTTCACATTTTTGGTTTCTAAAATGCTTAATTTTATATACATGTGTATGTATTTTAAAACTAAGGGACGCGAGTAGTTTATTAAAGCTAGACAAGTGTATGCACTTCTTACATGTAAAATTCTTTTTACTGTGCTGAGATATTTCAACAAGCTCCTTCCAGAGAAAAGCAGTTTATATTTCTCGAAACGTAGGACTCTCATATGGTATTCCTCTTGAATACCAGTATTTTCTAATAAAATTTCAGATTTTCCTTGCTAATTTTATAGTTACCTCCTCCGAATTCCTACTGAAAGTGCTGTAGAAACCTATCAAAAAGATTTTTCTTGGAAAAGAAACAGAGGTTAAATTTTACATTGGTAAAACGTATTGATCGATGGAAATCCGCATGACCAAACTTAAAAAAAAAAAGGCAAATTAAATTCAAAAATTGTGCAACATTCAATTGAAACGTATCACATCTCGCTATTTGTGGAAATGCCATTTTGAAATCAGGGTGTAAGAACTATCACGGTATGTTATTTTTAAGCCGCTATCAGATTCACCGACTTTTCGAGCAACCAACTTTACAGCCGATTTTAATCCTAACTTTTACCAGTTGAAAGGGAGAAAAAGGTTACAATTGTCTTTGCTAAAGTTGGAGGAAAACCCGGGAAAACCAGTACTACTAGTACCAGCCGTCAACATTTATCGCATTTTCGTATCAATCGCTTATCTCTGATTCGCTGAAATGTTGAAAGGTGGGAGGAAAAGTTGCGGCTAGGACAGACTTTTTTGAGATGCGGATAAAAAGTTGGGGATATTGCTGTTTGCTATCACACTGAGTGTCGAGACAACATTTCGCGAAAAGTTGGAGGAAATCAAGAGTTGGCTCAAAAATTGCTCAAAAAGTTGGTGAATCTGATAGCGGCTTTAGAAGGCAAGTTTACTCAGATACGATCGTGAACATTGAATCAAGCATGTTGAATTTCTGGTGAATATAGTCTTTTTTCTGAAAACTAACTTTATCTTGAAATGTACTTGATTTGTCTCGTTGTTTGATTTAAAATTGTTAAATTGTACCGTTGAGCTCATCCGGTTGATTTGGGTAACTAAATGTAATTTTAATGCATTTAACTTTTTATATAATGTTATTCTTAAAATGTTTTCAAGTCTTTCTTGCTTCATCTATTTTATTTAGTCAATCTTCATTTTTATCAGCATATACTTTTATGAAAATATGAAAGGAGGTGGGTCGCTAACTTCTGATTTTTGTCTCCCACTACTGCCATGGTAACATTTCTTTCCAAATACGTTTTTATCGAAATTTACTGTTTCTCTCATGGATTCTTGTTCGAAAATTATTTAATTCGCTAAAGCAGGATCAGGAAAATAGGCTTATTTAAATAAAAATAATTCATTTGAATCACAGCAATTTAATCTTATATCGGATTTTTGCAACAAAAATTGTAGTTTTACATATATATATATATATATATATATACTAGGAGGCTCTGCCCCCTGTAAGCAACGCCCGCCAATCCCCGTTCAGACACCGCAGAATGTAAAAGCCCGATAATTTGATCGGCTTTAAAAAGATTAAAGTAGATTGAATTATAATGAAAAAACTTGTTGCAATCTCCCTGTAAACGGGTTTCCATTCAGTTCCCATTGATTGAGAAAATTTAAAGACGAATCAGTTGCTGTTAAGACATCCAATGGTTGTTTTTGTGTTTGATTATAGGAGATTAGTTAACTACTTGAAAAGAAGCTGAAATAAAATGAATTAAGTAAGCAAAATCTTTGCTTCCTGGTATGTTTTAATGAGCGTTATAAAAAGATTAACATAATACAATACAGGCATTTTAAATGCATCGTTTTAAATCTGACCTAAGTTTCACTAAAGTTTTCTTTCTCTTTTTAGTGTTCACATGAAAATACTTTCGATTTTAGAAAGGAAATATTATTATTCGCGGTGTCTTACAATTGGGAACATTAATTGAAAAGATCATCCCGAAATATGAAATTAATGTCCCACATAGATATATTTAAATTGTTTGGCAGCATTATGATTTGGCCATTTTAAATGTGACGTGAATATTACAATTTACTGCTGTAAACGCATGCTAATGTATTTATTAGAACCCGGTACGGTATGCTATTTCTTTCTCCCAGCTTATTTTGTGTAGTCTTAAAAAAATAACGCTACCTTACAGAAGCCAGCCGGAAAACAAAGCAGAACGATTAAATACTCTATAGCAATTTTTAAAACTTATAAGCATCGCACATTTTAAATTTTTATACAGCCATATTGCGAAAAAAAAATTACTTTTAAATGCAATTTGTTTGAAAACTGCATCTCCATTTATTTTTGAAATATTAATTTTTTTTTGTAGTTTTTGGAGCCATTTGCTTAATATTGGCAACGAAAGAACTCCATTTATGTTGAATGTAAAAGAAAAATAGCAATTATATCTTTTTGGTGCCATTTTTCCATAAAAACTGAAAAAAATATTTAATTAAAATACGTGCTATTTTGAAAAAATATAAATGAAGGATTTCTGATAAAACATGGAGCTATTACAAACTAAATTTAAATTTAAATATCTATATTAATAATACAAACAAACGAAGGGCTGTGAATCTTTAGATAGCCGATTATTTTGTCGAGTTTTTTGAATGACGAAATCTCTTTTTTTTTTAATTTGTGTATTATTCAGCGATAGTGTCGCCCTAAGCGTACTTTACTATAGATGTTGTTTAACACTCGATAGCAAATAATGAATTCTTCTGCGGCTGTGGATGACGTCACTTTATGTAAAATAAAATCGCGTGTTATAAGTCTTAAAACTGAACTACAATTGAGTCCCGATTATCGGGGTTTCCGCTTTCACCGAATTATTTTCTTCTAATGGACTGATGGCTTCCATTATTATGAAACAGATTCTAAATGAAGTGTTAGGTGAAAATGAAAGAGCAGTCGTAAAAAGTTATAACTGTAATTTTCTGGTCAGAATGGGGGAAAAAATGGCCATAATTTTTTTTTCTCTTTCATCTTCACCTAACACTTCATTTATAATGACTGTTTCCTAATAATGGAAGCCATCACTCCATCAGAAAAAAGTGATCCATTCCAAAGGTATAAGTTCGATTAACTCGGATAATTGGGACTCTACTGTATCTATATTTATATACATATTTTTTTCATCGGGGGCGACAATAAATTCTGAAAAAGCAGAATTCTTGTTCTCTAGTTATTTTTAAATTTCCTTTTTCTTTTAATATTCAGGTGTAAATACAATTTTCATGACATAATTTTTAATATTTTCTTGCTTTTAAAACGTACTCATTAAATAGTAATTTTAAAGTTTTTTTTCGTTTTTAATAGTCACGTGTAAATAAATTTCTAATTACTATCATCAATAGTTCTGGGCGGACCGTTTTACTTTTGATATTCCAGGTGCCATTTTGGTACTATAATGTTAGTCATAACAAGTGATAAGTTGCCAAATATTGTTATATCGCCATAATTTCATCTATAATGTAATAGTTCAAGTCATTTAAGCGCCATAAACAATTACGGGCTGATCCCTTCGCTTTTCTTATGAAAGGTTTCCATTTTGATTAAAAAACAAGTTGTTTTTTCGAATAAAACTACATAAAATTTGCCATGATCGCAAAGAATTGTTGTTACTTTTATGTTAGCTAGGTGCAAATTCGCCAATAGTTTTTTTTTTTTTTTTTTTTTTTTTTTTTTTTTTTTTTAACTCGCCAGTTTGCATTTTTTTTTTCCGAGTTGTAAATTGAAACAACGCCTTGGAGTTGAAATTAAACATGTCATGATTTGTTGCATTATTTAATATTTGGTACATATATCATATAAGCACCGGGTTTGGCGTGATTTTCTTTACGACAATTTGGGAAAAACCTCGTTTTCGAATACCAGTTAAATATGTATTTCTAAAATAGTTTCTATTATTTTTAAGATGAAAACACCATAAAAAAATAATAATTAATAACTACAAAACAAAAAAGATTATATTATTAAAAAAAGTAAATAAGCATTTATTAATAAATAAACAACAATATCCGTGTAAACATGTCAAGCAAAATAATGCCCTTTTGGCGCCAATTATGTACCCCGGTGCGTATATGACATCTGTGCCTAATATTTTTCTTCTCGTTTCATAAAAAAAAAAAAAAAAAAAAAAAAAAAAAAAAAAAAAAAAAAAAAAAAAAGAAGTGAAAGACATTAATTTTTAATTTTATATGTTTCAGTTTTAAATGAAATTTTTGTATTTAAGTAAAATGAATAAAAGGATTATATTTTAAATGAAATTAATGAAATGCGAAAAAAAAATGCAACGGGAAAAATAATTGGCAATTTATCACGTGCGCCCCGCTAACATAAAAATACCGAGTTTTTGATTTCTCTATCAGAATCTTCCGATTTGGTGAAAGATTGTTCAAGTAAATTGAATTATGAATATAAATAACATGATACATTTCTTAGCATACATTTAAGTGAAACGAAACTGGTCGCTAAATTAGTTTAAAATACATTTTCTAAAATGAATATATATATATATATATATATATATATATATGTGTTAAGATTAAAATTTGAGTTGCCATCAATAGAGGAAAGTATTTTAAAATTAGAAAAAAGTAATATCTCGAACTTTAATTCCAATTTTGAAATTATAATACCAGTTTCTAAATCTGCAGATCAATAGGGATTTTTGTTGTTAATTTCACCGCATAATATTCCATATTTTAGGAGAAATCGCCATGAAACGTAATCAGTCGTTTCATAAATATGCTTCATAAAGACGTTTCATAAAATCGTTTCATAAAGTCGTTTCATAAACTCGTTTCATTAGGATTTTATATCAATGTAGGGTAGATAAATTTCAAATTTACTATGAGTGTTTCCTACAGAAGAAAATCAAAATGATTAAAAACTGAAACACATTTGCTAAATAGGCCTAAGTTTACGATGTTGTGTAATGCATTTTAATAACCTTCCAAAGTTTATCAGCCATAGCGTCTGTAAATATCCATTAAAAATTATATTAACGCAATCAAAACATCACGGGAAGTAGAATAAAGATATTACCATATCAGAGGGTTAAGAAAGTTTGTCTACCCACTTCATTTTAATTGTTTTTTAGTAAAATGCGTAGCTTAGAATGAAGTATTCGAATTATCGATTTCAAAGTAGCGCATTTTATATATTAAATAATCACAATATATGTATTTGTATCTATTTTAAATTTTTAAAATTAAACTGCCATTTTTCAAGAAGCTCACTTTAGCGAAAATTAATTTTACTTTCCCGGCACGTGACTTCCTGATATAAGCATGTGTGTGCGATAAAATATAAATATATCTGGATTTAGAAGAAATTAATGAAATAACTGAGAATAAAAAAAGATATGGCAACTGTAATTAGCATGAAATTTTCGTCATCGTAGTAACAGTTTCAGTAAGTTTATTTACCGAAATTTTTATTTATGCTTAGTGCAGATTATATTGTAATCAGTATTTGAATAATTCTGTTTTTTTTTTTTTTATAAATTTGAGCATATTTTAGATTGTCTGCATTTATACGCTTAGATAAGTAAAATACTGTGAACAAAAAGAAATATAATTAAAAGATAAAAATTTTCGTTGCGCATTTTTAAAATTATATATTTCTTAACAATATACAATCCGCTAAAAAGTGTTGCCAAATCAAGCAAGTTTCTTTTTTTTTTTTTAATGTAGAAATTTCGATTAGATACCAGAAAATCTCTGGTACTAATTTTACTTTATTTTATTCAAGTAATATTTATCATTTAATTAATGAAATGGTAATGAATGATCGTGAAATATAATTTGTTTCTTCGCGAAATCAAATGAACATTTCATGTTTCAGCATACAATTTAAAAGACTAATAACAATATTTTAACTGGATCCCTATATACAATTTTAATCTAAAATAGGTGTAATTACACATTAATTTTATTAAGAAATCATCATTTTAATGAGTATGTAACTTTCATATAAATATATGGTACTTTATTAAGATAATTTTTTTTTTTAACTGGATAAATCATATTTATAGTTGGAAGTCACACTATTGAGTTTTATTTCAATTTAATGAAAAATGTCCAGACCAGGAATCGAATCTAGATATCTTAGGTAAGGTATCCAGATTCTATCTTCATCTGGATATTTTGCTCTTGGTTATTATGATACCTACTTTGACACTAAAATTTTTGCATAGTGCCTAGTTACTCTTTTTTAAGCGTACTCTAGTGGCCGAGTGAATTTTAAGATTTTTCGTGCAATCATATTCCGGTACATAAATATGTACCGGAATAAGAACTATTCTGTCATTTCTTAAGTTTTGCAAAGTATGTCTGAAATTCCTGAAATCTGTAGTCACAGTTAATTTTTGAATTTATATTCTAACTAGCAGGCTATGCCCGCTACGCTGGTCTGCTTATCCAAATGAACCTTGAATTAAACAAAATGTATCATTGAATTTGACATTGTGATTTAAAGCAATATGGAACCTTACCTGGATTGTCCTTTCGCACTGCTGAAAAACGATAAGAACGCCAAAGTGCTATTATATTTTCTAATGTGTAGACAAATTTTCAGCTATTAAGGTCTTAACCCTTTTAGTTGATCAATAACAGTAGAATTGGTAAAGAAAGATAGTACAATACGCAATACAATAAAACAAACCCCGAAAAATTATATAACTACTTGTAACAACTACTTGTAACTACTTGTACAAATATATTTTATCTATATTTACAAAATATAGATTTTTAATTTAATTTTAATGCGTTTTATAACGTCTTTTAAGCAAATAAATATTTTAATATTATGATGTGATTAGTAATGGACGTAATTTTGATTTACTACTCGCACTTATTTACGTAATTAATACCGTATTTTTTAATTATTTTCTATTATTTTCAAAAGGAAATAACAAAAAAAATAATTAATGACTATTGTGAAATTTCGTAAACCCCTTCTTCTCTCAGCCAGGATGATTAGGCGCCAGTGATCCCATATCACGTGGCCTGACTAGAGAAATAATATTAAAAAAACATTTTTTCTTTCTAGTTCATTTTTTAGTTTAGTTTTGTTGTGAATGTGAATCTTGAACGCAGCAGGTAATAAGCTGCGTATAGATTTTTTGTCATGGTCCTTATAGGAGAAAAGATGTTTTAATTTTAAAAAGGAAAACTTATTTTCGAATATGAAATCATGCTATTTTCTTGACTTCTTTATAGAAGAAAATAATTGTTGAAATTTTAATATGATTATCTTGGATTCCCAGCGAGGGATAACAAATGTTATCCAAATGTTTTCATTGTAAATATTGTAAATATTTAAAAGTTTAAATAAGATCTTCAAGTTTTTTATTATCATGTGCTTACTTATTGAACAACACCTGCGCCACTTTCAATGTGAAATATGCTTGATTATTTTAATGTGATTTAACACGAATCGTGAATTTTTCATCTAAGCTCTCCCAACTTTGATTTAAATTAAGAATAACATGAAACTCTTGAATGTCATGAAGATTATTCTTTATTCTTTGGTGCCGAAACCCGGGAAAAAAGGTAAGAAATACCTTTATCATTCTGCATGGCTATTGACTCTTGATTTATTGAAAATAACGCTTTTTCATGATAATTTATTTCGAAAATTGATTTAAAATTTAAACATGTATAAACCAGAAAAACTTAAAAGTAAAAGAGCTACTGTTCGTGCAGCTATTACGAAATTAATTACAAAATGTGATACATTTTTATCTGTTGATATTGATAAGACTGATTGCGATTCTTTAATGGAATCGTTAGAGCTCGTAAATGAAAAGAGAGTTCTACTAAAGGAGATAGATTCCGAAATAGATGAGCTAATTCAGGAAAAAACTGAATATGAAAAAGAACTAAAATCGGTAGAAGAATATTCAGAAAAAATATCAAGTTTGAAATTTAAAATTAAGATGAGGCTTATAAAATGTAAAATCGAAAGTGAACCAAAAGGTTTACTAGAATCAAGTAACGGTTCAATAATCGGTAGTAAACCAGTTTCGGCAGTGAAGCTTCCTAAACTTAACATAGAGAAATTTTCTGGTGATGCAAGCCAGTTCTTAGAATTTTTTAATTTATTTACTAGTGCGATAGATTCAAACGAATCGTTGTCAAAAATTGAAAAATAATAATATCTTAAATCCTTGTTGTCTGGACCTGCATATAATATTGTAGCTGGTTTTGAACTGACAGATCAAAATTATTCAACCTGTTTAAAGCTGTTAGAAGAAAGGTATGGTAAGCGGGAAAATATCATAAACTGTTACATGAACAAAATTCTGAATCTTGAACCAGTAAAATCCTCTAACAATGTTACTTCTTTAAGGAAGCTGTACGATAATATTGAAACTAGTATCAGAAATCTTGATGCTTTAGGAGTAACATCAGGCTCCTACAGTCATTTATTACTACCCATATTATTAAGGTTATTACCCGAAAATTTTATACTAGATTTCCATCGAAAACGTGACCCCGAAAAGGACTGTGAAGTCACCGATTTAATAAATTTTATTAAAACGGAACTAAGATGCCGGGAAGCTACTGATTTAGTAAATAATTCCCGAAGCAAAGCGTATGAAAATTCAAAAACCAAATATGAAAATTCTTCAAGTAAATATCAAAATTTTCCTCAAAAGAAAAATATACCTTCGGCTGCTGCTTTTAAATTAAGAATAACATGAAACACTTGATTTAAGGGGACGAGGGACCTTAAAAATATATTTTTTTTATTTTTTGTAAATTTCACCTTAAATATTACTCAAAGATACATTATATGCATTATGGCATGCATTTATTACCCCCCAAAAAATTTTTAAGTCATTTTAGAGAAAAAAGTGGAATTTTACGCGTTGTTTTAGAAATCTTCGAAATGCCCCATGGGCGTTCCATATAAATGAAAATCCCCAATATTTTTTATAAAAGTTTGGTTTATATATATAAAAAAATCTGTGCATCGAATTTTATATATTTGAATATAATGGTTAAAAAAAAAAATTGAAAAATTTTGAAATTTTTCATTTTTTTTTCATTTTTTTTTGCAAATTTAACTTTAAATATTACTAAAGGGTACATTATATGCATTACGGCATGCATTTATCACAAAAAAAATTAAAAAAAAATTATTTTTGAGAAAAAAATGGCATTTTACGTGTCGTCGTAGAAATCTTTGAAATGCCCCCTGCGCATTCCATATCAATAAAAATCATCAATATTTTTTAGAAGCGTTTGGTTTATATATATAATTAAAACTGTGTATCGAATCTTATATATTTGAATATAAAGGTAAAAAAAAAAATGAAAAATTTCGAAAAAATTTCAAAATTTTAAATTTTTTAATTTTTTTTCTTTTTTTTTTGTAAATTTTAATTTAAATATTACTCAAGGGTACATTATATGCATTGTGGCATGTATGTATCACAAAAAAAATTAAAAAAAAATTATTTTTGAGAAAAAAATGGCATTTTACGCGTTGTCGTAGAAATCTTCGAAATGCCTTCTGCGCATTCCATATCAATGAAAATCCCCAATATTTTTTATAAAAGTTTGGATTATATATATAAATAATTCTGCGCATCGAATTTTATATATTTGAATATAAAGGTGTAAAAAAAAAAAAAAAAAAAAAAAAAAAAAAAAAAAAAAAAAATTGAAATTTTTTCGAAAAAATTTTGAAATTTTTAATTTTTTTTTTTTACCTTTATATTCAAATATATAAAATTCGATGCACAGTTTTATTTATATATATAAACCAAACTTTTATAAACAAAAAATATTGGGGATTTTCATTGATTTGGAATGCGCATGGGGCATTTCGAAGATAGACGACGCGTAAAACTCCATTTTTTTCTCAAAAATAATTAAAAAAATTTTTTTTTTGATAAATGCTTGTCATAATCCATATAATGTACCCCTGAATAATATTTAAAGTCAAAATTTTAAAAAATGAAGAATTGATTTTTAAGGTTTTTTTAAGGTCCCTCGTCCCCTTAAATTAAGAATAACATGAAACTCTTGAATATCATGAAGATTATTCTTTAAATATAGAACAAAATAATTTATATAATTTTAAAAAAGAAATAAAAGTAAATAAACATTTATTATTAAATAAAGAACAATATCCGGGTTACTATGTCAATCAAAATAATGCCATTTTGGCGCCAATCAGAATCTTTCGATTTAGCGAAAGATTATTAATAAAAGTAGCACGATACATTTCTTAGCATATATTTAAGGGAGGCCAAACTGGTCGCCAAATTAATTTAAAATAACCTTTTCTGAAATCTAAAAAAAAAAAAATATGTTCTGATTAAAATTTGAGTTGCCATCATTAGAAAAATGTACTTAAAATTAGAAAAAAATTAATATTTCGAAAGCTAATTCGAATTTAAAAATTCTAATACCAGTTTTGAGATCTGCAGATCAATACGGATTTTTGGTGTTAACTTCATCGCAAAGTATTCCATATTTTAGGAGAAATCGCCCTGAAACATAATCGGTGGTTTAATCAGTCGTTTCAAAGAATCGTTTCATAAATTCGTTTCATTAGGATTTTATGTATATAGGGTAGATTTATCTAATTATAAACTAGTTTTTCGTAAATAATATTAATTTTGAACTAGGATGATTTTCTTCAATTCATAAACTACTATTTTGGAAGTAATATTCATTTTCAAAAAAGAGTTATTTTCTTATTTCAAAGTAAAGGAGATTTTGATCTTTTTTTAAATTTTTTATTTGACAATTTGACAAAATTTTACTTTATAGTTGGTGTAACGTAGGTCAAAATAAATCTATCTATATATATATAAAAGCCGTTCTCTGTATGTATGTCCTATATACAAATCTTTAATTTTTGACCGATTTGCACGAAACTCGATGTACATACTTTTTAGAACGTGGAAAAGATCACTGTCTACTTTAAAAAAACACCAGACTACTATTTATCCGTTTTTCTACCACCTTTCATAATTTAACATTATAGAAATATCTCTTTTAAATTTCAAAATTCAATAGTTTCTTTCCTGTTGCCACACCCTAAAAAACGGCACAGTAATTTAAAGAAAATGACAACGCGTGTATTTGTTACGCGTGTTTTTTTTGCAATAAAAAATCAGATTTTCCCGCTATATTTTTGTATTTTTGAAATCGAAGTCTTTCTGTTCAGAAAACGAAACATTTCCCTATACACATGTAAAAATGTTAACTAAACATGTGTTAAAATGACGTAGAATCTCCATTTGAATGTTTTAATGTTAAAAAATCTATTTTAAAACAGGCGTTTGAATTTCAAGAAAACAATTCAGGAAAAAGATAATAATAATAAAAAAAAAAAATCATTTGCTAGATGTGACGTCAATTTCTTCAATAGGATTTCAAATTAGTTCTAAAAACCGGCTGCTACAATTTATTTCCTATTTCTTCGTAATGCTGTAGCTTTAATTATATCATTTAGATAAATGTTTTAATATGTGAAATGCAGTGATAACATTCTACGATTTATATCGAATATTGTTACATAAAATACGATTTTTCCACGATTTATATTAAATAGAAATTATAATAAAGTTACTTTTTTTTTTTTTTTTAACAAAATTTCATGACTGGCATTACCATTAAACGCTTTTGGAAATTCACGGAATTTTCATTTTAACGGCTGTGGATTTGGATTTTACGAATGGAAATATGAGTTTCCATTAAAAAATTATCGGCAAAGAATCTTTGTATAGATGTGTTAAAGATGACCGATATACTGCCCGTTAATAGAACATAAAATAAAAATCGTTTTCAATTTGAATCACGAATATATTTTTAAGCTTTAGTATATTTGCTAGATTTCTCAATAACTACAGGGAAAATATTTTTGGTATTTTCGATTTAGCGATCAGTTTCTTTTTAGCAATCACTTATTTATCTGAGTAGCAAATTTCGCCCGGTGCGGAGATCGGTTTCTCCGAAGAAATCTTGAATTAAAGGAAATATATCGGTGAATTTGATCTTGCATTTTAAAGCAATATGTATCTTTATCTCAAATGTCATTACGTATGACTGAAAACGATACGATCATCACTGCGCTATTACATTTTATAATGTATAAGAAAAAATTTCGGCTGTTAAGGACCAAATTTTTTAATTGATCATTTACAGTAGGATTTGGTCTAAGAATGATAGACGGATATGCAACATACTAAAACTATTCTTCAAAAATTATCTAAATTTTTTAAAAGGCTAATCATTCAGAATTGGATTCACCTGACGATAGGACATTTCAGATAATTCTATAACAAAGCATGTACAACAAAATGTTATATATTAAAACTATTCCAGAAATTTGGCAGCAAAGTAACAGTGTAAATTTCATCAAAATCTGTCCAGTAGAACTTTCAAAAAAGGATAATCTTTTATAATCGAGCTCACCTGACTATTGAACTTTCTTCAATAATTTTATAACAAAGCGACGTATAACTATAAGCAAACATTTTAAAACTATCCGTGTAAAATTATCTAACAAACAATGCAAGTTCCAATGAAATCTATTCAGAATTTTTAAAAAGACTAATCTTTCATAATCAGGTTCCATATGATTATGGAATTTCCCCATGTAATTCTAGGACTAATCAGTGTATAACAATGTTACGCACCAAAACCTTAACTGAAAAACTAATAGTGCAAGTTGAATCAAAATTATTTCAGAAGAACCCAAGTTATAAGCTTCCGGAATGAGATTTATGTAAAAGTACAGGAAAACAAACAAATACTGAGTTATTTATAATGTTTTTGAGCAATTAAGTTAATCTTTTGTAACTGGGTCGCAGTCATATTTAAAAAAAAAATCAAGTTTGAAAATTACTTTAAAACACATAAAAAATGTGTAAAGATAAACTTTTCAAACAAATTTATTGAAAGTGTTTTTGTTTTCTGTTACCGTTGAAATAATCGGATGTATGAGTTTTAGATATCAAATTGCGGTAAAAGTGTAATTTATGGTACTGTTAGGTTGTTGCCATCTTCAATATGATGCTAGGCGTTACTCATAGATATGTCTTTTCTTCATAATATTGCATTAATAGCAAATGGATATATCTTTCTAAAGTGAGTTGCAGGTACATTTAAAAATATCTCCGTGATTGAAAATTAATTTAAAATGGACAAAGAAAGGTAAATTGAGATAAGCTTTTCAAACAAATATTACTGAAAGTACTTTTTGTATTCTATTAGACGTTGAAACAATCAAATGTGCAATGTTTATTGGTTAAATTGCAGTAAAAGTTAAATTTATGGTTGGGTTTGGTTGTTTCACCAACAATATGGTGCTAGAGTTGCTCATAGCAGTGTCTTTTCTTTATAATATTGCATTAAGAATAAACAGGTATATCTTACGTAATTGGACTGCGTGCAAACTTAAAAATATCCATGATTGAAAATTACTTTAAAATCCATTCAAATGAGAAAATGGAGATACAATTTTAAAATAAGTTTCATTTGAAAGAACTTTTTTCTATTCGTGAGCGTGAAAAACGAAATTATATGATGTTCAAAAGTTTAAAAAAATTTCAGTAAAGGCACAATTTATGGGTTAGGTCGTTGCCATCATCAGTATAATGTCACAATTGGCATTGTTTTTGTAGTTTTTTGTATATTCTGAAGATGACTCACTGAAATAGTCTGAACATTTAAATTTTTAGTATTTTTAATGTGTTTCTTTATTAAAATGACGTCTTTTAAGCAAAGAATTCTGTTTTAATATGTATTTTGACATTTGTTTGGAATATATATTGTTATTGTATAATTAATAGCAGATGTAATTAAGACTATTTTACTTATATTTATCTTTCTTATTGGTCTTTTTATCGATACGTGGGCGGGGATGCACCAATTTCAGTTATTGTCATTTCCGTATTATTACATTTTAATATATTTTACCCGGGAGGACCCTTATTATTGAGACGGGCGAAGCCGGGTAGTTCTGCTAGTTCACTATATAAAATAAAAAAGATTTTACTTAATTTTCTTATCAGGTGTCTCTTTTCTAAAGTACAGAAGCTAAGGTTTTTTTAATAAATGCGGTTATTTGCATAAAGAAAGGAAAGTTACGTGCATTTCATTTATCCTGATATAAGAAATAAATATAGAATACTCGTATACAATATTTACATAAAATAGTATACAGATACAGAGAAACCTTCACGGAACTTTCATTAATACGTCGAGCACAACGTTGCTTCCTTTTGGGCCGCTGTATGTTTGAATTTTAGGCAACGATTTCCAGTCGCTTTTCGAACTCTCCGTGAAAAGTCAGATATACGCAACTCATGTACATCAGATTTTTGAAATGAATCTCTGTCAATTGGTGAAATGGCCGACTAAAGAGCCCGAACATTGAACTTTGGTCGTAATACACTGGTTATCAGAATTAAAGGATAATGTGGAAAAAATTGCTCTCTAAGTTAATGTTGCAACCAATGCCCAATTCTATATTTAGTTATGTCTGTTAAATACTATTGAAGTTAAATTGCACTTTTGCGCATACATTAGAGTTGGAAATATGCAAATAAGATGATTGAAAATGTGGTGCGCAATGGACGTATGTTGGAATTCTGTTCTGTAGTGTTTTTTAAAGTAAATGCGGTGACTTAGTGTGATCAGTATTCATTAATTATGGCTCAAAGGCATCATTTAAGTTAAGGTAAAAGTGACGAATAATTGGTAGAATTGAGGAAGGTCGAAAACATATGGAGGTCACCCAAGAATTGAATATCCCTCAAAGTGTCATATCAAGAGCTTCGAGACTTTTTTTAGCACTGGATACGATGATAGACACCCTGATCAAGGGAGACCAAGAGCAACAATTGTATTCGAAGACGGTTTTATGACATTGTGATTTGAAGAAACCGGAAAGCGACTAAAATAGATTTGGTCTGAGGCACTCAGGCTGCCACAAGAACTCGAATAAGCCGTTCTACTGCTGGATAAAGGCTTAACAAGTGTGCACTGCATGCGGAAAAACCGATAGTTTGTGTCCCACTCACTCCAGCTTCCAAAGGGGCCTGTTGAAACTGCTGCACATGTCTGGTACAATGGAGCCAAGGAGACTGGGCTGAAGTATTGTTTACTGACGACTCCAGATATAGTCTTAACACTGATTCTGGACGTGTTTTGATCTGGAGAGCGGAAAGAACACGTGACTTCCATTCCATTGTCCGTGAAATATCACGTTCAAGTCTTCTTGTCTCCATTGAACATGACGATTGTAGCAGTTTAAACGGGCCTTTTTGGAAGCTGGATTAATTGGGACACAAAATATTGGATTTCTCGCTTACAGCCTTCTCTTCGTGCGGCAGTAGAACGGCTAATTCGAATTCGTGTGGCAGCCTGAAGATCCGAAACCAAACCTCTTGTATTCGATTCGCGGTTTCTCCGAGCCAAAAATGATAGGAAACGGTATTCGGATGCAGTTGTTGTTCTTCTACTCCCTTCACTACCCCATGAATATCCTTATACTTACTCCCTTGTCTGTTAACGGATACAGTGTTTAAAAAGAAGCCCGAAGCTCTAGATGACACTTTGAGGGATAGTCAAATCTTGTGCGACCTGCATTTGTATTTGACCTCCCTCAATTCTATCAATTATTCGCCACTTTTGACCTTAACTTAAAAATTGCCTTTAAGCCATAACTAATGAATACGGATCACTCTCAGACACCGCATTCATTTTAAACAACACTACAGACCAGAATTCCAACATTGCGCACCAGATTGTTACTCACCTAATTTTCATATATCCGGCGCTAACGTATGCACGGAAGTGCAATTTTGTATTAAATAGCGTTTAATTGACATAAATAACTGCATCATTGGGCAGTGGTTGCAACATTAACTTAGTGAGCATATTTTTTCTCATTATGCTTTAATTTTGATGTTCAATGTACATAGAAATGATTGTATAAAAATCGGACCATTCTTCAAATTTTTGATGGTTTTCGTTTCATGTTTCATTTAATATTTAATGTATAAAAAACTGCTATGAAATTTATATATCTTACGTTACGTATATGAGAGTAATTTCTTTTGATAATCGAAATAAAAATGGAAGTTTTATCTCTATTAAAATTGTCCAAACTACCGTATTTCCTCAAAGGCGTATTATTTGCCCATATATATTAATGGTATGGAATACAAATAATTAATTAGAAAAACACAGAAAATGTCTTTCTCATGCATCTCATTCATCATTTTAAATGCATCTCATTCACATTTTAGATAATTTAACTTAACCCCTAAACTGTTTTAGGTAGTTTTCGTATGAAATACTACCTATTGGGATCGTTCCTATGTTAGAATTTCTGAAAAATGTTTGCAGATCTACACCGATCATAGCCCCTAGAACCCAAAACCACCATCCTCAGTAAAAAACTTTATATATATATATATATATATATATATATCTGTCTACCTATATATATATCACTTTCTTCTGGACACGATAACTTTCGTAATTCTCAACCAATTTCTTCCAAACTGATACATAAAATCAAAGGACATAAAATCTCGGTCAAGTTCGTTAATGGGCAAAAGCGGACGAAGGGGATGGAAATAGGGAGGGGTTTTGTGAAAACAGAAAACCCCCCATAACTTCTTAATTTTTGTACATATCAAATCAGTTTAAGTTTTTATTACTTCAAAAAATAGGGCCAAAATTTTATGTATCACAGATTTTTGATAAAGTTAAAAATGGGCTCAAGGGGCGCAAAAATAGGGCTTTTGGGAGAAAAAAATTCATAACTTCGTCAATTCTCAAGATATCAATTCCAATTAATTTTATTATAAATCTCCTTAATATTATCTACAACTTTTATATTCACAAGTTTTTGATAGGACCAATTCGTACCGCAAAAAAAAAAAATTAAAAACGAAAACAAAAACAAAAAGGGGGTTTGAAGAAGTAAAAAATCCATAACTCCGTCAATTCAAAAGATATTAAATCCCCATGAATTTATCATATATCTTCTTAATATTGTGTTCAACATTTATATAGGCAAGTTTTTGATAGGGCCAATTCTTAAAGCAAAAACAAATTAAAAACACATAGCGGTTGAAGAAAAAAATCAACTTATTAAGGGTGCATTCAAATCCAAACTGCTTATTTTCTTACTCATTTTTAAATTCATTTTTGCTCTCAAACACATCCAATTGCTAGATTCTCTTATTCAGAAACTATATAATGTACAGTAATGATCGATTTTTTGATAAAGGCAGAATATATTTCAAAAAATGTTGTCAAAGTGGGCATTTTGAACAGAATTTCCCGAAGCGATTGTGTTAGAAACGAAAAATATTGCACTACTGAGAAAAATAATTGTTGACTAATCAAGTTTTAATTAATTGAAAGAAAAACAAATCACAAGTCGCTTTAAAATCTTTTCAAAAATCACGTCAGCATGTTTCATATTTTTTTTTTTTTTTTTTTTTTTTTTTTTTTTTTTTTTTAAAATGAATCTGAAAATGTGCCAGAAAATTTCGAGTTGTTGAGTATGGAAAAATATTTTTTTTAATATTGCCTTAACATGATTCTGATAAAACCAGATATTTTATAAAAAGGAAATAAAAACTCGTCAAATGTAGACAGATAAAACTGTTAAAGTGGATTTATATCTAATAATGATTTAGTTTTTGTTGGTGAAATTAGTATACTTAACTTCGAAATCTACCTCTGCCTGTAGGCCGGGCCGGCAGGGATTTTTTTTTTTTTTTTTGACACAGTAAATTAGAAATAAGGACCCAATTCCGCATTTTGTTTATTTACTAAAATTTTTGCTTTGTACTTTTAAAAACGGTATGCCATTTACAAAAACCAAGATTACAGTTAAAACTATGCGGTATCCAAAGCTTTCAGTATCGAAGATAGCAAATGTTTTTCGCCCGAGTTCCCAAAACTATTAAGGTGGTAAAGTAAAAAGATCACTTTAAATCTGTGTATGTTTCAAGTATAATTTAAGGCACAAAGATCACTCTTAACTTTTCTTGTTTTTTGTAGTTTATTATTTTTTTCTGGGTGGGAGTGGAGGGAAATGTAGTAAAAGAACGATAAAACAATCAACTACACAGAAGTAATATAACATGCGAAAACATTACACGAAATATAAAAAGGTAACAATCCCATTAACAGATAATTAAATAAATGTAATGAGATTTTTTTAACTAAGCTAAAAATTGCTAATAGGGATTAAAATAGCAAAATAAAATATCCGTCAAGATTTTATCTACCGTCCATTATCCGGAATCAGTTGACATATTTTTACGCAACGAGAAATTTTGCAAACATTCAGACACCTTTGAGTTACCTAAAATTTAGAAACAGCCCTTAGCAAAAAATGGCATAGAATTACCATAAAAAATAAGTGAAATCTTATGGTTTTTGAATAAGGTAAAAAGTATCCTATGAAAAAACATATAAACATTAAATGTATGATAATTTTTATGGCACTGTACGGTAAGCGTCCAAGGTGTTTTGGGGATGAAATCTTATGGCATTTGTATCGTAAATTTTATGCGAATGTGCTTCTAATTGTCTAAGGAGTTTTTGAATGAAATCTTATGGCATTTGTACGGTACAATGAATGAAATATTGTGTAATTTGTATGTCACAATATATGGTGTTTTCAAACGAAACCTTATGGCATTTATATAGTACAATCTATGGTGTTTTAGAGTAAGGTACAATGTAAGACACTTAAATAAAAAATATAGCATTTCAATTAAGAGCATAAGCAACATGATAATTTATGGTTTTACAGTGTGCGGAAGTAATTAGCTAATACGCAATTATTGCTTTAAAATGATGTCTCATTTATGAAATTCCGAGTAAAATTAAGAGAGTTTCATTACATTTTATTTTATGTTTGCACTGATTTTCATTATGCATGAAGTCTCATGACATTATTTACAAAGTTCTTGTTTTTAAATATTTTTGCGAAAATATTTCTATCAAGAATGATTTTGAAAATGTCGATTAAACGGTTTGTGCGATTAAACGGACGTTAATCTAAATAAAGATATCTTATCACTTTTAAAGCATTTTTTAACTTAGTCTGTTTCATTATAAATCATTATCATACATATTTTATAATGTAGATGTTTTCAAAAAGTATATTAAATAAAAATATAATCCCTTAATTTGCGCTTAATGAACAATAAATTAATCTGTTCTTTTTTTTTCCTTTTTGGTACAGTAAATAGTGTTGTATATTTGTGATATGATGTATGTTCAAATGCGTTAAAATACAAGAACTGTTATTCCTATTCTATTATATTTTTTATTATATTTTATTTTCTACAGAAAAAAATAACAAGGCATATTTTTAACGCCTAATTTATTATTAATCTAAATCAACAATTATAGAGTGGTTGTATAGGGTATGCTTCTTCTAGAGTCAATATTCGGTAACTTTTGTGCCATTGATACAAAAATCATACTTTTTTCTATTTTTACAGGTACTAGAAAACTAGAATGCACAAAATTGTAAACATTTAAATAAATATTTCAAAAGTGTTAATCTTTAAATCTTCAAAAATCTCCAAAATCTTCATAAGTGTTAATTTTATAAGCGCAAAATTATTGGACGAGCCATTAAGTCTTAGACATTAAATGAAGGAAACCGTCTTCTTTTCTTTCAAATCATGCATGGAATGTAAATACATTCTGAAAGTAAATCAAATAATAAATTTGAATTCCTTGTTTTACTTTAAAATATTCTATGAAATTGTTACAAATTCCCTTTACGGTTGATGTTTTACCATATGTACATAATTATAATTTCAGAATATTTTATTTAATGTCGAAAGAGAAAATTAACTAATACTATACAATGTTACGACATTTTCTCCGTTTCTAAAAGTAAAATATTTAAGAGATAAATATATTTTACAATGGAAATATACTGTTTTTGAATTACCGTCACTAATTCTTTTATATTATGCATATGTGTCATGTTGTTAGTTGGAAAATATTGCAGATGTGTAGAGATATTTATAAAATATTATTTACAAATTTTCTTTTATTATTACTTAACCCATTTGTGCCTGGCGTCCTAATTTTGGGACGCTTTCTTAAAAAAATCCCATTACAAATGGAATAATGATATCCTTTGATAACTTTGTAAAATATATCCTTAGTATTTGTTTTCAATAATTATCCATAAACGGTAGCGCATTTTTAAGAATAAAAAGATGAAATAAATGTTTGTTGTAGCGCAAAGTTGGATTTTCTTGAAATAATATACCACCTAAGAAAATGTATGATATTTATTTTATTTTTTATCAATCATTTTATAAGTGGTATTAATTATAAGACAAAACATTATTTTAGAACACGTATATTTGCATTTTTCCAGATTTCTACATTTTTGTTCGAATTTTAACCTTTATATATCGTCCCAATTTTGGGACCGAGGCACGAATGGGTAGGGGTTTTCTCCGTTACTGTCTATGCATTGAATGTATGTTTTATGCCATTTATTTTGTTCAAAATGGTTGCATACCATTCGGATTATTATTTGGCTATAAAATTATTATTCGGATTGTTATTTGGCTATAAAATTATTATTCGGATTATTATTTGGCTATAAAATTATTATTCGGATTATTATTTGGCTATTCTTTGTTATTACTATAGGGGGTAGGGGCTGGGATACGTTCAAGAACAAGACACCCCCTCTCCACCTAAACTATTGTCTTAGTAAAAATTTATATCATTCCGTTATGTTTTCTACTAATTTAGTATTTGAAATCCCGAGGTTACTAAAATATGTACAGTGTAACATTGATTATCCGACGTAATTGAAACCGAACCGACAGCGGATATTCGAAATTTCCGGTTAATCGAGAATTTATTTATAATCATCTACTTTAATATGTAACATCGTCATCGAACTGCTATTAGGACTATTTAAACTGCTTAATAAATATCTAAATTTAAATTATACGTGAAAATAATTTTATTCGTTTAGAACAGGGACGTGTACATGGAGGGGGAGGGGACAAGAGTACAGTTATACCGGGATCGGATCTTGCGGGAGCTCAAGCTAATTTCAATGGAATTCGAAGAAAGGGGAACCAAAAGGCTTATCTCTGCTCGTGGTTTGGTAAAGAATGCTTGCATACACAAGGAATGTGAAAGTAAAAAAAAAAAAAAATCATTGGGAAAAATTTAGGAAAAAATCACATCGGTTTACGGAGAGTTCCGGTTAAACGAGAGACGGATAATCGAAGGTATACTGTACCATATATATATATATATATATATATATATATATATATATATATATGTGTGTGTGTTTGTGTGTGTGTGTGTGTACTCGTGTGCAAAACGAAGGATTTTCGATAATTTTCTACAAGTAAATTGGGGGGTAGACTTATACGCGAGTCAATTCCAAAAAAAAAAAAAAAAAAACTTTGAATACTGCAAAGGTCTGATTTTTTATGTGTATAAATAATAAAATAATATATAAAATATGAAAATAACAATATTTTATTATAAAAAAAATTTCAATGATTTGTTTTTGTTTACTTACTAATTTTTCGCAGTAGTACGTAAAATCTTTGGTTTGATTTTGTGCTAAATTGAAGTAAAAATGTAGGGGTCGACATACGCGAGTTTTTGATTTTTTTGCAGAATTTGCATTCAAAAGTTAGAGGATCGGCCTATATGTGAGTATATACTGTATATATACTCTATTAGTAATTATTGGTTATTATAAATTTTTACTATATAATTTTTTACTATGGCAATAGCAAATGGTGAGGAGTTGAAAGGGGTCTTGTTCTTGAGCCGAGCTGAGCACCCCCCCCCCCCCTTATAGTAACAATAAAGAATTTTTTATAATCAAACAATTACCCGAATGATATATAACCTTTTTGAAACAAATTAAATGGCACAAAACATGGATATAATGCTTAGACAATAACGGAGAAAACCCCTACCCTCCCGTGCCTAGTGTCCCAAAATTGGGACGTTTAGATTTTTATATATTAAATAAATATTTTTTCAAAGAGAATTTTTTATTTATTTTTTACGTTCATTTTACACCATTTACTATAATTAAGCACTGTATTGAGATGAAAAAAAAATTCAGGCACTAATGGGTTAATCTTTGTATAAATATTCTTCTTGAAAATTCAAATGTCAATGTATATGTTAACTATTTTTAGAATACCATCTTATTGGTTTATTTAAAAAAAATCACTGTTAATATTTGTTCTTGCGCTTAATTAAAACAATCAATATAAATGCAATATTATTGCGCAGTACGCAATAAATTTGAAAATTGAGGTTATTGCAGGGTTCGCATGCCTCAAGTACTTTCAAGGAATTTTTATCAAAATTTTCATAACGAAATATTTTCCTTATTTAATGAAAAAAATAATTCTATATTCAAATACAGCGACCAGTATTTTCAAAGTTTCTGATACTAAAACATCTAAACTCCCTTGAATCCCTTGACGCGTAGGAACGCTGTATTGAAAAAACTAATGAGTGCTGTAATCCTCACTTTCAACCTTAGTCCTTTTTTACTGTAAATAGTTCTTTGTATTCTAATTAAAATAAAATAAAGAAGTTTTTAAATATCAAATATGTATCATGAATCTAATTCTTTTTCGGAGTCTAATTGAGGTTATCTACTAAACTATTATTTATTAATTGTTTCTTCATTTTATTCATTAAGATAAATACACTCATTTGGTGATGATTTTTTGATTTTTTTTTTTTTTTAATTTTCGCTTTATAATAATTTTTTATGATGACATCTAAGTTAAAAAATTAAAAAAAACCCCTAAATATTTCAGCAGTTACACAGAAATAATTATTTTTAAGTGAAAAATAATTAAAAATATTGAAAATTTGACGCAAAACATGATAACTCAAACACAAATCAGTGTATTGGCATTTTCTGAAGTGCAACCTAAAGATAACAACTATTTGTAGGACATAGACTGTTCCCGTTATAATAGCATCTGTATCTGAGATGCTGATAAAGTTGAAGTATTGTTGTAATGGAAAAATTATAAAATTCGTTGCAACGCTATCACTTATACAACTGTAAAAATAAAAATAATTTAATATTTTATCTTGAGCGTACTCTGTTGCTTTAATAAATATTTGTAAAAGAAATACGCAATATTTTAAGACATTTTATGCATAATGTTTTGATATAGAATGTTTTGGGTATAGTAAGAATTTTAAAATCTTCATTTTGAGAAAAGATGAAAAATATCTTACAAATACAATTCAAATTTAGAGCTCAAACTGTAAACGGCTGTAACGGTCCAATTACGATACAGATACAATTTAAGCGTACTAGTTCTAAAGTTAAAAAATTCGATTTTAATATTATTGCAAAAGTGAAAAGTCGATATCTTGATCGAAAATGATGTTTCAAAGGTATCCCTCTAAGTAGGGTTACGTAAGTTCACATGTCGGGTGAAAATGCCCTTCTTTACTTCATTTTATCATTGTACTTCAAAAAGTGACACATTTTTAAATATCATGTTCAACTGTATCCAAAATTAAGCGCATCTGTTCATGTTTTATATTTTCGAAGGGTTCATACTACAAGCTTATAACAAATGTCTATACAGGATGCAAAGGACAGTTCATTTAACCTGAAAGTACTTGCGAACGGAGAGAGCTACAGCTATGCAAGTGAGATAACTCTATAGTAAATCGACTACACTCGACCTAATGCAAACGACAGCAGCGAACTAAGTGGCGAAATTTGGAAGATAGCCATTGCAAATCGAAACGAAAAGAGATAGAGCAAAATTTGCAGTTAGAAAGTTTTAGAGCATCAATTAATTAGTACGAAACTACATTTGGTTCACACGGATAAGATAAATCGTCGCCTGTATACCAAAAAATGTCCGAAATCGATGAGCGATGATTCTACTTTGCATATTCACATTCCGGAAATGTAGCAGTGCACAATTGCAGATTTTGGCGTTGTACTGTGCTGTAATGTCTGTAAAAATTTAATTTCCAATGCATTTAAAATTTTAGATTAACCCTTTCAGGGGTAGAAGAATTCTGTTCGCAAACTGATGAGATAATATACTGACACCAAAATATTAAAACGAATTTCTCAGAAAATAATAACCCGCTAATTTGCATTACAAAAGCATTCATTACAAAAGCAAAATTTTATTAAAATATTCTTGGTGCCATTTGTCAGTTTTGGAATTAAAATTAAGTGACTAGATCTTCTAGTCACCGCCCTTTAAAGGGTTAAATCTATGTTGTCGTATTGAAGAGGCTAGCAATAGACGTTCCATGCTGAGAAATGTGCATGCAGAATTACTCTCACGAATACAAACGTGTATCGTGAGCAATGGCAAACTTTTAAAACATACTGAATATTAACTTTTTATCACTGTGAGACAGTTTGTCGTTTTTGTTTTTTGTGTGATGTTATCAAAATGTATTGAGATAAGTACGTATTTATACCATAAATTGTGCGTATTTCTTCATACTTCTGGCTATTCCATTCAAACGTTAACACAAAATGAAGCGCATCGATTTCGGGCATTTTTGGGTATGCAGGCGAAGATTTGTCTTATCCATGAAAACCGAATGTCGTTTCGTACTAATTAATTGATGCTCTAAAAGTATCTTATTGGAAATTTTGCTCTATCTCTTTTCGTTTTCGATTTGAAATGGCTAACTTTCAAATTTCGCCACTTGGAGCGCTGCTATCATTTGCATTAAATCGAGCGTAGTCGCTTTACTATACCGTTACCTCACTTGCATAGCTGTAGCTCTCTGCGTTCGCAAGTATTTTCAGGTTAAAAGGACTTTTCTTTGCACACTGTATAATCCGCATGAAGATTCGGTAGAACTAGAGTTTTTTTGTGTGATAGAATGAGGCACGGCGGCATATTTTTCGGGTCCTGCTTCCATTTTAAGTGCATAAAATGCTTTGTTGGAATTACTTCTCAATGCCTATTTTTATTTTAGTAAATATTAGTTCTATTGCACTTTCCCTGTAAAAAAAACATAAAGTATGTTTTGTGTATTTTTAATTCCAAAAATACATATACATTATAATATTTTTGGGTATGCAGGCGAAGATTTGTCTTATCCATGAAAACCGAATGTCGTTTCGTACTAATTAATTGATGCTCTAAAAGTATCTTATTGGAAATTTTGCTCTATCTCTTTTCGTTTTCGATTTGCAATGGCTAACTTTCAAATTTCGCCACTTGGAGCGCTGCTATCATTTGCATTAAATCGAGCGTAGTTGCTTTACTATACCGTTACCTCACTTGCATAGCTGTAGCTCTCTCCGTTCGCAAATATTTTCAGGTTAAAGGGACTTTTCTTTGCACACTGTATAATCCGCATGAAGATTCGGTAGAACTAGAGTTTTTTTGTGTGATAGAATGAGGCACAGCGGCATATTTTTCGGGTCCTGCTTCCATTTTAAGTGCATAAAATGCTTTATTTGAATTACTTCTCAATGCCTAATTTTATTTTAGTAAATATTAGTTCTATTGCACTTTCCCTGTAAACAAAACATAAAGTATGTTTTGTGTATTTTTAATTCCAAAAATACATATACATTAGAATATTTTATTAGAATATGATGAAATTCGACTGACAATCTGAACTATATTCGTTCTAGTGATATTTTAGACAAGCGTTTCAAAAGGAGTATATTTTTTTATAATCATCTATATGTTATGTCAGCATCATTTATGTATATAAGTATGATAAAGACATTAAAAAAAAACGCAAAGCTCTAATATTAAATGCATCCTGAGTATCTTTAAAATAAATAAAAGACAAAAAAAAAGTTCATATTACAATAAACTTTTCTATATAGCGAAGTTATTAAATAATAAAGTATTTTTTTTTTATAGACGAATATATTGTTTGGTGAAACGCAGTATCTATATCTGAACTATATTCGCCTAGCGATATTTTAGACAAGCATTTCAAAAGGGATATTTTTTTTATAATCATCTATGTGTTATGTCAACATCATTTATATATATAAGTAGGATAAAGACATTAAAAAAACGCAAAACTCTAATATTATATGCATCCTAAGTATCTTTAAAATGAATAAAAGACAGAAAAAAGTCCACATTTCAATAAAAGTTTCTATATAGCATAGTTATTAAATAATATTTTTTTATAGACAAATATATTGTTTGGTAAAACGCAGTATCTATATTACAAAGCAAAATCTTGTCCGTGAGTTACGTTAACATCATATAGAAGGTTGCAATGAAAAGACCAACGAATTCGATTTCACTGCATTTTTTTAACTCTGAAACATTGCGTAATTTCAACTTTTACGCCGTCGATAACAAAAGGAATATGTTCACTGAAACCAATTTGTTGTAAAGCTGAGTATAAAAATACTGATTATTTGAGTTTTTTTTTTTTTTTTTTTTTTTTTTAATTTTAGCTTATAATTTATTCAAAAATCTACCTTTGTCGCATGCAGTGCACCTGCGAAAGAATAAGTCCGTTTGCACTATATATGTACGTTTGCACTTTAAACAATATAAATAAGACAGTGACTGTGATGTGTGTAGTGTAAGCTCCGTGAATGTCAATCTACTGATGGCTTGTCAGAATAAGTCTGAAACGTTGGGTGTATTTTAAATATGTGTTTAATTTTGATTTTATAAATGTAGTACGCTGATGAGTATCTTGATTTTTTTTAACAATTTCAATGTAAATAATTCAGCTTTTTTTTTTTTTTTTTGGAGGGGGGGGGGAGCGAAGAAGCAATATTCCATAACAAATTTAAAATTTCATTAAGATATTAATAAAATTATATAAATAAAACACAAATTTAGCACGCATGTAATCGAACTAAGTGCTCAAAAAAGTATCTGAATCAAAAAGGCTGGTGAGAATAAAAAATATTGCTGGCGATTTCTTCGGCTGAAAACTGTTAACATGTGGCGAATACGAAAGTATCGTTTTTAATATATATTAATACTTTATTTAAATTATTTACTAATCAATTATAATAATCATTCATTACTGATAATTTTCATATAAGAATTCTTTTTTGGTGATTTTATTGAGCGTTAAATTTAGATATATATTAAAAGCGAAAGTTTTATTCGATTTTTTATTAAAAACTAGTATGATGTGATGACGACAAAATTCTTTACTATATTAATCAAATCAAATAATTTAAATAGAACAAGAAATTACATCGATTTAGCAAATAAGTTTTTTAAATATATAAATGCATAGCATTGTGATGCAATCGCGGGCTATGAAAACACTTAATGCGGGAAAAACAAATACTATATTTATTTCAGACAGAGTGAAGTCCCGTTGAATTGTCAGCATTTAAACTGTTGATACTTCGAACAAATCATCGAATTCCGCCGCTGCTTTTTTGATAACCGGAACCGAAATATAACGACAATATATTCTTATGTTAATTAGACGTTTTCTAGGCTTCTACGTACATAAACTGGATATATAAACATCATATAAATCAAAAGGAAAAGAAATAATAAAGTTATATATTAAATAAGTAATAAAAATAACTCGTCTTTTTGTTTTTGTCATAATCATTTATCACTTTAGAAGATTTTTTTAAAATTAATTCTTCATGCAATCTTTCTGTTTCTTTAGGTAATAATGATACACATTTTTTTTTCATTCCAATCATACTGAGAAAGATAACACTTTCAAATCTGTTTAAATCTATGTTTACATTTTGTTATGAAACTTTTTGTTTCCAATATGACGACCCAATGCTTTCAATATTGAAGTACGAGAAATACTAAAATTTAAACGAAATTGTTTTTCATTCGTTAAACGTAGTAAATTTTATCAGGGTAGTTGGATTTATTCATATTATATCATTTGTTATGATTTCAAACGAAACGCTCCTTTCAGTAACAGTTTATAACATGATATGTGGCGAACTACATCTCCATCGAGTTCGCGGAAGAACACTTAAAAGCCATCGCAATATAATTGTGAAAGCGTACATTTTCTTCGAAGATATGATGAATTCGTAAAGGAAAGACTTCGAATGTTCGATTTGAGAACCATCAACAATATATAGATACAAATATCATGTATAATCGTGATTAAACATCATGAATAAAGCGTCATCTGCTCATATTTGAGTATGTCCATGTTTTCAGAAATAATTATATACATGTTTCAAACTTGAGCAATTTTGTTTCGGAGCGATTTTGACTATGCGACATACTCAGATTTGAGTATTTTTTACTCAGTTTTGAAATATCATTTTTAGAGTGCAATATTTTCGAAATGCGCAATTATTGACAAAGATTATTTAACAAGTCTTTTCTTTCACATTATTTACTATCTATAGTATAAAGAACAAGCATGTCCGTTCGTAATGCTGACGTTATTTTGCGAATGGTATCACTTGACAGTGAAATTTTGGGCTTTGCAAATTTTGCTACAGATTTTGTTTTTTCTAAACAACACACATTTTTAATTTTTTCTTAATCATATACGCAAAAAACATCTACTTTAAAATGCAATTTGTTTCAAATCGTTATCTTGACTCATTTTACCCCGAAACTAATTAATTCCAGTTTACATAAAGATAAAACTCGATATGAGATTTCATTGTATTATGCTCAGTATTTCAAGAGTTAGAGAGCCCAGAAATTCTGCGTCACATGCAAACGGACACACAGACTCACAGACAGATATTAAAAAAAAAAAAAAAAAAACTCAAATCGTATTCAGGACCTTCTGAAACAAACAAATATTTATATATATATCTAAAATTGGAAGTCGAATACTTCTATTTACTACTATTTTAAGAATACGATATTTTCTTCTTTTACAGAAGAATGTAAAATCGTTTTCACCTATCTTTCGCAATTCACATTCGATCATTTAGTTTTTAAAAATAGGTAGTGTCTCTATATGAAAATAGACATATTTACAAGGTGCAATAAGTTTTGAGACTATTCATATTTTTTCAGCTTTAAATAAACCATTATTGAATAAAGCATAATAAACCATTATTAAATTTGACAGGTTGATGTAATTTAATAAAGGGATTATATTCAGATTATCATGAAGATGAAACAAGCTTGCACCAGGCCTAAATAGGAACACAGACAAATATTAAAATTTGCAGATGATCTATTAATTCTATATTAGCTGATGTTTCATATAAGTTTACTACTCACTTTCCTCTGTCATATAACTATTTTACATGTAGGGGAGACCGAGGCTAGTTGGCTACAGGGGTAAGTAGGCACTGTCCCCATAAATCGCCTGTTTGTGGATAGATTGTGCAACCAGACACAGAGTACGTTTCTTCTTGCCTTTTACAATCCTCATTGTAGTTTTGCAGCGTTACCAACGTGCAGTGGACATTTAATACGATTTTTCTGTTTTTTGAGCTCATAAGTAATTTTTTGTTGCTTCATTCTTTTTCTAATTTCTAATACTTATCTTAACAATTGCGATTTCACTTGTGAAAATTTTCTTAGTGTATGATTAACTGTACCTATTCCATATGTGATTTACTTGGATTATTTATGCTTAGATGGTTACGTGTCCCTTTTGTGAAGAAATTTATTATGGGGCTAGTAGGCGCATTGGACACGGGGCAAGTTGGCTCGGTGTCTGGTGTATGCTGGTAACTTGAAAAACAGCAAACACCGAAAACAGTGATTGTTATGCAAGATTTTGGGCACACGGGGCTTGCACAAACGGATACACTCAATTTTTTATTTGTGACAACTGTAACTCTGATGATGTTATCGAGTAGTATAGAAATTACTCAATGTTAATGTTTTATTCATTATTTTTATGTCTGTATAATTTAGAATTTACATTGTACGGCGATAACGCCTTTGATTAAACCTACTGGTAATAAGGAAATTGATTTCTCTTAACTGCGTGTCTTATTTAATTTTTTATAAAGCGTATGCCAACTTAACCCATATGTATAGGCAACTTGCCCCGTGACGGGGTAAGTTGGCGCACAATTTTCCTTTTACTTTAGGCTTCCGCTAAACATAAACTACAAAAGCTACAGACTCAAAACTCCGGGTATTTATAGCTCAATGACTGTTCTTTAAAAGTACAGTTAAAGTTTCATAAAAAACTTAAACAGAAAATTAATAAAAATCAATAACTAAAAATTGCGACTACTTGCCCCGGTCAACCCTACACATCACTAAGCATCAAATTGAAATTACACTTTTATGTTGTTGGTATTTTATAAAACATTGCATATAAAGAAACATAATAAGCCTTAATCAAGTATTCACTCCGAGTTAAATTTTGATTATTTAACTTTTGAAATTTAAATATATCTCATTAAAAATTCACGAGTGTTATTCATGTCAGAAGCGATACTATTTTTTGTTTTCATAATCTTGTTATCACGCTGTAAAACCAATTACATTTCTCCTTAATCAAATTAATGTCTTTGTGACATGGAATAGAGTTTCGTAAAGTAACATTTATTTACTTTTAGAATACTGTTGAAGCAAGCTAGTTTCAATATTTACACATAAGCGTGTATGATATATGAGACAATTTTGGAGCCTAGTCAAGTAATTGTAAATATTACGTTTTAAAAACAGAAAAATTTATTCAAATAATTAAGTAGAATATATAAACAGTCTGTAATTAATAAGTGCAGGATTTCATGGTGCATTGGTAAGTGAATAAATAATAAATAAAAGGAACTATATTTAATATTAATTTCCATTTTTTTATGATTTTAATTAACTTTGTTTTCGATAACTTAAATAACCTGTAATAAAATCCTTCTGGATGAAAACTGTTAAACTCTGCTTATGAAATAATTCGAAACTGTAAAAAAATAAAAATAATAATGTACGTTTTAAGATGTGGTATCGACTATGGAGATGTTTGTTAATCCTTCAATGACCATAAATAAACTTATGCTTTTTCTTATTTCAAAAGTTGCAATGTATTGTTTTCGCAGAAAAAAAAAAAAATAATAATAGAAAAAGAAATTTTATCAAACAGTAAATGTAGGTCTGATAATTCTATCTGTCACGCATGGGAGTCACACAAATTTAATATCATATCACAGCAACATAAATTAATGAAATATTTGAAATAATATAAATATGAATTCAACATTTGATTATCTTTAATATACAGACAAAGAAAAAAAGACTTAATGCTCTTTTGACATTTTAATCTTCAAAAATATGACTAACACATGACATTGTGATTTGGAAGAGATATACAACTTTGGGATGTTACAGTATCATTTTAGTTAATTCGAGAGATATATAACTTTAATTCTTTGATTAGTAAACTTTTTCTATATTATGTTAAAGTCACAAAGGTTAAGACAAATTATGCTATCTAGGATATAGGCCAGTGAAGGGAGGATTTCCCTCCGTGAAGGTAACTAATTCATAATTTTACAGCATTTAGGCATGTTTGATAAAACTCACGTACAATACCGAACGGTTAGGCCGACGAGTACGACAAGTGTTCGAAATCAGCATATCTATTCTTTGAGAGGGGAAACTCAAAATTGCTGGTGAGACCTATGATATCAAAGTGCGATTTCCAACTTTCGTGTTGATAATCGAAGATTTAGGCGGCAAAAAATGTAGTAGATCCATAAGTAATTTGTGATTTTAAATATTCATAAACATTTAACTAATTCTTATACCACTGTTGAGTTTGCACCACAAGATTTTTTCAAGAGAACATGTTTTTGTGGCTGAAGGAAGAAAATAATTTAAGAGACCCACATGTAATTTCAGATTTGAAGCATTCATAAGAAATTGACAAATTGTCGTTTTATCTTGCAGTTTATGAAAGATATGTCAATGACTGGGTAAATATATATATATATATATATATATATATATATATATATATATATATATCCAAAAACCAAACCAAAAATTCGAAACTACGGAACTGATCCAAAAATAAATAAACTAAACCAAATGACAACAACAAAATAACTAAAAACAACTAACTTCAAAAACAACATACTTTAAAAACGGCAAACTTTAAAAACATTCAAACTAAAACCAGAAGAAATTGAATCCACGGAGACAGGCTGCATGCACTTGCGACATGCAACTGCGGGGTTAAAACCAGTTTTTATGTGCACAACGCTCCCTAAACAACCTGTCAAGACCAAAAAGAAAAAAAAACCTAACAAAACGAATGAGCTGCCTAGACCCATCAAAAACCAATAACTGAACATGAAACCCCAAACAATCGTGCACGCAAACCCTGAACAGTCAAAGCCACAGTTACTCCTCTCTTCGCATCCACATTACCTCTAAATCTCTGCGATAAGTCTTACACTTTACGAAATTTCGCAGCAGACTCTTTAAAAATCTCTCAGGATAGCCATGGTGCAATGCCAGAATATACCATTTGTAAAGTTCTTCAACTTTTTCCCCAGTATTTGATGTCAAACTATCTATACGGTTTAACCCGTTAATAAAAATATTTCTATATATTGAGATATGCACATTTGATCCAAAATTTAAGATTTTTATAGTTTCAAAGTTAAAGCTTTTTCGTTTATCATATATATCTGTTTTTAATCTCACTATTTTTTATCTCGATATTAATGTCTAAATAATTGACCATGTTTTTACTTTTTGACTCCAATTTCAAATTTCAACCTTTAGGATAGCAATAAAATTTTTCTTTTTTCACATCATTGCATCTGACTATTAAAACGTCATCAATGGAACGAAAGCACCTCATATCCTCATTTATATCAATTTGTTCCTCGTACATATGTAAGTAGATATCGGCTAAAATCGAACTACAACATCCCCCCATTGGAATACCTCTAACTTGTTTGTAAACAATTTTACCGTCATATAAGTAGTTCTCACTCACTACAAAGTTAAACAAATTAGTAAACCATTCCTGTCCGATAGTTGAGGAATTATATTTACTAAAAAACTCCATAATTTTTATTTTAAGATTGTCCAAATCTATACTATTATACAAATCTTCAAAATCATACGCTGTTAAACTTGAAATGTTTTTCATCATATTTAAATGTTTAATTAACTCAAAGCTGTTTTTTATTATACAAGCCGGTTTATCTTTCAATACTTCATCAAAAATCTCTTTTAATAATTTCAACAATTTTTTATTACAATTTTCCAAATATGAACCGAAACCACATGTAATAGCTCTAAAAACAACCGGATCTTTATTCAACTTTGGAACCATTACCAAATATGGAAAACTAGTACTATTTTGCTTTATTTTAATTTTTTTATAATATGCTTTTACTCTATTACTAATAACTTGTTTATTTGATTTGACAATTTCATAGTTTATTTCATTACCATAAGCCTCCCTGAGTAATTTACCATATAATGTTTTACAAATAATTGCGTAATTTGTGTTAGATTTATCTATATACGTAATTATAAATTTATTCTGCAATTCTGTTATAGATTCTTTCAATATATATATATATATATATATATTTATATATACATATTCAAAGTTCCATTGGATTTTCATAAAAAATTATGTGTTACACCAGAGTTCGCTTTGCACCGTAAATCTAAGCAAATGAATAAAGTGTTTTGTGCCAAAAAATTGTTCCAGCATGATTTGGACACTTTAATGTTGGTTTATCACAAACATCATTGAAAAGTACATTGAAAAGTTTCATCGTCCTCACCGCACTTCGATATCACAGTTTTTTATTTATTGATAAAATTTTGAAATGTGAAAGAAATTATGCCGAAACCCGATATTATATAATGTAAATATAAATTTTAATATTTCCTTTAATTATTAATCTTCAAATGAATAGCTATATAGAAGATGGGATAAGTTTTAATAACTGTAAAAAAAAAAAAAAAAAAAAAAAAAAAAACTTTTCTAAGAAAAAAACATTTTACCAAAAAACATTTCGTGGATAAACATATGCAACAAACATTATATATTTGTTGTCTAGTCATCTGGCATACCACTTTGAAGATATTTTGAGCAGAAAAAGCTGTATCACCTAATCACATTTGATTATGTACAATGGTGAAAAAAAAAAGTAAACACCCGCTACTAACTCTACAACTAATTATAATAGAAGAAAGTTACTGGTACCAAACGATTGGAAATAAAACCTACTTTTAAGTGATATCTATAAATTTGCTTAGGGTCATCAACAAATCAAAACCCGATCAAACTTTGATTTTTTTCGATAGCAACACCCAATTTCTACAATATATTTTAAATCATCGGTTCAAAATATGCCTAAAAACGAAATGTCTAGTCATTTGGATGATGATTTTTTGAATTATAAATATTCAAAATTGAGAGTCTCTAATGCTAAATTACATTTTCATATTTTAATTAATATCGCTTGAAATTATAATCCTAATGTGATATTTTTCTGTGTTGTTATAATAATAAAAAACCCACGTATAAATACGTTGAATTTGTAATGCTAAAACAATTATGATATTAATTGTGAATTATGAAATTAATATTCGAAAAAAGTATGAATTGCAACCGACATCCTTTTTAGGTAGATTTCGTAAGAAATACTACCTATTGCAGTCGTTACCACGGTGCGACTTTTGAAAAATTCCTTCATAACTTTTCATTATAGGACACCAGGAACCCAAAACCACCACCACCTAAGAAGTTTATATATATATATATATATATATATATATATATATATATATATATATGTATGTATATATGTATGTATGTACTAAATTTTGTCCGCACGATAAAAGTCGCAATTATGCACGGATCGTCTTCAAACTCAAAAAGGGTTAAAAAATTTTAATACCGTCTTAACAAGATTCTGATAAAACCATCTCTTACACAACAATGACGGGAAAAAATAAATATTTTTCATTATAGCAGTTGCCAACAATTAAATAAAAAATTTTTCACGTGAAAAAATAAATTAAATAAATAGTTTGACAAATTGAAATCAAATTGAATATTACGTCATAAGTTTTCTAGAGCAAGATTTCAGAATGAAAACTCAAAATGAAATAAATAGTTTGACTAATTAAAAATATATATATATTACGTCATATTGGAAATATAATGTACCTCAGCAGGTGAATATGTAACGTCATGTGAGTTTGAAGAAACTTATTAAAACATGATAAAAACCCGACTATGGAAATATTAACATATTTTAACACTTTGAGGTTTTCTGAATTTGTTTTAGCCATTTTTAAACCTGTTGGATATATAATGGATCTCAGCAAGTGAATATGTAATGTCATGGGAGTTTGAAGAGACGTATTAAAACATGATAAAATCCCGACTATGGAAATATTAACATATTTTAACACTTTGAGGTTCTCTGAATTTGCTTTAGTCATTTTAAAACCTATTCCATATACATGCGTGTATATTAGAATTTTCACAAAAAGTTTAAATCCCTAGAGCTCATTTTTAGTGAAGAAACCGTGTTTATCTCTAATCTTGATTTCAGTTTTGTTGATGATTTTAGTACCTAACTTCGAAATCTACCTCTGTCTGTAGGCCGAGCCGGCAGGGATTTTTTATTTTTATATTTATTACGTTCTGCTTTATACGAATTCTTAATTTTGCTTTTAAGTAGTTTTCGAATTATCATTAAAAATCGTCGAAACGATGGTTTAAGGGGCCGTCTCTGATGTGCTGAAAAAGCATAGTTTGAAAAAATATTTTTTACTCATTTTATTGAAATATTTTGCATAGCAATAGTAGAAACATATTAAGCCAGTGAAATGGCCATATTAGTAAGAAATAATACATTAATAGAAGTGAAATAGTTATTCTGTAGCATTTGAGCAATCAAGTACAGAACTTCAATTTGGATACAGCCCCAAAAATATGTTCATTTTAAAATAATTAATATCTCGAAAACTACTCGTACGAATTTCATGAAAATATGGATTTAGGCTAAATGAAGGGTGTAGAATTTATTTATGGTGTCAAACTTTGATACTGAAATTGAAAAAAAACGAAATTTGGATTAGATTTTATATGTAGATGAACCCCTAAGCAAATTTTATATACATAATTTCCAAGTAAACTTTTTTTCCAATTGTTTCTTTCCTGTGACTTTCTTCTACTATAATTTGTTACAGAGTTAGTAGAGGGCTTTTACTTTTTTTCTACGACGGCATCTATCTATATTATAAAGGACAAACATATCTGAGCATAACGGATACGTCATTCTGCGAATGGCAACACTTTGAGATTTGAAATGAAATTTCGCTTTTGCAATTTTCACTACTGCAAAATTTTATACATCTAAACATACAATATTTTAAATTTTACACTGTCTTATAGAGAAAAATAATTACTTTTGAATGCCATTTGTTTGAAAATTGTATCTCAAATTATTTTTGAGATATTAATTTTTTTATAGTTTTTAATAGCAATTTTCTAATTGTGGCAACTGAAGTACTTCATTTCTATTAAAAGTGGTTTAGTTATCTTTATTGATTATATTCTTACTGATGCCATTTTCTCATTACACTAAAAAAATATCTTTTTTAAAATTTTGAACAGGAAATGGCGTTACGCTTTAAAAAAGACACAATTTCCCTGATGATGATGTTACATTTCACTATTTTTTAATTCCGCTGATATTGAGTTTGAGACAACAGGCAAAATATTTCAGCGACTGAAAATAACGTCATATTTAAAAGAAAACGTTAATTTTACTTGATAAAACCAGATATTTTCCCTTGAATACGTCAAAAAGTTATAAAATTCTGGAATTTTTACGCGTAAATAAAGAGTATTATACTAAGAATTCAAATCACGAGTGGGAATTTTCACAAGGAAAATTGTAATAGTTGACAATCGTGACATCAAGTTTGAAAATATATTTATTGATAACCAATTGCGCGTTCAAAATGTTTTTAAATGGTTAATATGGATGTGATAAGTGGAAAATGACTTGATTCGGTTTAGATTTAAAGGGGGTAAAATTCTATGATTATTTCCGGATGAAATCATTTTTGCTGATTTTTTCATTCCGTAAAACCAAGCATTAATTGCTAACTTAATCAAAATTACTTATCTCGATTATATGTTACTGATTACGTATATGAATAAAGTTTAATTTTTCAATAATTTTAACAGTTGGAGTTTAAGAAAAAAAGTATTTTGTTAATCTTAGGTTAAAATATGTCTTTGAAGAATTAAACTAACAAGAGTAAGATTGATCTTTTATTGTAATTATTGTTGTCGATGTATTATAAATTTTATGTAACAATTCCTTTGTAAACATTTTCTTTCGTCAAAATTCAGCGGTGTCTACCTCGTATGTATAAATATACAAACAAGTGCTGCAAGCTCAACGTAATCCAGTACGAATTGTTTTTCAACCTAAATGGTTCAACAAGCTACTCTTTGTATGGACTTTCAATGATATTGTTTATTAAAGTTTTGAACTGTTTCCACATTTTCAGACGTTGTGTACAGTTAGCTACAGTATATTACGATTAAATTAGCCGCAACACTACCTTTTCATCCCCAAAAATGACACAAAAACGAACAGTGTTTGGATCATAGTACAGTTAAAGTTCTATCATCCTTTAAAACTTTACCTTGTCGACATATTATGGTTTTTGATAATATTTCAGAACAATATAAAAGTACTTTTTGAAATGCAAATATGGATTTGTCTAATTTCCTATGCTATTTCCTTCTATAAATAAATTTCTTTTAACGTTTTTGTATTAGTTTCATACCGTTATAATCTTGTCATTAAAGCTTGTATAGTTTGTAGGATTTAGTTTTATGTACAAGGTGGCCATAATTAAGCTCACGGAACTCAGAGTGTTCTGTAGCGCGATCCAATCGCGAGAATGGCGCCAAATTTTGTAGTAAAATTAAACAACGACGGGTGACGAAGAATTCCGCAAAAAATAGTTCCAAAAATCAACACCAGGGGAATATGTGGCGCTGTGTTTTCGAAAAAGGAGTTTCAAAAAATGAAGAATCAATACTGAAATAAAATAAGCGTTTATTTAACGAATTTAGCAATTTATTCCAAGCTAAAAATGGTAACAGTTTATAAAAATCTAAAAATTTACATAAACACTGCTAAAGTTTCTTTATCTGCAATTTCCCTTACAGAGCCCCAAATAAAGCAACAGCAGAAGAAGAAGTTATTTATTCAAATTTCATGTTACATCTTTTGGCCCAGTACTAGTTTCTTCGACTTTAAAAGGTATTGTGCTACTGTTACAAGCAATTTCATTGAAAGTCATCTGTCATATTGTCCCATTCTTTAGTCGAGCGAGCTCTACTAGTCACATTCTTTTACCTCAACCAGTGCAATGCGCCAGCCGCTCTTCGTGCTTTTAGAAACCACAAAAAAATGCGTAAAAGTAAGTCCTTTGTCAGTTAATGGTTTAAAAGCAATGGTTGAGAGGTTTGAGAAAACAGGTTCTCTAAATTGTCAGTCAATGCAGAGGACGAAAACACTTATCACAGGTTACACTCGAAGAAGTGGCAACGGCGATTGTCTACAGAACACCAGACAATATTGCTGCCAATTCCAGCGCTCGTGGGATAGCTCGTAATCTGGATATGTCTTATTGTACGTTATGGAAAATCCTACGAAAGATTATCCACTTCTATCCGTACAGGATCAGCCTTATACAAGAGTTACGTCACACCGACTATGATAAGCGATTGACTTTTTCTCTCACTTTTCTTGGCAGAATGGAGTTGGATGATGCTTGGACTAGAGCATTTAAAGAGATTCCTTTACATTTACCAAAGAAAACTGTTTGGTGTGGTTTCACAGCAGTATGATCATAGGTCCATTCTTCTATGAGAACATTACTCCGACAGGACCTGTAACTTGTTCTATTACCGGAGACAAATATCGCCAAATGCTAAACAACTTTGCTATTCCGGCACTTCAGCAAAGACAGTGCCCGTAGAAAATCATTTTCATGCAAGATGGAGCCCCTCCACATATTGCTTTTCTGGTACAGCAGCTCCTACAACAGAAATTCACTACAGAAAGAGTAATTAGCCGCTGTTTTCCAACTGCATGGCCACCTCGGTCCCCTGATCTTACTCTTGCGACTTTTGACTATCGGGTTACCTAAAGTCCCAGGTCTATCACGGAGGTGTCCAGGACCTTGCTACGTTGAAGGATAACATATCTCGAAGTGTCGGGAGATTCCTGCAGACATGTTATTCTCTGCTGTTGTATATGCTTTGCACAGAATGCAATATGTGGTCCACAAAAACGGCGGCCACATCAAACCTGAGATGGATGTTCTAAATAAACGGTAATTATATTTCAGTATTAATTCTTCTTTTTTGAAACTCTCTTTTTTGAGTACACCACATATTCCCCTGGCGGTGATTTTTGGAACTATTTTTTTTCGAGGAATCCTTCGCCCCCCGTCTTGTTTAATCTTCCTAGAAAATTTGGCGCCATTCTCGCAAAGAGATCACGCTACAGAACACTCTGAGTACAGTCAGTTTAATTATAACCACATTGTACAACTAAACTTTATATAAGTATTACTGCGACTGCAACTTTAAATGATATTAAAAAGATAATTAGTCTCCAATAATTTCCAATAAGCATAAATGGTGTCTTGACGTACAGGAGTAAATTTTCTTTGTCGGATATCTTGGATTTTCCAGGTCATTTGTTGCACATTTTCCCACACGCCTTTAAAATTCGAAGCCATTTTAAATATTACAAAACATAATACATATTATTTAACAAATAAAAATTTTAATTTTGTATAATATATATAAAAAATGTGTTTATAATGCTACAAAATATATTGAAAAATAGAAACTTTCCATTTTTCAATTAAAATTATTTTTTATAAATAAAATAAATATTGAAAAATAAAAACTTTTCTATTTTTTCAAAGTTTCCATTTCAGGGATCCGAACTATGGTATACGGAACTAGCGATTAACGACTTGCGGCATAACTGCTACGCATTCCTTCCGAAACAGCTTATAACAAAAAATTGATTAACCGATAATCGCTTCCAAGACATTAAAAGTGAGTATGGTCTGGTGTGGTAAAAGTGAGCCAATGAGACTTGTTGCATGATTACAGCGATTTTTCTTATACTATTCATTTTCATCCCGCTCTCGCCAGAAGATTTTACCTTGAAATTTAGTCACAGGATTTAGTGTTTATGCCTGTTTTAAATGTAAAATCGAATAATCAAATATAATTAACCATTACCGGCGCGGAGTAATTCTGTTTATAAGCTGATGAAATAATTAATGGACTGACTTCAGAATTTATAAACGAAGTTATTAGAAAATATGAACTTGCTTATTTTCCCGTACATTACAAAATGAAATTTTTTATTAAATATTCTTTGTGACAATTGTCAGATTTGAAATTAAAATTAGGTGTTCTTTTTTAAGGACACCGCCATCGAAAGAGTTAAAAATATGTTTGAAATAATTCCGAGGATATAAAATAAAGCTATAAAAAACTTCATATTATGTCTTATTCTTCTCAATGTTCACAATTTATTTTTGTACATATTTTTAAAATTTCCAACGCATGATTAACGATTAGTTATCGCATAAAAATTTAAATAATAATTTTTTAAGTATTGCCTATAAAATAATATATCTTAGATTTTTATATTCAGGTTATATATTTTATCATTTTAATTTTAATTTTAATTACATTAAAAATAAAAATAAATCCTCTATCAACTTCCCCCCAATTAAAAATATAAGACAGTTTATTATTTCTTTTTTCATCAGGAGAATCCTCCTTGTGGAAGACTTCGGATAAAATCAATTTAAAAGACATGATATAAATCAATTTATAACACACGACATCTTTCAACACGCAGGTGTCCCCATTAGTTTTAGATATTGTTACAGTTTAATTATTTAAATTTACTTCAGATTGAAAGGATTTATCGTTTCCAGTTCATTGGGAATAATGATATTTTAAATTAAATTAAACTAGTCGGATGTGCCAATCCCAAAAATCTTTTTTTTTTTTTTTTTTTTTTTATCACAAACATGTTAATATTTCAAAATTCGCAATGACTGTGCCAGAAGTAAATGACAATATGTGCCCATCATGAGGATTCTAAAGATATGGAATACTGCATTGGTTTTTGAGATAAGACTATCGATAAAATCGTGTATATCTTGTAAATAAAAGCTTAGCAGCGCCACCTGTTGTATGATTTACATCAAATTCTAATCAGCAACAACTTATGCAACATTTAAGTGAATCTGAATTTTGATGAAAATTAGTATATTAGTTCTTCAGATAGAACTATCTCAAAAATCGTCAAAAATCCAGCAGAGCACTGCCACCTGCACGGACATAACACCAAAACCTAATCAGCAACAACATGTGTCAACTTCCAACAGACTCTGCAGTTACATGAAAATTCGTGCATTAGTTCTTGAGATAGATCTATTGCTGAAAACGTGAAAATGCAGCATAGAAGCCCCACATGTTGGGCGATTTACACAAACTATAGGGTAAGGTGCCCTATTACCGTCCCGCAGTCACTTTTAGGCTACTGGAAGTTGTAATTTTCAGTGAAAATTTACAAAATTTGGTTTTTACATAGACTAATTACCCACGCCCATAGAAACATAGGCAAATATCGTACAAAAAAATTTAACAATGCGAAAAATTGTTTTTTAAAAGTATCTAAAAATGCAGAGGAAAAAAAATTGTCCTAATTTCGTCCCCCCAAAAAATCCAATACGCCGAGGCTTAACTTATAATTAAATCGAAATTTATTTCTATATAAGTAATTTAATTTACATTAAAGTAAGACACAAAGAAATGTACCAATTATCAGTGAAAGAATAACATAACGAAACATTAGCCATCCAACCATGAAGGAAAAAATTGAAAAAAAATGTTATCAAAAAGCATTCCTAATTTCGTCCCCGGGACGAAAATATGAACTGCAAGGGGGACGAAATTGGGACCACGCTACTTCCCAATATGACGGAGCTTCAGTTCCCGTAAGATGAACTGAGCGTCCTAAAACTCACTGTATGCTACTGCCAGGATCTTACCAACGTAAAATACATGCAATGAATAAGAAATAAATACTTACAGGACAGTAAATAGCGTTCTATAAACGAAGTAATAAGAACTCAGGTCTTCTAAAAATAGGAATTTCGCCGTCTTTAATTTATGTATGCGTCTTGGCGAACGAGACTTTCACTACTGACCCCTTTTTCCTTCCGTCCCATGTGCCTTGCGTCATAAGTGGCACAACTTTCTCAGAAGCGGAGAAGTTAAGGGGGACGAAATTTTTAGAGAGGACGAAATATGGGCACATTACCCTAATCAATACCAATATTTACCAAGCTATGCCTGAATCTGAAGTTTGATGAAAATGTGTACATTAGTTCATGAGATAATGCTATTTCGGAAATGGTGAAAAATGCAGCATAGCAGCGCAACCTGTTGGACGATTTACATCAAAGCGTAATCAGCACCAACGCATAACAAGGACTAAATGAATCTGAAGTTTGGTGTAAAGCCGTGTAACAATTCTTGAGATTGTTGGTGAAGTCGTGAAAAATACAGTATAGCAACGCCACCTCTCGGCGATTTACACCAAAAACTAATAAGCACTAATTAATATATCAGACTTACTTAATATATTTTTTTATAAAAGTATGTGCATAAGTTCTTCAGATAAAGCCCTCACAAAATTTGTGTCACATACAGACAGACAGACATTTTATAAAAACATGTTTGTCGGGATCTCTGACCCCCAAATTGTGTAAATGAATCAAAAACCGGAAGTCAAAAAATTTCACAAACCCAATACTTTCTTCTTGTAAAGATAAAGTAAATAAAGATTCCAGATGCAAGATAATACACTCCTTTGCCATCGAGTACTTTAAGGTGGCCATGGATGATGGATATGAATAATTTCTATTTTATCGAATTAATTGCATTATACATAGTTTGAAATTCATACCAAAATAGCATATTAAAAATTCCTAAGTGGATACTTTAGAAATTCACTAGAAATTTTTAACTATTCTATCGTTATTACCTTAATAATGCCTTCGAACCTTAATTAAAGATCGTATGCGCCAGCGAATGTATTGAGTTTTAAAAGTGACACTCATATTTCGATTGTCGCTTCATATTGTAGAAAATTTAATCATTCGACTATATGCATAGTAAATAGTATTATTAGAAACAAATTCTTCACATACTTTCCTACTAATTTTAAATTATTATTATTTTGATATCAGAAAACACGTAATTTTTTTCCTGATGAAAATTTAGAAATTTTGTTTCCTAAATATACCGTATGGTCGCCTTTAATTCTCAAAAAACTGATTATTATGGCTTTTCGAATAAACAAATATGGAAATTGTACCCGATTTTGCCCACTAATTTCTGTATTGAGAGTTATATACAGGGTGCAATATGTTATCTATCGCCGCCCTTTAATTTCTCAACCTTTGGCCGTAGACATATAGTTCCAATTACAAAAACGTTTCAAATGAGCTAAATAATCACGTTGTGGCATTATTTAAAATAAAAAAATCAATTTTATATAAATTACGAAATCTAACTTTATATACGGTCCCTCAGTCCCTATAGTTATATTTAATAAAAGTTTACTCATATCATAACATATGTAACACAAAAAGTTTGACATCTGTACTGCAAAAATTGACACAGTTATTAAATTTCAAAGTTTGAGATTTCTGCACATGATTTTGTCTTTCATTGAGAGATCAGTTAAAGATTGAGAGATGAATTAAAGTAATTCGAGATCAAAATCATGGTGCAATGTCCTTTTTACGGCGGAACGACCTTTAGCCGGTATCGCCAAATCAGGAAATCACCAAAGAGATTTTCACCTAAAAATTTGACTTTTTATGGGTCGAACAATATTCAAACGTCAAAGTATGTAGAATCGACAACCGGAAAATAAAACATATTCACTAAGGACTAGTTAAATGGCAACGGAATTGCACACTGATTTTGATCTCGAATTACTTTAATTCATCTTTTAACTGATCCCTCAATAAAAGACAAAATCATGTGAAAAAATCTCAAACTTTGAAATTTAATAACTGTGTCAATTTTTGTAGTACAGATGTCAAACTTTTTGTGTTATTTCTGTTATGATATGTGTAAACCTTTACTAAATATAACTATAGGGACTGGGGGACCGTATTAAAAGTTAGATTTCGTAATTTTTATAAAAATTTGATATTTTTACTTTAAATAATGCCACGACGTGAATATTTACCTCATTTGAAATGCTTTTGTAATTGGAACTATATGTCTACAACGAACGGTTGAGAAATTAAAGGTCGGCGATAGATAACATATTGCACGCTGTATGCCGAAAACTACTTAAACCTAATTAAATTTACTAGAATAATTTTAACACAAGCATTGTTTTAAAATTAATCTAGTATAACTACGTATACAGCGTTTTGTGGAGTTCCGTGACCTGCGATTTATTCTCTTGATCTGATTCATATGTAAGACCAGGTGCTGTGATAAATAAGGTTAGCTGTATGAATTAGGCACTCCGGATTCGTCCGGAATAGCTCAGTTGGCAGCGCATTGGCAATTGCATCTAAGAGACCTCAGGTTCGAATCCCGCCCGAACTATTTTCGTCCAGTTGGGAATTTAGAACTTATTGATAACTGACTTAAGTTTCAAAGATATAATTTTGGCACAAATTACTAACGTTTCTTTACTGTGTAAGCTTCATGTAATGTTTTGTTGCAATTTTTTTATACATTAATCTGAAGTTTTGGTAGTAACTATAATTTCTACTGCTTTTAAGCTATATTCAGTCATTTGAGTCACATAAAAGCATACCCTTACTAGTATAGGTGTATAAGTCTAATTAATAGTGAAAAATATAAGCTTGATATGATCAAAAGTTATACAAATAGGTACCTTTGTTAACAGTTTGAAAGGGACAATTTAATTGGAAGCAAAAAATATTTATTAATTTTAGGATTTATTTTTTACTATGCTACTAACTCTTTCGACCAAATTTTTCTGGTAGTTACAGAATAATAAATTGTCTTTCAAAGCTCAGAAATATGCGGTTTTGCAGAAGAAGAGTTATACACCATTAATATTTTTTAGAGAACGTCTAAAATGCTTTATTTTCACATACATTCTTTAAAGTGGATTCAGGAATATATATATATATATATATATATATTAATAATTTAATTATTTTAGTACATCAACAGTAACATAATCTTTTTGTCAGATATGATTTACTATAATCCCACTGATGCCTAAATATATTACTTCTATATATAGTCACAGAAATTTCTGCTTATTGCTGGCTAAATTATCGCAAGGGATAACCACACTTTCTTAAAAAATATTTTTGAAATTGTTCCGAGGTCATAAGATAAAATATATATAAGCTTGACATTTTTTCTCTTTCTTTAGAATGTTTACACTTACTCTACATCTATGCCTTCAAACATTTTGACTGATCATCAATCATTTAGCGCATAAAACTTGATATAGCATCTTTTCATTAAAATATGTTGAAAAATAAAAATATTTTGAATTTTATGCTATGTTTTTTTTTTCAATTTATTATTATTTTTTAATGAAATATAAATGGAATGTTACTTGGCTTAATCCTATTTAAAAAACGGTGAATATTTTGTGCTTCGGCAACTTTAAATTCTCTTATCTCAAATTCCGCGATTTTGCAAGGATAACCTTTGAAAACGTTAACGAATTTATTTTTTAAAGTAAAGGAAATTAATTTTGCTACAAACTGTAGTTAGAAAACAAAACAGACACTTTTTTTTTACACTTAAAACAAAAAAGAATACATTTTATGGATTTTGATTTTTTTTAATTGTATATATATATATATATATATATATATATATATATATATATATATATATATATATATAATTTTTTTTTTTTTTTTGGCTTAATCAAGAGACAACGTAAAAATACATTTAAAGAAGAAATAAGGACACAAAAATATGGAAACTGGACTATATTTTTTAAAGTCAGTTTGTCGTACAGTATTAAAAAAATTATTATTAATATTACTGTAATTTATGAAATATTTTTATCCATATAAGACATAAATAAATGCATGCAAAAAGTAAAAAAATATCTTAATTAAAGCTCTCTAAATCACGATCAATCTTCGAACAAGTACCATAATTTTAAACTTTTCGGATCCATTGTAGTACATGCATTGCAAATAAAAAATATATTCTTTCATAAATACAATTCTTTATTCATGTTCATTATTTCGAAAAAATAGATGGAGATATGTTTTAATGTCTCCTGAAGTCGCTTATGAATAAACATTTGGAAAGAAAAGATATCTTACACAAGTCTTCAAGATAAATAAACCCTGCCAGATATTTTATTATATCATGTTCTCCACCAATAGTTAAAGGTAGCTAACGCTAAGAGGAATTAGTAAATTACCAGCTAAAAGGAAATTAATAAAAGCACTGTTTTTTTTTAATTTATTTATTTTTTTTATTGAATGTGTTTCAGTAGTAAATGCATTCTATCATATGATATTAATTTCTTTTAAATATTTACACTTATTAGATTACAATTAGACGGATTACATTGTTGAATCCATTTTTTGTAGTATTTTGATTGGATTTTTTTCATAATTTTAAATTAATTTTTAGCTTATAAATTGTGTAATCAAATTATTTAGATCTTCATTTTAAAGGAGAAGAAAAATGATGTAACACAATCATTTACAAATTTCATAAACCTGAATCAGAATTGAACTCATGATACTTCAGTAGCAAAAGTTGTTTAGCAACTACTCAAATACAATTTGAAATATTTCATAAAATACTTAATCGTAAAGTATCGTTACATGTAAACATTTTATTTAACATTATCTATATTATAAAGGACAAACATATCTGTGCGTAACGCATACGCCATTTTGCGAATGGCAATACTTTGAAATTTGAAATAAAATTTTGGTTTTGCATTTTCTCTACTGCAAATTTTTAAACTTCTATGCATCACACATTTTAACTTTTTACACCGTCGTATAGGGAAAAAAAATTCTTTTTTAAATACTATTTGTTTGAAAGCTGTATCTCAATTTGTTTTTGAGATATTAAATTTTTTGTAGTTTTTAATACAAATTTTGTAATTGTGGCAACTGAAGTGCTCCATTTATATTGAAAGTAAAGGGAAAATATTCATGGTTTATTATTTTTATTCATTATATCCTTATTGATGCCATTTACACATTACAAATAAAAGTAACTTTTTTTATAATTTTTGAACAGAAAATGATGTCAGAGATTAAATAAAACACGCATTCTTCTTCATAAATCAGCTACATTTTAATATTTTTACATTACGCTGATAAATGAGTTTGAGGCGCTCGGCAAAATGATTCATTGAGTAAAAATGATATATTTAAAACAAAACGATCATTTTTTTTTTTTATAAAACTAAATATTTGACCAATACTATAAATGGCGAATACTATGACAACTAAAGTCAAATTTCTGAATTTTTTTTTTTTTCGCGGGTACTAAGATTAGAACTTAAGGTTTGTGCGAATGTTCACATGAAAAGTTGTATCGGACAAACGTGACTGTAACTTTCGAAATGCATTCATTAATAATCTATTCTTTTACGCGTTGAAATACTTTCAAATTGTGAATTTGAGTGGTGCGTATGTAAATTACGAGAATGTGAAAATAACGTACAGTTTAGATTTTATGGGGGAACATTTTATGATGTGACAAAGCGAAATCCTTTTTACTGATTTTTCATCCCGTAAAAACAAACATAAGAGCTCCATCGATAACTTCATCATAATTACTCATCTTGATTACGTAATCTAATACAGTTTAATTTTTCAATAATTTAAGCAGTTGAAGTCTGTAGAAATAATATTTTGGTAATTTTGGGTTTAAAATATTATTTGTTTTAAGAGTTAGACAACCAATGTAAGATGATTTTTTTGTTGTAATTATTTTTGTAGGTTTATTATAATTTCGATCTGACAGTTCCTTTCAAACATTTTAGTACGTCGAATTTCGACGGGTTCCAACTCGTATATATAAAAGAAATGTAATATATCAGAAATTGTATTAAAAAAATTAACGATTTCCGATTTAATAATAATTCAGGATTGTTATTTCTTAAAAATAAAATCATCTCTTATTGTTATAATTCTATTAAACTACATTTTTGTATATTTCCAAAAAACAATTGTGAGCGTTTCATGTAACATTTATTTTTTGATAAATGAGTCAATGCTAAGTATATTATTAACTCTCTATAGTCGCTAATTTTACACTGTTTTATTTAATAATGCATTCAAGAAGCAAACATTCTTAATTCAAAATACTGTTGCAAATGATAGTTATATAATTTTAATTAATTTTTCAACTACATTTCAGTAGTGAAACTACGCTTGAAATTATTGAATATTAATGATGTGAATTATCACATTGCTAACAAAGCGTAAACCAACTTAGTGAAAAATGTCCAAGCCGGGAATCGAACTCGGGTCCCTGGAATAATCTCCAGTGTTCTACCACTAAACCACAAGGACGATGTCCTGCCTGGCATTTCTCACTTATATAAGTTGGTAAGGCTCCAACCGCAGCACAAGATGGAGAACGCAGGATTGTTTCTCGTGCCACGTTCCCTCCAGATGAAAATACTCCTATTATCAGGATGGACAGAAAATTGGGACTCGTTGTAGAAAAGAATATTGCGCAATTCATTTCTTCTCCAGTTCACATCTGTGCTGCCCACTCCCTGCATGCGCGACGGTGACTTGCTGCTTGTGTAACATATACCATTGGTCTTCGAACATACAGACCTGCAGCTTGGTTCCGGTTTTGGACAATTAGAGTCGAAACTCTGGTGGAAGTAGCCGATCGAAGGTATTGTTGAAGATTGCCAATCATATTTTGGTGTCTCCGAGTCGTTAGCTTTAAATAATGGGCGCTGTTGTACGTCTGAGACCTTGTCCTGATTAGGACTGCATTTCCAGTCTCCATTTAACTGTTCCAGATCCTGAAAAGCACACTTGGCGAAACTCCAGTGGCTTCTGCTACTTCGGCTTGTGTTTGGGCAATCTCTAAACGACCAACAATTCACTAAGCTTCTGATTCGGTTAAATGACTTTGTTGAGACATCGCACTCATGGAATAAAAACACTTACTGAATGCCGATCATTGTTTTCTGCATTGTCTTTTAGTAAGTTGACAGCCAAATTTCATTCTCTGCCACTAAAGCGTCGTTTTTGACGTCAGACTCAAAATTTTCATACTCATAAGTTTGAAAATGAAAAAAAAATGCATTTGTGACACTCTTCTTCCGTTTTTTTCAAAAAAAGAAATAAAATGGCTTATACCGTTATTTTATATAAGACTTACATTATCCTTCAATTGTTTTGAGCAGTGTATTAACAACTTGAAATTTTCATGGTCTGCAGCTATAAAACATATCCACCTCTTTCATGATTAACAGAAAAACATAATTATACTTGTAATTCAATATTTAGTGTAGAAACATTGTTAAAAAATTTCCCTTTGATACTAATTGATATTAAATGTTGCAGACAAGTTAATATGACTACTTAACGGTGTAACAGTTAAATGAGTTATTTATTCAGATCAGATATTTTTTTTTCTTCTGATACTCCAACAATTTTAAGTTAAATACTTCGTAAAGTACGTATAGGAAAGCATATAACTAAAAATATATATTTTTTAATTAGTGATATAAGACATGTTGCGCATAATTATACAGATAACAAATAAATTGGTCTTCAAAGTTATATAGCTAAAGTTTTAGCATGAATATGAGAACAGACATTTTGCATTTTACATACTGCGGGCAAGCATACTAATAGTAGATCCATAAAAGGGTTTTTCTCTAAATAAATATCTTTTAAGTCTCGTACGAAATATCTTCTTTTAGTATATGAAGTATATTCATTATGTTTACCTAACTATATATTTGTGTTTGTTTTTTCTTTATGTTTGTGTTGTAAACATAAATACTAAATATACTTAATTTATTTTTTTCAATTGATTCACTAAAAGAAGTTATATAAATCTATTGGTGTATAAAAGCTGTGTTTATAAATTGAATCTCGTTCTCTATAATTTTATTATAGTAAATATTCATCGATGATAAGTACTATTTTTAATATTTAAGAAATATTCTTCTTACTTACAATATTTCAATATTCACAACAAGCATTTTGATTTTAGTATAATGCATTTCATTGCAGCATTAAGCTTTTTTATGGCATTTCTTTTGTATGTAATATTTATCAATACAAAAAACCTTAACGGGTTAAATATTTGTGACGCATCACTTTATCTTATGGTTCTAAGAATTTTAAATATGTAAATTAAAACTAATGAAATCAAAGTTTGAGTGACGCTATACTATTAATTATTGCTTTATTTATAATCGCAAGAGCAAAAATCGCGTTTGATTTATCAAGTAAGAAAACTCATGCGTTAACCATATATTATGAAACACTTTCAACCACTTTCTGAATGCTTTAACAAAACTTCGTTATTTAGGGAAATAACGTATATAAGAGAACTAATTAAACAATTTAGAAAACGCATAAAATATTTTTAAATCTGATCTCAGCAGTTACCGTCCATCGCAAATATGTATTCCAATTCTTTTGAACACACTGTATTTGATCTGTAATTTGATATATATACTATATAATGAGTAAATTTAGATTAGCAAGAAAACACATAACAGGTTGAAATTTCTCTTTCAACAATTTATACTAATAGATGGAAACATACTTGTTTACTTTTGTAAAACTCTGTAGTTAACATAGTACCTTTATTACACGCCACTATTTAACTTAAGTTTAATTCAATATAAAACCCTCTTAAAACTACTGGAATCACATTTCCAGAAATTATCATTTAAAGTCGGCCATGTATCCAATTCTTTGCGTGACCCTGTATATCATTTTATCTATGTTCTACAAACGTTTCTTAGTAAACTAAATGCAGTTCAGCGTAAAAATGCATAGCTAATTTAAAAACCACATTTAAGCAATTTGCAATCATACCCAGGAACCAATACGAATTATTTTGTGTAGCTCTGTATACGAATTACAGCATTCATACACACTATATGCAATGCAGAAATATAGTGGAACATAAAAGAACATATCATAATTAAAAATGCATTTCCAGCAATTATCGCTACCCTACCGTACTTCAGATAAAATATAGTATCTGAAATATTTTGTGTGTCTTTGTAAATGCTATGCACTTCGCATTATACATAAAATAAGTTATAGTAAACATCAGCGACATATATCCATTTCATTATACATGAAATAATTTAACGTAATTAAAATACGCCGGAAAAAATTTCCTCTACTCCTATATCATTATGTAACGGAATTGTTTTGTGTGGCCCTGTAAATGAATAATAATTATTCTATGCACCGCATATTCTACAGAATGCATATTTTAGTGCACGTGATAAATTGATATCAATTTTATCATGTTTGGAAGCATGTAACATCATTGAAATCATTTTAAACGATTTTTTCCCTTAGGCCGTAATTTAACGGAAAACTTTTGACTGTCACTGTAAATGAACTAAACATGCTACACACTTCATTTGAAATAGGGTACGTGCTAGTGCAGAGGTCACTAACATCCAAAAATTTCAGAACGATTCGAGTATACTTACGGGAGTTAGAACGCGGAAAGACGGACAGACGGCCAAACAAACCGAAGTCATAAACACATTTCAACTTTGTTAAAGTGTTAAAAAGAGGTACAAAAGTTTATTCATTGAGAATTTATCATCAACATCTCTCATAAATTAAAAATATTAGTTCTAAAAGATATGATATCAAAATTTAAGTCACGTCTTGATTTGGCTTTAAGCAATTTGTTTTAAAATTCAGTTTAAATTATTTCTGGTTTGGTTGAAATATATTTACACGTCTAAACAATGCTATTAATTTTCCATACACAGTTAAATATATCACTTTCAATGAACTTATATAATTCATTGAAATGTATTTATTTGAATAAATTGAATTATCCTTTGCGCCATGCTATCCAAAATCAAAATCAAAATTTATATAAATAGATTTTTTGCCTCATATTTTCCATTTGCTACCATTCAAATAATTTTGGATACAATAACGCAAATAAACCATTTACATAACCTTTACTTTTTAATTTTGGATAGCATGGCACAAAAGATATATCAATGTATTCAAATAAATACATTTCAATGCATTATATAAGTTCAGCGAAAGGGAGATATTTAACAGTATATTGAAAAATTAAAAGTATTGTTGTGTCAATATATTTTAACCAAATCAAACCATTAAAAGACCATTAATATAAATTATCCTTCTATTCCTGAAAATTACAGCTTCATCTCACCTGCCTAGAGGATTGTTTTATGATAAATATATAATGAACAATTAATAAAAATATTCATTCAAATTGAATGTAACGTTGTTTCTTTTTTTTTTTTTTTTTTTTTTTTTTTTTTTTTTTTTTTTTTTTGTCCCTGTGACTATGTGCATATAAATGTAATTCATTTTTTTAAATGACAGGCAGTAGGTATATGACCAAAGTAATGCACAAATATTCAAAATTATCTGGGTTGTGGGTACAGATTTAGACTCTAAATACTCTGGTTTCTAAATACTCACCCAACTTCTACAATAATTTTTAATATTAATAGCTATTTATTATTACTACAAAATAACAAATAAGGCAGAAAAACTTCGAAAAGTACAGCGTATCAAAGATTTAATATCTTGAAACCAGGTTTAAATTTTGTAATAGTTTTATTTTTTAACTCTCTGCGGTTGGCTACAAGAAATTGCTATGTAAAAAAATATTTATTGACATATTTATGCTCTTATGTGTCAAATAATTAAAAAATATTAACAAATTGAGATTTTGTTATATTTTAAAGGATTTCCGTATAGCATCCTATATGGTACCGTGGGCGGTTTAATATAAAGTATGAAGGGTTTTATCTGATTTAAAAAATATTTTATTTTATTTTAATAATTATGTTTTTAGAAGTAGTATGACCTAAAACAAATATACGTATATAGATATACATTCGTATATATCCAATTCTTTTTTAATATAAATTTATTTTTTCCTCCATATATTCAATTATACACAATAATAATAATAATAAATATTTAATTTTTTATTTTGAATATTTATACAACTGTTGATGTTATACAATTATAAATGTAATGATTTAAAATATTCATTAAAATGAAATTTCGTGCTGAAAATTAAAATTGAACATTTGGTTGCAGATATGGTATTATGAACATTAGAGTGTAAAATCCTTAGAGTGGTAAAGTTAGTTTGGAAAACTGAAAGCATGCTTTGGTTTCAGTAAACAACCTTAGTGAATGAAAAATGTCAAGCTAAAACAAATTATAGTTTACACTTGTATTGAAATATAATGAACAAATAAACTGAATAATAATAATAATAAAATGTATTAATAAAATAATGTATAAAATTTATATTTCTTTACGTCTCTTATATTGTAATTTATAATCAATAACAATTATCCATTTATAATTTTTTAACAATGATTGAAAATGAATATTCATAAAAGTTATAAAATTTTCCATGGTAATATTTTTATGACTGAAACATTGTCATGAAATCATGATATGTTAAACTCTTAACAAAAAAAGATTGGTTAAATTAACATAAAAGCATACTAGTAAAATAATAGATATTTTCATATCTATATATTTAAACCGCTAAGCGTTTTCTTTCGACAGTCCGTGAGAAGAAACTACTGTATCAAATTACACCAATCTTTTTTTAAATGGAAGATATTTGGCCACAGATTTGTTATCGGCTCTTCGTTTGTTTAAATATTTTATTAATTAGCCGTCATTTTAAATTAAAATTCTGCAGTTGCGCATGCGCAGAAAGTAAGTACAAGTCTGCCTTTGGAGTGACGCGCTGCACATACGCAAAGATGTTCGCTCAGCTCAACTATCACATGACAGGTCGAAGTTGTTTTAAGTTGGTCTGCTATTCGATCTTACTATAAACAAGCGTTTCTTTTTTTCACAAAGTGAATATTATTTGGCTCTTTCAGCATTATTAATTAAAAAAATTATTGTGTCTATATTAAGAGCTAGATACAGTTTATTTTAGGGGTGTTATGTTGTTTTGTCATATTACACACAGGAGATAAACACAGTGATTTGAGGCTCAAAGTTATGGATCCGGCTTATGAATTGCCAATAGTTAGGCACGAAGGAAACTAGCATATTAAATTGTAGCTACTTCTTTGAAAAAATAAGGTATCATAAATATTATAACTCAAAACTATTTTTGTAAGATCAGAACTCAAATTTGAGACATTCGTATGAGTAAACTGTTTTTCGAACCTCTTCAATCTGGAAGGCAGTAAAACGAATTCTCGCTAGCGTAGCGGGTTAACGCAGCACTTTAAATCTCTGCACTTGTAGAGTACGCCGGTTCGAACCCAATCAGGGCAAAATATGTAATATTTTTGTCGATAATTAATTTCAATAATGACATATTTTATTAGGAAGAGAAATTATAGGATTTTTATTTTACTTTTATTATTATTATTATTTGAATGCTTTATAATAAAATAAAATTTAACACGCAATAATGTTTTGAAAAAATAAATGATTTTATATTTAAAATATTTAAGGTAAAATATTTTGCAAGTAATTATCAATTAAAAAAACATTGAGCTGATCTAAAATTTTCTTAATATTTTCTGATCATTATAAAGAATATGTGTGTGTCAGAAAGAAAAGTTTGTCATTCATTTGCATAAAAAATAAAACGGGATGAAAGAAAAATATTCGTATAAGATCTATAAAAGAAAGTATCATGATATACAGGTTTAATATTTTAAAAATGTAAAATAAAATAAAATTAATAAAAAATATATATTATGAATGGTTGGTTGCATGAAATTTCAAATTTAGGTTTTTAGAGAATGATACAGATAAAAATAAAATTCATGGCAGCTTTTAATGGCCGTGTTGTTTTAATAAATAAATGAAAATAGATATTGTTGTTAAAAAGTAAGAGGTTGTAGTAAGTAAATATAAGTACTCCTCCCATTGTTTTTAGGTACATTTCTGATTAAAAAAAAAAAACAAGCATAATTAGTTGTAAATAATAACTAGTATAAAGGATAATGCTTAATTTAAAAAGTCCTTGCGGCCAATGCCGAGAGGAAGAGGTAGTTTTCATATTCCTTATTTTAAAAAAGCCAACTTATATCATTCAAACACACGAAGCTCAATTTAGTGGAAACCGAATATAGGGGATTCAATACTAATTTTTATCAATATAATGAATGAGAATTTCGCGAAATTAGTCAGCTTTATCCAAGCTGCTTTTCTTTAAAGTAACTTATATTTGGCTGCCAAATTCGGCAATTTCTTAAAGTGCCTGCCATTTTAAGACAACATGGTGGATGAGGCTAACCAGTGAACTTGGTCGAGACCTTAGTAATTGCTGTGCACATGCTCACTCACATCGGAATCGGTTGATATATACGAGTGCTGTCGCATGCAAAAAATCAGATTTTTCAAAATGTCACCCACAATAGAAATTGAAACTGCTATGTCTGAGCCATTTTTTAAGGTAAAGACAAACAAAATATGCTCCTGAATCCTTATATCAAGGTCAAATACTTAAGAAAGAATCTTTTTTTCAATTTCTAATTTGACTGCACCTCACTTTAAATATATATATATTTTTTTTAATTTAATGGCCGCCATTTTGAAACAAGATGGCTGATGAATCTGGCCAGCGAACATGGTCGAAATATTGATGTATACTATCCACATGCCTTCTTACATCGAAATAGGCGAATACGTGTGTTATCGCGTGTCAAATACAAGATCGTTTTAAAATGTTAGTCATGCTAGAAATTCAAAGTGCTATAATTCAAACACTTTTTAAGATATAAACAAAAGAACAAATTTTCAGAAATAAAAACTGCTCCGGAATCTTCGTATCAAGGCCAAACACATAAAAAAAATCTTTTTCATTTTCCAATTTTTTAATACCTCATTTTAAATTTTAAATTAAAAAATATTTTTTAAATGTTCCCTTTTGAAACAAGATGGCGAATGAAGCTGGCCAACGAACTCAGTCGAGACATTGGTATGTACTATGTACAGACCAAGTTACATCCAAATCGGTTCATAAATACGCCTGTTATCGCGTGACAAAATTCAGGACGTTTTAAAAAGTCAGCCACGCTTGAAATTCAAAATGCAATAACTCAGACATTTCTTTATGATATAGACGAAACAAAAACTGCTGCAAAATCTTTGTATTAAGGTCAAAATACATAAGAAAAAATTATTTTTCCATTTTCAATTTTGTGGTACCACATTTCAAATTTTAAATTTTTTAAAAAGTTTTAAATGGCCGCCATTTTAAAACAAAATGGCAGATGAAGCAGGCCAACGAACTCGGTCGAGACATTGGTATGTATTATATACACACCGAATTACATCGAAATCGGTTCATAAATACGCCTTTTATCGCGTGACAAAATTCAGGACGTTTCAAAATGTCAGCCACGCTAGAAATTCAAAATGCTATAACTCAGCCATTTTTTAAGATATAGACGACACAAAACTGCTCCGGAATCTTTGTATAAAGGTGAAATACATAAGAAAAAAATATTTTTTCTATTTTTAATTTTTTGGTACCACATTTCAATTTTTTTTTAACTCGTTAATAGTCGCGCTTTGGTCTTTTCCCCGCCCGAAATTCGTTATCTTCCTGTAACTCATTTCCTGTTAAAGTTACGATAGCCAAATTCCGTGTAGCGGACCTTGAGTGTTCACACTCTTGTGTAGTAAAATTGCAAGTGATTCCTGCTATTTCTTAGCATTTTATCGCATTCTTAAGTTTCAATCGGTCTAAATGACCGCGTTGCGACCACTTGCGTTAGTTGAATTTCCCCCCCTCGTGTTCATCCTTTCCCATTTCCGCGAAATCTGCGGGGGAAAGTTTCTTCGAAGTACGGACTCTCTGTCTGTTGTTATTTCGTCTTTCTTCTTTCTGCTATTTTACCCGTTCATAGAGTACTTTTTTTTTTACTTTTAGAATGTTACTTAAAATTGTTTTATTATATTAGTTGTGAAGTCAGTTTGCACAAAGACTGATTGATGGTCACTTACATTTTTTTTTTCATTGTCAAACATTGCGGGAATAAATTCTCAAATTGATAATCGTTTAAATATGGAAATAAAAGGGAAATTCATCATCATTATTTGAAAGAAGTTGCTTTCCATTTATTACCGGAACATATAAATGAAAAAAAAACAGACAATAACACAGTCAAACCATTAAAAAAAGAGAGAGAAGAGAATTTTGTGGGAATCAGTAAAAAAATTGCCGTACCTCCAAAATCTGAAAAGTATCGTTTTTGTACAATAAAACAAACTCGAAAGATAAAACAGTTTTCTCAGAAATGTAGTATGTATATCTGCAAAGAACATACATATAATTTATTTGCACAATAATGAGAATTTTATAATGTAGGTTAGAAATTACGCAAATAAAAATCTCTTTTGGATAATTCAGTGAATATTTATACTATGATTTTAAAAAATGTTTTAAGTATTTTTCTAAAATTTATCTATTTTTAAATTTTCATACTGTGAGTAAAAACACATTTTTTTTTTTAACAATGCCGCAGAAAATGTTTTTATTATTATTATTGAAATCCAATAGAGGCTTGGGGACGGTATCTAACAAATTTAAATTTGTTGTCCTTCATCAATTGTTCAAACTATTTTTCAGAATAATGTTTTTCAGAATACGAGAGAAAATTCATTTAAATAAAATTATTGCTGCATATTTATAATTTCGGAGAAAAATTTCTTATTGTTTTTATTATTTTAATGAATGTTATTATAAAACAATAAATTATAACAATAATACCTTATCATGAAATGTACAATTGAATAGTAAATACAGAACTTGTGTGCAAATATAAATTATTTAAAAACAACGTTTAAACACACAATGAAATAAGTTGACCTGATCAAACGTTAACGTTTCGTGAGTACTAGGACTCACATCTTCAGTGTAAAAAACTTTAAAAACAATATCCCCCCAACTACATGAACGGTGAAAACCCAAATGTCAAAACAAAACACCAAAAGGTCATCAAGTTCTAACAGCCAATGAAATTAATGCGGAAGTGAAGTCTCGTGACACAACAGATCCACCCAGAATGTTGAGATGTATGGTGTATTAGATAAATTATTAACCAAGGTGTCTTTAAATTTATGGATATGGAAAGCCTCAAAAAATCTAAATCCAGAGGAGTAATGCACTTTTTGATAATGGTAGCTGAGTCAAAATTAAAATTATGTCCCTCCCCCCAGCAATGAGAGGCGATAGAGGATTTCTGTAATTCTTTTTCTTTACATAGTTTCTGTGTTCATTGACTCTGTAACGGAGTTTTCGTTTGGTTTGTCCAATGTAGGACAAACCACATTGGCATTGAATGTTGTAAACTCCCCAATAATTATGAGGTGGAATTTGATCCTTAAGTTGCGAAAAAGTTAATTTATTAACCGGTTTAAAAACCACACTAAAATCATAATGTCTCAAGATATTAGCCATCTTAAAGCTAATGCTATTATAAAATGGTAAAATGATAAGGTTAGAAATGGAAACTGCAGTAACAGGAGAATCAAGATTATTAACACATTTATTAAGGCTATGAGAAATTAACTTATTGATATAAGATAAACCAAAACCTCGATCAATAGCCACAGATCTAATGTAATTTAATTCTGTAATAAGTGAATTATTGTCTGAACAAATTAAGCGAGCTCTATTAATCAAATAAAGAAAAGCCGAAGCTTTTTGGGAAGGGGGGTGACATGAATTGAAATGTGAGGGGAGTGTGACAGCAAAAGGTTTACGGTAAACGCAAGTGTCAAAGTTGTTAAGCTGACATGTAACCAACACATCCAGAAATGACAATCTATTATCTATTTCAACATCATAAGTAAATTGAATGACTGCATCTATTGAGTTTAAAATTGTTAATATATTGTCAACAGAAAATAGAGAAATGTCTAAGAGTGCAAAAGAATCATCTACATATCTACAGTAAAAAGGTAAGTTGATAAGGTTAAACATTTTAACCTCAAAGTAATGCATATATAAATCTGCTAAAAAAGGACTAAGGGGATTACCCATTGCTAAGCCATCTGTCATAGAATAATATTGATTAGAAACTTGAAATGAATTTTGTTTTAAACAAGTACTGAATAACTGAAAAATGTGGTTGATTTCATAATCTGTGTAATGAAATTCTTTTATTCTAGCAGTGAGACTTTGTAGTGCACCTTGAACTGGAACATGGGTGAACAGAGAAGTAACATCAAATGAGACCATGCGTAAAGAGGGGTAGGGGGTGAAGTTTTTAATCTGATTTACAAAAGAACTAGAATTCTTAATAGTATAAATATTAGAATTTGAAAGGAATGAAAAGCGTTTCACTAAATATTTAGCAAGAGGGTATGAAGCAGAACCGATATTGGATACTATAGGCCGGAGGGGAAGACCAATTTTATGAACATTTCTGCCAAAAGTTCATAAAATTGGTTGTTTTTAAATAATTTTTACAATTGAATATTTATTTTAATTAAATAGTTGCTGTAAAATACATTCCTATTAAGATGAACCTCTCAGTGATTCTATTCATAAATAATATTTTATCCATCTTAGGTTTTAAATCTACAATTGCAAATGTATTTAAATTAAATATATAATTTCAATAACTTATTATTTACTTTATATAAGCGAAGTTCGTATCCAGAGTTTTTATTCAGGGGCGCTGCTCCCACCCTGAAATAAGTAGAAAAACTACAATTCGTGCATTTTCATTTGAAAAATGGATTTAATCATAAAATCTCGAGACCCCCCCTCCTCTCCCCCCTCATACACACATAGACAACCCACAAAATAAATAAATATAACGTAGTTACAACATTTACATTTATAATTTCGAAATTAAGTATTTTTTACCTTTTTCTTTATTATATATATATATATATATATATATATATAATATGCTAGTGAATTAGTGGTATTGTATTTGATTAGCTGTTGCATGTCATAGGTTCCATTTTTATTTTCAGTTTAATTGTTCAATTTAATGTCAGTGTAATATATCGATGCTAAATGTATTAATTTTTTTTATTAAATGGATATAGAGTACCGGAGTATCATAAAAATCTACCTGACTCTGATTCTGTCTTTCCAAAAAATATATATATATAAATACCCCTATCACGAATTTAGATTCATATTCGTAAACGTTTTTCTATTAATTATTGATTCATAGTAACATCAGAAATTCAATCAAATCCTTTACTATTTACTTTTAAGTATTTATGCAAAACGAAGAAAGAGTTATTAAAAACATTTATCTAGATGCCAACTGAATATATACTTAAGCGAAATAAATAATGTGCTGTAAAAGGTTGTAAAATGAATAATTGCTGTAATCTTTTAAAGTTCAGTCAATACTAGTCAATAATAATTGTTTTCACCCTACGTTATCCGTTTTCGATCACCTGATAACACCGGCAAGTTTCCCCTTCGTTTTCGGCCTGCTGGTAACGGCGGCAAATGGACCGAACGCGACTACTAACGTTCTAAAAAATGTCGCGACTACTCTCGGGTTAATTTTCAAATGGCCGCTATTTTGAAACAAAACGACGGATGAAGCTGGCCAAAGAACTCGGTCGAGACATTGGTATGTACTATGTACACACCGAATTACATCGAAATCGGTTCATAATTACGAGAGTTACAGTGTGACAAATGCCAGATATATATATATATATATATATATATATATATATATATATATATATATATATATATATATATATCAATTACTGTGATTTCTTAACTGTTTTATTCACCTTAATCTTTACGATATTTTGGTAGCCATGTGCGCGTGGATATATTGAAAAATACTGAAATATTAATCGGTATGTTGTGTATTATTTCTATTTTATAACCTATACATATTTAAACAGGTTTTATTGATTTTTCCATTTCATATTATTTGTTTCTATTCTGTTTTCAATTTTAATCTATTCACTTGATTATAATAGTTGTTCGGCCACAGAGAAAAGTAATTTTTAGCTTTAGCTTATTTTTCTCACAGAAAACGACCATATTGTTTATATCATTGAATTCTGTGCCCTTGAAAACGTAATTCAATATATAAGCTTTTCCATTATTTGTCGGTGTCCACGTTCTTATTTTTCCTTACATAATAATTCATATAATAAATTATTTGGCACTTTTTTTTCTTTTTTATACTTACAGCTTTAATTCATAATATTACGGTTTTTGATGTTGGTAGGTTATGTTTAATTAATGGTTATATGTATATATATATATATATATATATATATATATATAAATTTTGAACGGAGGGTGGTTTCGGGGTCTGGGGGTTATGATCGGTGAAAATATACCAAATTTTTTTTAAATCGCTTTCCTCCGAACGGCTGCAATAGGTAGCTTTTTGTAATGAATGCTACCTAAAAATGAACACTTGATGCTAATTTGATATTTTTCTATTTCAAAAATTGCAACATAAAAATATATTTTATGTAAGTTGAGGAAATATTATTATAGAATTATAATTAATGTTCATTTTAATAAAAAAAACTTATATAAATTTAAAAATTTAATTATTGACATTTACTTAAAATGAATTTTTAGTTCATTTAATTTTGGTACAAATGTAATTTATTTTTGTTTAACTTAATTACAATCAAAAAATTATTAAAATTTTATGTTACGATATAATTGTCAGTAAAAAAATTAGAAATGAACTGATGACAAAAGTCAACTATATTTTAATAACTGACTTAAATATGTTCAAAACAAAAATCTGAAAAAAAAAATAAAGCAGCAAAGGGGCAAAACCCGCAGATTTTTATTACTAGACAAGCGACTTACCGAATGACCAATATGGTTCACCAAAAGTGGAGAAAAAAAAGCATGCACATGAATACTGTAATGAAATGTCACGTACTTGTGATGAAATTCCCATAAAATGGCAAGAAAATATAGTTCCATTTTCGAGCCATGTTTATAAAAAAAAAAAAAAAAAAAAAAAAAAAAAGGTAAAAAAAGGTAAAAAAAAAAAAAGACTTTCATTGAAAAACCTTCAGACTTTACTCGCTTCATCTAAAACAAATTAATATTTTATATTATTATTTTAAAAAATCTCCCGGTCTCTTTCAGTGAAAAAAATAGACAAACTTACATGTCCATAATTACTTAAAAAATATATTTATAGTTTTGAAAATATACTGCACATAGAAATATAAAAGATAATAGAATCTTTTTTTTAACATCAGAACAATATGAGCTATATTTTCTGAGTTAATAAATAGCGATTTTCCAAGCTTGTTTTGATCTTCAGTTATGCGTATAGGGGAGACTAGGGAGGGTTGGTCCACTTTTTACAAAATGATTTTTTATTTTTTAAATATTGAACGTGGAATAAAGTTTTATATATCATTTTATTCATTATACAATCAGTAATCAAAATAAAATTGCTACATAACTGTAATATATAAGACATTTGGAAAATGATTGATTTTATTCATGAGGAAATAATGGGTCGAGGTTCCCCATATATGGGAGGGTTGACCTACTATACGGGTGACTTGACCCACTTTGCTTTATATTGAAATATTTCTGACGAGAAATAAAATCAGTTAAAAAAAAGCAAAATAAATTTATGCAACATGCTTTAATTATTATGAAAAAGATTTTTCAAAATATGATGCTTAAATAAACCTGTTTAAACGCAATTGCTAGTCAGAGGAGAAAAACTTTGTTTTAAACAGGATTTTGCCTGGGCAGATATAATTGTACAGCAGAGAAAAAGAAATTTTAAAATTAAAGCAGTATTCCATTAGAGACAGGATGCCCTGTCCCGCTTTTTTTTATCTCCTTGTACTACTTTTGTGGCACTCGTCCTGGCAGCTCTAATTGTCACAGTTTGGCTTCATCTCACTGTATTCATCTTGGTGAAATTTTTCTACATACCTTCCTAAAGTTTTTGGATCAATACTATGGTCTTTTGCAGCCACATGAGCACTTAACTTATCATTAAAATCTTTTAATCCTTTCGGGGGTTAATTAACGGGATTCACAAACAAATTTATTTGGAAATAAGAAAAAGGTTATATTTCACAAACATATGAAAATGAAAATATTTTAGCAAAATTGTGGTGTCATTGAGGCGTTTGAGAATTAAAATTAAGTGGTTCATAAATATACCACTCCCCCTAAAATGGTTAAGGCAGCTGCTTTCATACTTTCGATTCCTTTCTAATATTTTCCACAGTTTCTATTTACGTACTGTAAGTAATATTGAAATGGAAAAAAAAACTTCCTATCAACTTTCCCTTATATATTTCATTAAATTTGTTTTTGCAGTGGATACTACAGCAATTTTCACATCCTTTTTTAATGAGTTTTAAACATTTTCTTTTCCATCACCCCCTTTTACTGAAGCTTTACAGGAAAAATTTACATTCGTTTTTATATATAACCATTAATATTTTATTATGCACAGTATATAATAAAAATATTTCCAAAACCACTTAATTAAGGAAGCCTTGAGCATCTGGTCAATCCTTCCTCACATTTGCTGGGTCAAAACCCACATAGCCCCACTTCACATATCTCCCCACATAGCACTTTTCTAAAGAATAACACATTTTTATGTTAAGCCTAACTTAGTGTACAATCTTTATGTCTGGAATGAAAGCTCGATATTTCTGCATTACGTATAACCTACTTACTTCAATTTCTATGATATATTTTATCTGAAAAATGCTTACAAAATATTTCTGTAAAAAAAAAAAAAAAAAAAAAAAAAAAAAATACAATTTTTAGGTTTAAAACGCTTCACAATTGATTTTTTCCACACCTGTTTCGATTATTTGTAGGACAAAAAGACTATTATTTGGTCATTCTAGTAGCTTTGTTTGACACATATTGATAAAACTCTGAAATTCCTTTAAATATGAAGCCCAGTGGTGTAGTGGTCAAAGCAGTCCTTTAAATATGAAAACTGATGGGTGGGTTAAGCCTCAGCTATGGCCAACCCTCCCTGGTCATCCCTATATGAGTTACGCCATTCTAGGATTTTGTCTTAAAGCTGGGTCACAGGGTCAATTTGCGTAAAATACTGACGTGAAGGTTAAAAATAAAGGTCATTTTCGGATTCAGCTGTAAAAAATATATAAAATTCAATTATCAAAAGTTAAAAACACTATAATAACATTTATCTTTTTTTTTTCTTTTTATAACTTTAAAATTTACGAATTGCAAAAAAATTACGTGATGGTAAACAATGAAGGTCACTTTCGAATTCAGCGGTAGAGAATACATAAGAATCAATCATCAAAATCTAAAAAACATGACAAAACCCAACTTTTGCAAGCTGGTGTAATCTAATAACACTTTGAAATATGTATCATTTTGTGAAGAATTGAGGCTGTTAATTTTCATCATTTTATTTAACAAAAATTCTGTTTTTTTTCTCTCCGAATGTGTTTATTACAAATTGTATATTTTGCATTAATATGTCAGAAAGTTTAAAGATTTCAAATTTAAATTGCAGTGTTGATTTTACTCTCAACCATTTTTTAATATATCTGTCGAAATTATAATTCTACTAAATTTGTGAATGTCCCCTAATTTTCAGTAAAATATATGCTCCAACTTTAAACAGCTATTACTCGGTCTATTTTAATTGTAGAATAAAGGGACTTTTTTTCAGTGTTACTTGTCAGTGTAACACGTAAATTTTACTAAATATAACCTGTAAGACACGGTGACCGTGTAAAAATTTGAATTTCGTAATTTTTTAGGAAAAAATTTATTGACCCAAATCGCCTTTAAAATATTTCTTTACCTCATTTAAAACATTTTTGTAAATGGAACTAATGTCTATGACTAACCGTTTCGGAATTAGCCATTAGACACCAGTGAGTGGACACCCTGTATATATGTATGTTACTTTACACGCTCTATTATTTCTTTAGCACATTATACAATGCATATATAAAAGAAACTTATGTATAAGTGTAATTTGCGTTAAAAAATACATTTTGTTTTGTCATTACTTTAATAATGAATAAAAAGTTAATTAACTAACAAATGCCATGTAAAAATAATCATTTTGTATACAGAATATGATTTGACAAATGTATTTTTTTTTCAGACAGATTGGCTTCTATAATTATTGCAATAGGTATAGCAAATGCAGCAATTAAAAATTAACTAACGCACTAAAAAAAAGTACTTCTTAAAATAACACGTTTCAAAATAAAAATGTCGAAATCCATTAGTTTTTATTTTATTTTTTGCATTTTTGGAGGCGGGAAACTAAAACTTTTGCAATTAATACCACAATATAATATAAATAATCAATCCCCCCACCCCTCAAAATAAAAAATAAATTTTTTCGTAAAAAAAGACAATAAAAAGTATTTGTAACGTATGATTTTGAGAACTCAAAATGAAAAAAAAAAAAAAAAAAAAAAAAAAAAAAAAAAAAAAAAACTTTTGATATTTACAAAAACCATTGCGTGTTGTATAGTGATTTGTACAGAAAACTTTTCAGGGCATATTTTATAAGGAAGTGTTTTCAAAAGCTATGTCAGAATAATTTGTAAGGACGTCTTTTTTTTTTTTTTTTTTTTTAATATTTCCTATTGCAGGCTGCTGTAGAGCATTTGCTTCTAACATCTATTCCAGTCGTTTATGAACATTTTGCGTATTTTTATATTTTTCTTATATATATATATATATATATATATATGTATAAAATAATTTAGATACCATACGAATATGTAAATTTGAATTTTATTATTTACAAAGGTCTAGATATTTGTAAAAAAATTCCTTACATGAAATTATAGTATAAATATACTAGGTTGACAAGAAAGTAATTTAAATTTTCACACATAGAGAGCGTTATGTAATTTTTTTAAAATGAATTATGTCAGTGATACTCTGGGCATTTTGCTATTTGATAGCAATGACTTTGAGGTTGCTTTTGAAACAAGCGCAGTGTGATTTTGTTTGCACCTGGTAGTTGGGCGTCAATTTTGATATCGTGTGCAAAAAAGATCATTTTCGGTGTATTTTACATTTTTATTTCCGTAAAGGAAGGAAAGCTGCAAAGGCTCATAGAGAGCTATCTTAAATTTACGGTACTGATTGCATCACAGAGCGCACGTGTCAGATTTGGTTTGAAAAATTCCATTCTGGAGGTTTTTCACTGAAAGATAACCAACGTTCTGGTCGACTCACTAAAGTTTGTGATGAACAAATCTATGTCATTATTAAAGAGGATTGCCCTATAACTGTGCAAGAGATTAAAGAGAGGTTAAAAGTATTGCCACAATCATTGAAAATCCCTCAAAGACTGATTAAAAAGTTCGATATTTGTGTTCCGCATGAATGGAAAGATATTCACTTAGCTGAACGATTCAATATTTGCGATATGCATCTTAAGCGGAATAAAAATGATCCTTTCTTGAAAATAATCATCACTTTTGAGAAAAATGGGTCACCTACAGTGACATCATTCGAAAATCATCATGGTCCAAACATGATGAACCACCACAAACCACATCGAATGCTGAATTGCATAAAAAAAAAGATCATGCTGCCAGTTTGGTGCGATTACAAAAGTGTTGTGAATTTCAAACTGCTTCCAAGTAGACAGACAATTAATTCAGATGTTTACTGTCAACAAATAATGAAAGCGGATGAATAAATAAAAGAAAAGCGGCCAGCATTGGCCATTTTTGAAATTGCCTTCCACCACGATAATGCCCGGCCTCACACATCTTTGATAACTCATGGGAAATTATTAGAGCTTTGTTGGGAAGTGATGTCGCATCCCCCTATAGCCGTGACATGGCTACCCCTGATTACCATTAATTTGGAAGTTCACAGAATTCTTTGAATAGTAAAAATTTCACAAATGACGATGACCTAAAATCGTTCTTAGTTCAGTTTTTGTTTAATAAGAACCAGAAGTTCTATGAGCGCGGAATCATGCAGTTGGAAGAAAGATGGCAAAAGGTCCTTGAACAAAATGGAAAATTAAATAAAGCTTATTCCTTGTCTTAAAAAATGAGTATTTTTCCATACTACAAAATCGAAATCACTTTCTTGCCAACCCAATATATATATACATATATATATATATATATACTCAGAATCGCAACATACAAACACCTGACATCTTACATAACACTCCTCTAGGAACTTTTTTTAATATCTGTCACCTTTTGCAAGTTATTGAATTTTAAAATCATCGGTCATAATTGGGACATTCGGTATATATGTAATTCAATAACTTGCAAACGGTGACAGATATTAAAATCCTTGAATGTCAGTAGTTTTTACGTTGCGATTCTGAGTTTTAGTTACAAATAATATCGATAAATGGCGCTGCAAGCAATAACTGCTACATCCAGGCTCAATTTTTCGGCCTCTCTTCTTCCAACCGACAAAAGGAGATAAAAATTTATTGAATGGATCGGGAAGTAGCAAAAATCGGGGCAAAATTCATAAATAAACGAAAAAAATAACAAAAATCAGCGCCATCTATTGTTTGAAATTCGAAAAAAAAAAAAAAAAAACTCCTGACATCATACACAACCCTCCTACAAGAATTTTTTAAATATCTGCCACCGTCTGTATGTTATTAAATTTCAGAATCATCGGTCATTTTTGGGGCACCCGATACACACACACACACGTATATATACAGCATAACTTCAAAAATCCGGCATCATCGGGACCGAGTCCATGCCGGATTTTTTGAAGGAATATCAAAAATACTAACTAGGAATATCAAAATTAGTACTATATTCTTAATGTTGCCTTTATCTATAAGTTAATTCATTATTAAGTGGTAATCATGTAAAATATATATATATATATATATATATATATATATATATATATAAAACTGACTTTAAATGGCATTTTCTATGTTAGAGAACAAAAATCTAATAATGAGTGAAATTATTTTTTCTCGTGTAATTTCAGAAACATTGATGCATATTTTGCTTGCTTCAATTTTCTTGGCAGTTCTTTGACATGTTTTTCGTGTATTTTTTACAAATGAAGAATATCTATTTCGGAAATACAGTCTTGATTCTTTAAAGCAGGTATTAATTATCCATACGAATTGAATATTTCCAACTGAGCGAAAAAATGGCCAGGCTGGGAATTGGACCCAGATCCTTGGCTTACAAGGCCAATTCTTTTCCTTTTAAGATAACTGTGCCGACAGCCAACCAGCATATTTCGGTCAGAAAACCTTATTGGTAGGAGCATCTGGTCTGTCATGTAGACAACTCAACAGATTAAACCGCAGATAAAAGAACTCAATATAAACGATGGATACGTAGATGAACTATTATTTTAACGCAATCAAACTGACTGGTAAAGTTATCATACGAATTGAATATTTCCAACTGAGCGAAATATGCTGGCTGGTTGACGGCCCAGTTAGCTTAACCCTTTGAGCTCCGAGTTATTAAACTTTTAAAAATATGCTAGAAAAACACTTAAAATGTAATTAGGGGACTGTCTGAAATTGAACCATGTGATTAAAAAATTTTTAAAATACCCCCTTTAGGCTGGGGGACGTGGGAAGTTTTTCCACCATCAGAGCTCTAGAGCATTCATTTCAACACGCAAATACAAGAAATGACACCGCAAAGTTATTCTAAAATTACTATAATTGCTGAAATTTCAACATATTTTAAGCAGTTACATTGTTTAAACAAATTCTAAGACTATTAAAATATTTTAAAAATTTATTATATGAGAAAATTCAAAATTTAAAATTTTTTAAATCATAATATAAAAATACAAACTAATCAAATTTATAGATGAAACAGATTTTAAAAATATTTAATTTTTGTTTAGAAATATTTAAAACATAATAAACTCGACATTCTGCTGAATTAAATACAAATTTAAATTCCTTGGAATTAAATTATAAGCATCTAAATTTTGGTTCTGAAACACTGTCTGGTATGTAATTTTAGTGCTGCCATCTAGTGACAAAGCACTTTTTTGTAGTCCTTAGAGCTCTGCTGGTAGAAAATTCTACCATTACTTATTTCTATCCCCTGTAATTATTTAAATTTTCAGTTTAGTGATTTGCGTGTAATTATTATTAAATGTTTGATGTGTCCAAGAGAAAAAAAATGTTATCTCCTTTGAAAAATATTTCTTTATAATGCTTGAAAAATACAAAATTTCTAAACCTTCAAAATTGGAGTGTTTTTAAGGTCGCATTAAAAACCTACTAGATATTTGCAGAGAATAGTGCTGCCATCTAGATTTTAAGAAGACAAGTAAAATCAACAAAACCCAGTTTTTGTAATTAAAATGGAGACTTTTTGAAGGAAATTAAACGATTTTGATTTTATGTGGGTGAAAATTCACCCGGCAGAGCTCAAAGGGTTAAAAGGAAAAGCATTGGCCTTGTAAGCCAAGGATCTGGGTTCAATTTCCAGCCTGGGCATTTTTTCGCTCAGTTGGAAATATTCAATTCGTATGATAACTTTACCAGTCAGTTTGATTGCGTTAAAATAATAGTTCATTAATTATCCAGTCAAATTTATGCATTTTTCTACTGGCAACTTTTCTTCTGGCGGTTGTTCATCCTCATTATCTGAGTTGCTTCTAGCGTTATCAGCACTTCTATTTAGCACTGTGTCAGCGATCACACTGTCGGTTAAATTGTTCGTTGTTTGTGCATTTTCGTCAATGCATACCCAATTATCTATATCCTTTTTTTATACACTTAATGCATTTTCAGATATTTTTCGGCTTTTTCGCGGAAAATGTGAAAGCCTGAAAATTCTTCCTGATAATCGTTGTCGTTGTTGTCAAACATTCGTTCCGGCCATGTATTGTGCCATGCATTCGCCAAAGTGTCTAACGTTTTAAAAAAAAGTCAATCTTTTCTTTTTTCCATTTTTCTTTCAATCTTGAAGTTTTTCATTCATAAACAATTGCTATTTTTCTTCTTCCATAACTCTAAAGTGTAAAAGAAAAAGAAAGGTAAAATATAGTTTTTATGCCGGATTTTTGAAGTTGCCGGCTTTCTGATGTCGCACTGTATATATAATTGTAGTTTGTTTCATTATGAGAATTTTACGCAAAACTACATCTTGGATTCCAGTTAAAATGACACATGTTTAATCGCTCCAGTCTTATCGGCGACAAAGGTAATCGTCTGTTCAATGCAGAACTAGAATGATTTATGGTAAATTTATAACAAGGCAATTTTAGGGCAATAAAATTGTCCTTATTTATTTTTATGTCATCTGATCTTTAATTTCAAAGAAAGATGCTAATTTGGTTAAATAGATGTATATGGGAAAATTACGATGACCGAATTTAAGGTCAGCAATAACGCAATTTGAGATGCTACAGCCAATGAGGGCGACTGTGATTGTAGTCCGACCCACTGAAATTAGAGTGGCTTGCAGAAAAAAAAATAATTTTGTTAATACAGCACAAGATTCTCAAATTAGTACCAACTAAAGTAACGTTCTCTTCATCTCAGGCAACAGTGACCCCGGCGTAAGCCGGTCCTGAATCAGATGCACGGCAGGGTTGGTTGGTTGGTTGATTTTTGACGGCGGATTATCTACACTAGGGATATAGGCCCGAGGGGGGAGTGCCCTTCGTGGGGGTCTTTCTAAGGGAACTTACCCGTATTTACGCATGGAAATCCATTACTCGAAGAAAACCACGAAAACTCCGAACGATTAGGCCGGCGGGCGCGATTGGGATCGAACACAGAACCTCCTGTCTACCAGCATCGAGAGCTGAACCTCTCCAGATGCACGTCAGAGTGTTAACATTCTCCCCCGATGGATCCACGTGCTCTGCCACAAAATATAAGATAGCCGGAAACTATCATAAATTCCCTAATGACCGAGCCCGGCTAGCTAGAACAACGATGAACTACTCTTCTATCACCCTATGCCCTTTATGCGGAGTTTACAAGGTGTTTTACGTTTAATAAAGTAATTGCAACTGATATAGATTATTGAGCAATTATGACAATTCGTCGCCTGGGATCCAAGCTATAAAAAATTATCCAAATTGATAATAATTTAATAAAAAAATAACATAAAATGACAGTGCTGTAAAAAATAATAAAAAGAAAATCAATGATTTTTAATAATTGTGAATTGAAAATCTAGGAATGATAAAATCTTATGAAAGTTATTACTTCGTAATTTCTGATCAAATATTTATAAATACAGTATAATTAAAAAAGTAGCATTCCATGTTGTGGAAGCTTAAACTCTTGTTTTAAATATTCTTTTTTGCTTTTAATTTTCTTCATTTTGTAAATATTCTGCTATAATTAAGTTTGTAAATAATTTCATTTAATCGAGATTTAATCCTAGTCTGTTTTATTTAAGTAAAAATTGGTATCTCTTCTACGCTTAAACGATTATAATTTATTTATTCTAGGTGCACTTGATTTACGATTTCATCACCAATTTTATTACTATATTTGCTAACAGATATTTTATATAAAAAAAAATTATAATAAAATTTGGTAGAAAAATGATAAGTGAATGAATCATCGTAAAATCACAATATGCATATTTTTTTTAATTATTTCTAATTAATAAACTTAACGTGAGCATTGTATTAATCTTGGTAGTGCTTTGTGATGTTGGACAGATATTATAAAAAAAATACCAGTTGCAAAATAGAGTGTATATTTCTGTCCAGCATAGGTATATTGAATATGTCATAAGATTTTAGTGTTGTATACTTACATCTTATTCTATTGAAAAGTTAATAAATCTAGACACACGGCAGTGTGTCAGCCAAGTTCGCCTGACATAGCCGTGTGTTACTTACACGAACCATTTCGAGCTGTTTCAAAATTCAATGCTCTACACCTGAAAATCTATGAGACCTACGTACTTGTTATACGAAATATGTAGTAAGGCCACCCTAATTACCTAAAATCCAAAATTTTATAAATAACGCATAATTAGTTTCCGAGATAATGACATTTGAAAATGTCTGATAATCGATAATTTTACCACTGACTGACTCACTCACTCATCAAAAAGATCTCGTATATCTACTGCAGCTACAGACTTCAAATTTGGTGCGAAGTTCGTTTAAACTATAAAACTAAGGAAAAAAAATAAAAAAAATTGTGAAAATCGATGAATTACCCACATGGGGGTGCCCATTTTTAGTTTACCATTGCGTCTATTAGGCAAAATTTTAATTTGCAGTAGGAGGGGCCGCTGTTCTGTCGCCAAATACCGCCAAGTTTCTTGCCAACATGGCGATATATCGCCAAATTTGCCGACCAAAATTAGTCGCCAAAAGTGACGCCACCTTGGCAATATCTCTAATATTTCGCCAAATTCCCATAGACTTCCATTGTAAACCTGTCTACTTACTGGGCGTTTATCTGGGTTTACTTGCTTACAGAAAATCAACAAATTGAGATATTCTGTTCGTCACAGAGCCCGTTCTCAGAAACTATACATGTTGGAGGCGTGAAATTTTGCATATTTACAGCTGAACACCTCACATCAAACGACAAATCATAAAATTTTGAAAATGTCGTACATTTAATCCTTTGGGGTCCCACATGTGTATTTTAAACAATTCTTTCTAAGTGAGCCCCTATTTAGGTTGGAGGCGAGAAATTTTGCATACTTATAGCTGAACACCTCACATCAAGCGATAAATCATAAAATTTTGAAAAAGTCGTACATTTAACCCTTTGGGCTCCCGCGTGTGTATTTTAAACAATTCTTTCTAAGTGAGCCCCTATTTAGGTTGGAGGCGAGAAATTTTGCATACACATAGCTGAACACCTCACATCAAACGAGAAATAATAAAATTTTGAAAAAGTCGTACATTTAACCCTTTGGGCTTCCACATGCGTATTTTAATCAATTCTTTCTAACTGAGCCCCTTATTAAATTGCAGATTTGAGAATTTGAACTCCTGAGGTCAGGCGACAAATCATAAAATTTCGAAAAAGTCTTACCCTTAACCCTTTGAGCTACCACATATGTATTTTAAGCAATTCTTCCTAAGAGAATTCTCCCTAATTAAGTTGGAGACATGGCTTTTTGCATACGTATAGCTGAATACCTTAGACCACACGACAAATCATAAAATTTTCAAAAAGTCTTATATTATTTACTCCTCCGGGCTCTAACTTGTGTATTTTAAGCAATTCTTCTAATCTCCGCCCTTTTCACCAGAGGAGCACTTTTCCAACTTTTGCCGACACACCTTTGACCATTCTTTCATATTATGTACCATAGTCTTACATATTTTAGTTCCACTTTTTATCGCCAGGGTCGCCTACTTATCTCGGGTGCTATGGGCTCAATCCCCTCGACTAATATATCAACGGATAGTATGTAAACCGGAGTTTCGTTCGGATAGAGGTTTGTTTAGAATAGAGTGCGCCCCTGATTGCGAAATGTGGAACTAATAGTTTTTTCAAAATGATAAAGTGTTTTGAAAGGAATATTAAACGAAACCCTCAGTGCGATGTGTGTTCAAACTTACCCACTTGTTATTTTCAAAATCATCAGAGAAAAGTTTATTTAGTTAATTAAATTTGAAAATCCAGGGAGGGGCAATGTCCTCCCTCTGCACTGCCTCTTTGCCCGCACCCATGGATGAATGATACATAGTGTGGCATAAGCACATAACTTTATTTTTCACTTTCAGTACAAAAAAGCAGGCCCAGCTATAGGATATTTAATTGGAAAATTTAATAGGAAAATTTAATGTAGGAATTTAATAGGAATTGTTGTTTCAGAAACAATAAAAATTTCGAATCAATACATTTCGTTTCAAAACATGCATTCAGTGTAGCAGTATTAAAATATAGATTTCTGCCGCAAATTGACAGCCAAATAGTTTGTTGTAGGAAATTTAAATTAAAATTGAATGTTGCTTGGTGAATAAAATAGTCTCATGTAAACACATTAAAAAGCATTAAGTAAAGTGTCTACGGTATGTCTATATTGTAACTTTACAAAAAATAATGATATCTGACAAAAAGATACCTGTGAAAAAAGGGAGCCAAGTTCTGTAAAGACAATGGCAAGAGAAGAAGTGACTTCTAAGTGGGTGTCAAGTTCAAATAAAATTCACTCATACTTACCTAATGAAGTATTATAGCATTTTTAAAATTCTTCAGAAATAAAAATTATTGATAGCATATTAATAATAAATCCAGAACTTAGCAAGTTTTTGATAAATGTTATGCCTATCAATTTCATGTCTTAATAAAATGATGATGTTAATATTAACAACAATATCATTATAAAAAAATTAATATAGTTATTATTATAAACAAATGACTCATGTTAAAGATTTGATAAACCAATAAATACACAAATACATTTCCACTCGTCTTTGGTTATCACTCTAGCACACACCCTTCGGAAACCTAAGGCCTCAGACTAAAAGGCCTGAGAAAGAGACAGATACCTTTACGCTTGTTCTTGGTCATCCCTCTAGAGACTGCACCCCTTTAACCTTTCAGGGGCAAAGAGCTTTTATTCGTGACATGCTGAAATGATTCAATCACACCATAATTTAAAAACAAATTTATTTTAAAATGGGTAAAAGCTTCTTTTCACGTATTTAATAAAATTAAACTTTTTAGTACTGAATTCTAGTGTCAATGTGGCATTTTGCAGTTAAAATTAGGTGGGATATATTTTATCCCACCATCCTTCAAGGGGGAGGAGCTCACTCAAATGAAAGCTTCCAAACATGAAATAACAAGTTTAGATATAATAATGTCATTAATAAAAATAAATGACTTGTAGGTAAAAACTTGCCAAGTTCTACATTTATTATTAATATGCTATCAATAATATTTATTTCTAAACAATTTTTAAAATGCTATAATACTTCAGTAGGTAAGTTTCAGTGAATTTTATTTGAACTTGGCACCCACTTAGATATCACTTCTTTTCTTGCCATTGTCTTTACAGAACTTGGCTCCCTTTTTTCACAGCTATGATTTTGTTAGGTATGTTTCACAGGATTAATTTCAATAAGTCATAACTGAGCAACAAAATATGTCAGTGATAAATCTTAATCTTTATTGATAATACTACTTTTTTTCTCAAGCATATCAGTAGTTTCCATAACTATATCTCGGTAAGAATTCTAACAACCTTAATTTAACAGAAATTAGCCTTTACAAACAGAAGATGTTATTTAACTGGTGAATATTTTTTAAACATATTAAACAAATTTCTCAAAAAATCTATAAAAAATATCATTAGCACAATTATTATTTAGTGTTTGCTTTTTTAAATAACTTATTTTTAGCTGTGCTTTAAACATGTATTCATATTTTGGAAGGAGCGTATACGTAAGCAGTAAACTAGAACCATTAACAATATATGAGAATTTTACAAATGGGCTTGTATTAGATAATATTTAATTTCATTCTGAGACTGCAAAAGCGCTCGCGCAAACCCAGAACACAATTTATGTAGCTGAGCAAAATGCAGAACCGAGCATAGATTTTTGGAGGTAGAGTTGAGCGTAAATTTTCAACCTCTGTCGGTAAAACCGTTTAGTATAGTTAAAAATGGAAGACATATTCTGAAATATCGTATCTTAACGACTTAAAGATCGGATTCAGTTTGAAAACATGCTTCGAAAAAAAATCAAAAAGGGTAATTTTCGCAGCACTTTTCGATATCCTACATGGCGCCGCCACCGTAAGACACAATTTCAAAGGTACCGATTAACAAAAAATACGCATGTAAAGCTAATTTCTTCTTCTTTTCGAAAGTGCAATTTTAGTTTCGAAAATACGAAATTTTACTATATAAAAAAATCACTTTGAGGCTTATTGAGACGAGTTCTGACTAAGTCCTTATGGAGTTCATTTGTTATGATTTTTCTAACTTAAACGAACTCGACTATCCTAATATGAATGTAATAATTTATATGACAGCGTGTATAAAAACGTACTCTTAAACATATTTAGGGTTTCATCATTGTTAAATACCTTTATAAAATTTCAGCATAAAAATATAACACTTTATCTCAATATGCAGGATTCTCAGTTTAACTATTTCAATCTATATTTTGCATACATTTGAAATGACTAATAACATAACATAATGCTTTTTTATGATATGCAAAAGTGAGAGTCAAAAATCCAGACAAAGTGCAGCTTCCAACCGATGAGTTACATAGCACCGCTTCTCGGCGGTATTTATCAAGAGAAAAAAATAGGTTGCAGACGAAAATTAACATCGACATTTTATTACAAAAAATAATTAATAAAATATTTTTAGCTACAATGTATTTTATTTCATCTTATTTATACACTGATAAAAATATACTCTCTCTATCCCAAAGTAGTTGCTACATTTGATTATTTTTGTACTGATTATTGATACTGATGATTTTATGATTTTGTTTCAACATTTTTCAGAGATTTCAGGATGCTGTGCTATCAAACAACAACATTTACTTACCAAGCATTTCCTCCGTCTCTTCTTAAATAAGTACCAAATTAGTTAAAAAAAATCCAGGGTTCGCACGCTCTTAAGGCACGCCCAATGTTTAAGGATTCTTCCACCAGTAATCGCATAAATCTACCTTCTAGCTAATGAGTCTTTAATTCTTTAGGAAGAAAATGATCTTATGGTGTACTTTTGGTAGAGTCCTTACAAAATGGTGTCAGCCTACTAAACTGCATTGGAAATTATTTATAACTAAACCTACTTGAAATGTAGCAACTAATTTGGAACAAAATTTTCGATCTAAATGTCGCAAATAATTTGGAACGGAGGGAGTATAACTTTAACCATGATAATGGTACTAATAATTTAAATTACAATTTACTGCTAAGGAAGAAGACTTGTATAATGCAAATTTCAAATTTGTTTCATTGTTTTTTTTTACAGTGTGAATAAAAGAGACCATAAAGAAAACCATTGCACCATATAATATTATTTCTGTAATTCAATTGTGTCTATTGATTCAAACAAAAATAAACATCAGTTTTAGCAATTGCAATTTCAGCAGTCTTATAAAATTTTGAAAATCATTTACATATCCAACCAAATTTTATTCTAAATCTATTCTTTGTAATTTTAAAAGGAATTATACACTGAGTGAATGTTACAATTTACTCCTAAACCTTTGATATTCAACTTTTCGTTTGCATGCGAAATGCCAGATGAACTAATTTATTCAAAAGCTCTTGAAATAAGAATTATCCTTATCAAACTTTACTTTAAATTCCATTGAATTAAATATATATATATCTTGGAGCTTTCAGTTTTGCTGCAATGCATATAATAAATTTTCTTCTCTTTGAACAAATATAGTTCTATAAATACGAAGCACTTTTCCGAACAATCAAAAGGTGCATATCACGCCTGGAGCGTGTGGAATAATTTGACGTTTTTAAAAGCAGCAATAAAATAGAAAAAATTGATTATTTATACAAATTATTAAGACTAATATTTTACACGACTGTTATCATATATATATAATAGACAATATATACAAAATAGATAGATATGTTGATAGATATCGTTCATTGTTACATAAAAAACAGATAAGGATGAGCATTAATGTTTATGAGGATTTTTTTGTTAATTCCGACACATTTGAGTGCCGTTTTAGTGTTGCCCATTTCAAATATGTTTTTCTAACACATATCTTCCTTAATTTAAAAATTCCATGTAACTCTCCTTAAAAAAATTTCAACAATCGTAATAAAGTACAAAACAACCCTGCTTCTTTGAATGTTTATATCGACAAGTAATGTTAAAGTTAATTTATATGATTGCGATATAATCGCTATATCCAATTCATGTTTACTATCACTCAATACTTTAAATGTCTTAAAAACTCTATATAATTTCAAGCAACTGTAAATTTATATCATTGTTTAAAAGACACATTCGAATATTAAACGGAAATTTGCTTTTTATCTTTCATTTTCTACCTCTGGACATAGGCGGAAAAAAAGAATGCACAAGTCCAAGATCTTTCTAAAAAAGCTCATAAATTCTGAAGTCTTCTTTTGTCAATTTTCGTTCAATAAAATACTCTCAGTGATATGCGCATATTTGTGCATTTTATAAGATTATGTTTTATCCATACTCTTATTTTATGTCATTTTTTATATCATCAAGCATCAGAAAAATATGTAACTTATTTCTTGATTGTAAAAGTAAAAAAGTGCAATGTAAAACGAAAATAAAGCGTGTGGAAGGATTTGAAGTTTATTAAGGTAGCAGTAATAAAAGAGATAAAAAAAATATTATTTATACCAAATCATTAACATGAATATTTTACACTATTATAATCGAAATGAATCAAGGTATCATATGTGTTATTATGTACATATATATATATGTATGTTTATACAGATAGATAGACTTACTGTTTATTGTTATATAAAACATAAATAAAGATGAAGAGACACGTTTAATGGGATTTATTTTTAACTCGGATATTGTTGTGTGTCGTGTTTTATATTTCCCATTTCAATTATGTTTCTAAATCATCTCTCTCTTCAATTACATTGCAAAATGCCCTTTAAATGTCCTTATATGTTTTCCCTAGATCATAATAAAGATCATTCCCGTTTTTTTAAGTTATACATGGGCAGCAAATTTTAAAATTGATTTAAATGGTTGCGTTAGAATGAATAAATCCCATTTATTTTTACTGTTCCGCATTATCTCAAATCTCGTGAGAAAAACTTTATAATTTTAATTAACTGTACACTTATATACTGTTTTAAAAGCATTATAAGAATACTAAATGGGTAATCGCTTTTTATCTTTCATTTCCTACCAGCGGGTATAGGCGATAAAAATGACTGAGCACGAAATTTCTAAAAAAAAGACATATAAATTCTGGCGAATTCTTTTGTCAGATTTTGTTCAATAAAAAACTCCCAGACATATGTGTTTATTTGTGTATCTTTTAACATCGTGCTTTTTAACAGTACTCATGTTTTATTTCCCTTTTTATACCATCAAAATAGTTTACTTCTATTTCGGGTATGTATTGCTGTGTACTGATTTACGGGATGACTTAAATTTTGTCGTGTTCGGGATGGGTGTCGGTTTATTTTAAAAAGAATTTTCTATTAGTACATTCCCGAAAGGCATGGTGACGTCACGGCGACGTCGTTGTGAAGTCACACTGTGATTTTGTGACCGTCGATGTGACGTCATAGTGACTAGAATGCTAGGTCGTTATGGCCGTTTTAGAGGTCGTTTGTGACGTCACATTGTGACCACTCTGTGAAGTCACGGTGTGACAAATTTGTGAAAAGTGTGTCATTTGTGACTATTTTGGCATTAACTTTGTGACGAACCTGTGACGACAGCGACAATGCTTTGACGTCACACTGTGACTAATTTGTGAAATATGTGTCATTTGTGGCGAACTTGTCATAAACAATGTGATGATTTCAAATGAAAATCAAATTTCAAATTAATTGCTTAAAAGGGTAAAGGCCAACATATAGAAAAAGATTCCAAGCCGGTAATCGAATCCGGGCCATCAGTGTAGCGCACTGACATTCTACCGTCTAAACCACATGGAACGAGATCCAGCCTGGAAAATTTCTTATTAGTACATGTTGGCAAGGCTACAAACGCAGCACAAGATGGAATATTTATCGTGAGCCGCAAACATCGGGTAAACACGAAACTTAATTAAATCCAGCATCGATTCAAACTATATAAATACTTGGAAATTTTTCCATAGAGAACCATTCGCCTTGCATACAATATTTCAAATGAAAATCAAATTTCAAATTAATTGCTTAAAATGCAATTTTAATCTGAAATTTGATTTTCATTTGAAATATTGTATGCAAGGCGAATGTTTCTCTCTGGAAAAATTTCCAAGTATTCATATAGTTTGAATCGCTGTTGGATTTAATTAAGTTTCGTGTTTGCCCCATGTCGGTGGCTCATGATAAATATTCCATCTTGTGCTGCGTTTGTAGCCTTGCCAACATGTAATAGTAAGACATTTTCCAGGCTGGGTCTCGTTCCATGTGGTTTAGTCGGTAGAATGTCAGTGCGGTATACTGATGGCCCGAATTCCAGTACCGTTATGGAATTTTTTTCACTATGTTGGCTTTTGCGCCTTTTAAGCAATCAATTTGAAATTTGATTTCCATTTGAAATATTGTTTGCAAAGCGAATGTTTCTCTCTGCAAAAATTTCCAAGCATTAATACTGTGATGATTCTTGTTATAAACACTGTGATGAATTTTAAAATAAAATTTTGTTTGAAATATACAATATTATCTTTTCACCGTACTTTTTAGCAATGTATCGCTATTTTGGAGTCCCATTCTTCTAAAATACTTTTAATTTTTACACTGAAAAAACAATGCTTATCAACTGGCATCCTTTTTTATTAAGTTCTAAGCTTGATCTTGAGTTCAAGCTTTATATTAAGAATGTGTAAGTTTTCATGTGTTGTGATTTGTTATTAGTTTAATAAATACGAACATGCAGTCTAACGGATATTAATATATTTCCTATTTAAAGAAGAATAAGATAAGCCATATTTATTTAAATTTTTTATTCCCGTGTATATTGTATTTTGTTAATATGAGCTAAATAGATTTGGTATGATATATAGCAAATGACTGATCTGGGAAATAGAAAAAACAAGTAAGAAAAATCATGCGTTAAGCATAGATTATAAAGCACTTTCCAACGCTTCCTGAATGCTTTAACTAGACATCGTAATTCAAGGAAATAACGTAAATAAGATAACTAAGTAAATATTTTAGAGAACGCATAAAATATTTGAAAAACTGATTTCAGCAGTTACCGTCCATAGCCAAATATGTTTTCCAATTCTTTTGAATAGCGCTGTATTTAATCTGTAGGTTGATATACACTAGTATATAATGTGAAAATTTAGTTTAGCAAGAAAACACATAGCAGGTTGAAATTCTCATTCAGCAATTTATACTAATATATGAAAACATACTTGAATACTTTTGTACAACCCTGTAGTTTACCTAGAATCTTTATTACAAGCCACTATTTAGTTAAAATTTAATTAAATTAAAACACTCTTAAAACTGCTGAAATCACATTGCCAGAAATTATAATTTATAGACGGCCATATATCCATTTCCTTGCGTGACCAAGTGTGTCATTTTATCCATATTCTACAAACATTTCTTAGTAAATTAAATGCAGTTCAACATAAAAATCCATAACTCATCTAAAAAACACCTTTAAGCAATTTGCGCCCATACCCTATAACTCTTACGTATACTTTTGTGTAGCCTTGTATATGAATTATAGCTTTTGTATACACCATATACTATGCATAAATATAGTGAATCATAAAAGCGCATATTATAATTAAAAATGCATTTCCAGCAATTATCGCTAATGAACAGTACAATATCAACTTTTATAAATATCATAAATTATAAATATTTTTTATAAATATTATAAATATCAAATTTTAAAAAGTATAGTAAAGCAGTTTAATCTATAAACTTGTTATCAGGCATGAAAAACACTTTATTTCAATGCTTAATTGTCATATTTTATTTTTTAATGCGAAGTATCGAACGTGGATCGAAAACGTAGAAAATGAGTTTACAATCGAAGAAAATTTAATAACTGATTCTGAAAGTCTACAATTAAATGTTTGATTAAAATCACGAACAGCAAAAACGTGCTTACATACAATTTAAAAAAATAAATATACCATTTTGAAAAACACTATATAATTAGTATTTATAATTTTACTACTAAACAACAACAAAGTACAATAGATGAATTAAATGTATTATTAGATTTAACAATTTCTCAAAAATCTCTCCATATGTTACAAGGAATTCCCATTATTTTATAATTTTGGCAAATGTTAAATCTGAAATCATTGATATGAAGATTTAGGATTTTAAATAATAATTTAAAATTTTATTAGCAATGAAGAAAAGTCTTTCAAAAGTTTCACTACTATAGTATGTAAAACGGCATTTCCCATTCAGTATAATGTTAATTTCTAATCTGAAAAACAATTCCAGATCAGTCTCTTTCTATAGGTATAATATAAAACTATTTAACTCATCTCACCAAATATTCAAAACAGGAATAAACAATTTAAATTAAATAAGACATACTTTTTGAGCTCCATAAATTAATTATTAATATCCGTGTGTATCCGAAAATGGCGACGTCTTTTTCTTCCATTAAAAAAAGCAAACGCAAAAGCTTACATTTTAGACTAGTAACTTACCACATCTGTTAGAACGAAAAGTTCTCTGTTTACCCTGCGGTATCGTGGCAGACGATTTGGGGCAGGTGTTAGTTTATTTCCTTTTATATAAACAGATATGCAACTTATATGTGCAATCATTTTATGAGACTGTCTGTATTTAAATTTTTGTATTTGAAGAATTTTCCAATGTATTTTACCTTTTCTTTTTATCAGTTTTACCCCCCCCCCCTCCCTTTTTCTAAGTAAAGATTGTTTCACACATAATAAATACAAAAATATCTTCCTAAAAAATATAAAGATATAAATAAATATCGAGGATAAAAAAAATTTCTTTGTCAATCGTCATTCTCTTCATGTTAATTCCCTGTAGAATAAAACAATTCGTAAAATAACTTTTTCTTAGAGTCATATCTCTAAAACACAAATTTGAAATACGAATAATAAATTATATCATGGGTTTTGCATAAATTTTGTATTATTTTTTTTTATTCGGAAAATGCTAATTTTATTTTAAAAGTCTGAAAGAAATAGAATTTTTTAAAAAAATAGTTACTTAAAATAGGTACACTAACAGGAAAAAATATGACTTGAATACAAATTATAAAGCAAGAAATGTATGTATGTCTAAACTCTGAAGACTCTTTCTACGTGCTCATTAAAAGCTGCAGACGTAACTATAATAGAAATTTTTTAGTTTGAAGCCACAAAAGTGTTTAGAATACCAGTGGTCGGTAAAAATAAATCAAAAATTTTCCTTCCTGCAAACTAAATATCTAAAGTGTATATATTTAATATTCCTAATTCTAAATATGTTATCCAAATTGCTCCAGTACGTACCATTTTTCCGAGAAACACTTTTATAATAATAAGAATAAGAGAAGGATTATTATGTTAAATTGCAATACTAGATAAAATTGAAATCAGGAAAAAAGTATACTTTCACACTCTTAGATATCAAATTGATAAAATATAGCATGAAAATCTAGTTTGTTGATACTTGTACCGTGCATTTTCCTTTATATGCCCCCCCCCCCCCCCACCATCTTTTCGTGTCTGAATTTACTACTTGCTACCCACTAATATATTTTCATTCCTTATGCCGCTGTAACTCGGGCTTTTTTAAAACATTTCTCTTCATTTTCAAAGATTTTTGAAGTTCATATTTTTTGTCACACTGTGACTTACAATATGGGGGGATTTTTTTGTGAGTGTGTCGTGACCTACGTTACATGCAGTGACATAACAATTCTTTTTTATTGCCAGAAAAATAAAATTTTATAGTAACAACATGTTTTGAAAATTTTTTGTAATTTTTTTAAAGTTTTCTAAGAAGTTCACATCTCATTCACAATGTGACATCACTGAGTGGTGGCATTTCGGTCACATATGTGACGTGACCACAGTGACTCACAGTGACGTCACAACGACGTCACTGTGACCTTGCATGCTATGAGGGTTACAATAGAGCCACATTTTATAACAATCATTCTTAATGTTATTGTATTTTTAATGGAACTTACTCACAATCTACCTGGATTAATTACACATAGGTAAATAAAAAAAGCCCTAAAATCAAGATAATTAAAAAAAGTATACTAACAAGTAAAAGGTAAGATCTATAGACATCATTTGTCCATGATATTTATGTGTGAAAATGATAATTTCAGTAATACGCTTCATTGTTTTACTTCCAAATAATACCAATAGATTGTGCTGCGCTGCATCAAACTGTTAAAACTGTTAAATTAACGTTTAAAATGTGTATCGAGGTTTTCATAGATTTTAATTTTTATCCTGTTTGCTGTACAAACACTTAAAGAGTATTTTTCGTTGAAATTGAAAGATTATTTTGAGCAAAAATGCCAGTTTGAGACAGTGCAGTATCATCTATGCAATCGGGTACATTTAACTATAAACGAGAAAGTAAAGTTGTGAAATGCTCAGTTTTATATAATAATATTCCTGATATATATTACTTCATATATTATTATTCCAAAATGAAAAATTTTTGAAGGTGATACAGTTTACTTGTTATTGAAATTTTTAAACATTCAACCCATTGTGGGGCACCTTGTATATACTATCTATATTCATTTACTGAATAAATACACACATATGCAGATTAAAAAGTTGTTTTTAAAGATAACTCGAATCTTTAAAGATAACTTCTAACATATAAACAACAATGCTTAAACTGATAGTATATGTATAAATATTTAGATTGCTGAACAATTATTGCTGGAATAAATATATTCAACTATCACGGTTTTTTATGAAATAAGATATGGAATTATTCATTGGAGAAAGTTCAAAAATAAAGTAGAATTTAATAGTTTGTGAGTAATATAGAGATAGAGCACTGCTGTTCAGAACAGGTATTTGAATATATTAGCAATAGTTTCATTTTATATGCAATTTTATAAAAATAATAGTATACTAGAAAACGAAACATTAATAAGAAATCCGAATATACTTTTTATAAGAATAATAGTGTACTAGAAAACGAAACATTTATAAGAAATCAGAATATACTTTTTACAAAATAAGTGAAGATTTTTTTTTCTTTTGCTATTTCTGCATCATGATTTTTGATATCGAATATACGCTTGTTTATTACTTATTTCTATGAATATATAGGTAGGAAAAAATGTTTCTCTGCAGCATATCTTAATGATGCATATGTAGAAAAAAACATGCATTTTTATCAGCGTAATTACTGTTTTTATTGCCATGTTTATTTTCTCAAATATTTAATTGGCTATCGCATTACAGATATATTTTCCATTTGAATACTTAACTTTCTACCTCGTTTAAATAATATATACTGGTCGTAATAACATCGCAATACAGTTTGTTTTCAGAATATATCTCTACATTTGGAAAGATGAAATACTTTATATTAAGAAAAAAATTTTTCGAAAGATGCATGCAGTTTTGAAGTACACGTTTATTTATAATTTGGAGGAAGAAAAAGTATTCATCTTTCTGTATAATCTATATTTTTATTAATAAATAATATTATATTTATGAATAATGAGAATAAACTACCAAATATATTGCATAAAATATAGTGTAGACATAACACAGTAGTAAAACATAGACAACCATTTAAAATTATCTAAAATTTAGAAAATAGAATATATTTGCTCCAATTACTCATAATGTCATACACGGAGACACACGCAAACAATGAAATGCATGTATAAAAATTCAACAGTAATAGTGGATACAATATTAAAAATAATACATCATTAAATATAATTTTCGTTTTTGAGTGCGCATCATTAAATGTCAGATGGTATTTATTTAATACGTTCCGTATTATAATCACTACATTTCGTTCTTCTTGATGCCCCACAAACACTGTTATGTACATCAAATTTGAACTATAATAAAATTTCACTGAAATAGAAAATTATTTTAAGTTACTTTCTTTCCCAAACAAACGTAAGAAATGAGTGGGATACTGAAATAAGTGTTTCCATACAATTAAAATTATTATGTTTAAAATGTAATATTTCTTATAAGCTCTAATATTACGATATTTATACGTGTGTATAATTATCGAATGTATCTTTGATATCAATGAACGATGAAGTAGATGAAATACGTACTATTTTTTAAATTATGCTAAATTTGAAACGTAATATTGTTATAAGAAAATTGTTGTTATATTTATTAATAAACTTTTATCATAATAAAACACATACACAAAAACCTATAATAAAACACACACTATTATCATGCATTAAAGAATAATCTTCATGATATTCAAGAGTTTTCACGTTTCTGTTATTTTAAATCAAAGTTGGGAGAGCTTAGTTGTAGAATTCACGATTCATGTAAAATCACATTAAAATAATTAAGCATATTTCACAACTGAAAGTGGCGCAGGTGTTGCTCAGTATAAGTAATCACAGGAAGATTAAAAACTTTGATTATTCTATTTACACTTTTAAATATATACAGTATATATACAACGAAAACATTTGAATAATTTTTGTTAAATAAATTCCACACTGGAATCCAAGATGATCATATTAAAATTTCACCAATTATGTTCTTCTATAAAGAAGCCAAGAAAATAGCATGATTTAATATTCGAAAATAAATTTTCCTTTTCAAAATCAAAACATCATTTCTCCTATAAACACCATGACAAAAAAACCTATACGCAGCTTATTACCTGCTGCGTTCAAGATTCACATTCACAATAAAACTAAACTAAAAAAAAAAGGAACAAGAAAGAAAAAAAAATTTTTTTTAATATTAATTCTCTAGTCAGACCACGTGATCCGGCGCCCGCCGTCTCGCAAAGAGAGGCCCGCTAGAGAGGGTTGCAAAATATTCCACAAACTCCCCCCGATGAACAAGGGTTCATCAAAATGGGGATTCAAAATAATTAAAGTAGAAATAAAATTACTCTAAAAAATTATCAGTTACACTATACATAAATACAATACAAATAAAAATATATACTTACATACTGGACTTCAAAAACACTAAACTAAAACAATTTAAAAAAATTGTGAATAGGTTTCATCTACTAAAAATAGAAAGAACAATTTAAATCTATACAACTTTTTCTAGAATATTCAACACAAAAGAATAAATAAATAAACTAAAATTTAGAAATATTATCAAACAAGAAACATTTTTTTTTTTTTTTTTTTTTTTTAAGTGAAAAAAAAATAAACAGTTTTTTAAAGTCAATAACAAACAGTGTTCAAGATTTTTTCTAAATGTCAAATGTCAATGAGAGTTTTTGAGCCTCTTATAATATCAAAGTTTTTTTTTTTCAGTTCTAAATTATGCAAAAAATTAATAGGTCTTTTAATGATGGAATAATTTGTCTTCAGTTCATAAGACCTTTTTTTTTTCTTTTTAATCTCTGTCCACAAATACCCAACTTCCAGAAAGTTCGTGATACATGTTCATATGCATAGGAATCACATCATATATTTCAAAGTCAGAAGTTTTATTCTGGTCCGTGTAGTGAGCAGATTGTAAGTTGAGAAGATACTAATTTTTCAAGCGCTTCCAAAAGTGATTCAGAAGAGTCTCGCGCAAACGGAAGCGTTTCACTAAGGATTCCTTGGTTGCAGGTAAACACAAGATATGCTTTAGAGTTGCTATAACTAGTTGACCAGGGCAAACGTTAAATTTCTCGCAGATTGTACACTTGTTCAGGACTGATTTTATGCACCGTCTAGATCTTAAAATCGAAAGCATTTCACGAGCTTGTACTAATGTACTGGACACTCCTGAATGAAAAACTTTTTCATGTGCATTTTTCACGATTAATTCAGTCGATTTATGTTTTGCAGGAATCACAACGGGATGTTTTTCATAAAATGAGGAGTCAGACATTTGTAAAAGTCCTCGTACTAACAGCAAAACTTCATCTGACAACATAGGAATTAACTGTAGAAGATTCAATTCTCAAAATGGGCAATAAATCCGGCTGGATCAAACAACGTGGCTGCAATTTTTTCAAAACATTTCGTTTTGTACAAGAATCATTGCTTAAATTTGCTAACAATGGTCGTAAATCTAGTCCCAAATTATCTTCTGTATTGTACCAGATCAATCCTAAAATTTTCAGGGAAGTATTTGGGGGTTCGGGACTAGAAACAGGAATGTTTTCGTCAACCCATTTTTTCCTAAGTTCCTGAGAATTGCATTCAAATTTTCTTAACTTCATCCCCCCTTCTTTCAAAATATCAACAGCTTCTTTAAATTAAAATTCTTAAAATTAAAGGCTTTTAGAACATCGTTTTTGCCTGAAAACAAATCATCAGCGTAAAAAGAAGAATTTAGGATTTCAAATGTTTTATTATGAGAGCTTTTATATTTATTAATATGGTGCTTAATAGTACAAGCAAGGATAAAGGGACTGCAGGTGACACCAAAAGTAGCTCTGGTCATTCTATAGGGTACCAAGTTATTAGTCTTATCAAAATCTTCATAATATAAGAATCTAAGATAATCGCGATCTTCATCGGCTACAGATATTTGCAGAAAAGCTTTTTCAATATCAGTCGAAAAGGCAATTTTATGTAAACGGAATTTCAAAATTATGTCTAAAACATTAGGATTTAAATTAGGGCCGTGATTCAAACATTCGTTTAATGATAGAGAATCACCATATTTGGAAGAAGCATCATAGACTATGCGCATTTTTGTTGTAGTTTTATCGTCACGGATAACAGGTCTGCGTGGCATGTTATAGGAATTATTAGAATCTTTCTCGGTGTACAATTCTATTACACCCTCATTAAACTGCTCTAGCAAAACGGAGTTATAATCGTTAAATAAAGAATCGTTTTTCAAGATTTTATTTTCTAAACTAGAAAATCGCTTCTTTGCTACTTCAAGATAATTTCTAATTAATTCGCGAGAATCTTTCCACAATAATTTTGCTTCATAACGCCCATTAACGAATTTTAAATTTTCTTTAAATTCTTTTATTACCTCATGATCGGTAATGTTCTTTTCATTGCTTTCAGCAATGCCAATTGCTTCTAGATACCAAAATGCTGTCAGCTGAGTATTTATATTTTCAACTGAAACACGCAAACAAGCTACTTCTTTTTTATTCGACTCTATTTGACCTTGCACCGTATGACCGAAAATAGTTTCTGCATCGTATAATTCTTTTGTCAATTTCCCCTCGATTTCCTTTAATATTTTCCACAAAAAGTCAGACCCTAGCAAAATATTTATTTCCTGTTCAAGACCTGTATCAGCAGGCTTAAAGCCTCTTGTTCTCATTATGTCTAGAAGTTCTGGTTCTAGGGTTTTCACAGAAGCTCCAGTTCTATTATCAACCACAAGTGCTTCGATATTTATCGAGTTAATAGGTTTCACAACACTGGATAATTCAAGAGCAACTACTTCATAACAAGATTCATAAGGGCGTCCCAAAAGGATAAACTAATACTTTCTTCGCAACTTTTCTCTTCGCAATGGCTTCAATTTTAATTTTTGTGCTAGAGATCTCTTCACAAAGCATTTTTCAGAACCAATATCACATAAAACGCGAGCCAACAAGCATTGTTTACCAGTAGACACAGAAACTGTACAAGTCTGCAATAATGTTGCTTTATTTTGTTTATATTTTTGTTCTGACATCATAGAAACAATTGCACCTTTCTTTTCTTTTTCAAAATTTTCTTTTGTTGTTTCTTTAAAACAAAAAAAATGACTATGGGTGTTGTTACCACATTTGGAACAAGGATTAATTTTTGTTCTACAATTAATTGATAAATGGGACTTGTAAAAGCATTTGTAGCAGCGACCTTCTTTCTTTAATTTATATCGTTTTTGTTCATCAGTGAATTTCGAACAATTTAGTCCTACATCATTAGAAGACTTGCAAAATATGCAAAACTGTTTTGTAGATGTATTTAAAGCAGCAACTGAAGGTATATTTTTCTTTTGCTGAAAATTTTGATATTTACTTGAAGAATTTTCATATTTGGTTTTAGAATTTTCATAAGCCTTCCTTTTGGATTATTTACTAAATTAGTAGCTTCACGACATCTTAATTCCGTTTTAATAAAATTTATTAAATCGGTGACTTCAGTCCTTATCGGGGTCACGTTTTCGATGGAAATCTAGTATCAAATTTTCGGGTAATAACCTTAATAATATGGGTAGTAATAAATGGCCGTAGGAGCCCGATGTCACATCTAACGTATCAAGATTTCTCATACAAGTTTCAATATTATCGTACAGCTTCCTTAAAGAAGCAACATTGTTAGAGGATTTTACTGGCTCAAGATTCAGGATTTTGTTCATGTAACAGTTTATGATATTATCCCACTTACCATACCTTTCTTCTAACAATTTTAAATACGTACAATAATTTTGATCTGTTAGTTCAAAACCAGCTACAATATTATATGCAGGTCCAGACAACAAGGATTTAAGATATTAGAATTTTTCAATTTTTGACAACGATTCGTTTGAATCTATCGCACAAGTAAATAAATTTAAAAATTCTAAGAACTGGCTTGCATCACCAGAAATTTTTTCTATGTTTAGTTTAGGCGGCTTCACTGCCGAAACTGGTTTACTACCGATTTTTGAACCGTTACTTGATTCGAGTAAAACTTTTGGCTCAGTTTCGATTTTACATTTTTTAAGCCTCATCTTAATTTTAAATTTCAAACTTGATATTTTTTCAGAATATTCTTCTACCGATTTTAGTTCTTTTTCGTATTCAGTTTTTTCCTGAATTAGCTCATCTATTTCGGAATTCAATTCCTTTAGTAGAGCTTCGTTTTCATTTACGAACTCTAACGATTCCATTAAAGAATCGCAATCAGTTTTATAAATATCAACAGATAATAATGTATCACATTTTGTGATTAATTTTGTAACTGCTGAGCGAACAGTAGCTCTTTTACTTTTAAGCTTATCAGGCTTATCCATGTTTAAAATTTATTTCAATTTTCAAAATAAATTATTATAAGAAAGCGTTATTTTCAATAAATCAAGAGTCAATAGTCATGCAGAATAGTAAAGGTATTTCTTACCTTTTTTCGGGTTGTTGAGGCACCAAAGAATAAAGAATAATCTTCATGAATTTCAGGTGTTTCACGTTTTTCTTAATTTAAACCAAAGTTGGGAGAGCTTAGTTGTAGAATTCACGATTCATGTAAAATCACATTAAAATAATTAAGCATATTTCACAACTGAAAGTGGCGCAGGTGTATCAGTATAAGTAATCACAGGAAGATTAAAAACTTTGATTATTCTATTTACACTTTTAAATATATACAGTATATATACAACGAAAACATTTGAATAATTTTTGTTAAATAAATTCTACACTGGAATCCAAGTTGATCATATTAAAATTTCACCAATTATGTTCTTCTATAAAGAAGCCAAGAAAATAGCAAGATTTAATATTCGAAAATAAATTTTCCTTTTTCAAAATCAAAACATCATTCCTCCTATAAAGACTATGACAAAAAAACCTATACGCAGCTTATTACCTGCTGCGTTCAAGATTCACATTCACAATAAAACTAAACTAAAAAAAGGGAACAAGAAAGAAAAAATGTTTTTTTTTTTTGTTGTTGTTTTGTTTTTTTTTTATTATCTAGTTAATCCACGTGATCCGGCGCCCGCCGTCTCGCAAAGAGAGGTCCGCTAGAGAGGGTTGCAAAATATTCCAAATGCATATAAGGTCATTTGAATTATCCAAAAAACATTTTCAATGACTCACGTATATGCCATATACAGACATATGCTATTGTCAAAAATTTAACTACACAAATTCGAAACAAGATTACTTATAAATGAATAATAAAACATAATCAAATATAATGTTTATGTTAGTTTTGAATATGTGTTTATGTAAGTATGAATGTTTTCATTATTGTAAAACTGTTGTAGCACACTTAGTGTTTTCAGTTTCAGTTTTTAGCATGGTAATATAATGTCTTATGTTGACGACAAAATCCAATTAATTTAATATTTATTTCAAATTATCATAGAAACACCATACTGGGCTATAATGTGATGGAGTTCAAATGTTAAATCAAAAATCAAAAAACGAGTCCCGTAATAATTATAAATGCATACAAAAGTTCATTGATAATCATTTGTAATTTACGCTTATGAGTAAATGACTTTTAAGTTGTTCATAGGTATTTTGTTCTATGACCAGTGTTAAATGTCTTTAAAAAGATTTTGCAGCATGGATATTGTATATGTACAAAATTTGTAACACTAAATTTATCTGATTCGACTTTATCAGTGTGGCTGCTGATAACATTTGATACTTTATCAAACTTTATGCTCAAAACACAATATTATTTAAACACAAAGTTTTACCGAAAGTAATGCAAAATTTGGTATAACTTCTCTATTAACGGACAATTTTCTTTCAAACTTTAAATGATTTAAGATGACTTCAGAAGAGTACAGGAAAAAGTTTATTTCAGAAAAAAAAAGAACCTTCAGCCACACATGGCGTGACTTTAAAAAAAATTAAAAACATATTTTGAAGAATGGATTACAGGCCTCGAGAGACTGGATTTTTAAAAGTTAAAAGAATTAATCGTCACTCAACAAATGAAGCGTAAATTAGCTATTAAAATACGACAGTATTTTGCAAACGACCTCCCTAAAATTAAAAATGTACATGAATTAGTAAGCAAATTGGATGATTATGATAATGTAAGGCATCAAAACAATGACTAAAACCTACACATCTTTAAAGATAGAAGACAAATGCATGAGCATGGTAATGCAAAGCCTTTCTTTTATCATCAACATCATGAGAATAGCTAACACGGCCAAACTCTTAAAAAATTACGGCAGACAATATTCCCATTTTCATTCACATAAAGAAGTTCACTACTTCTGGAACAAAAACAAGTCTAACACTACCAATATTTCCATATTGATAGTGTTAGTTTAATTCCATATTGGAAAGAACAGTTAACATGGAAAGCAAAGAAATAAATCCCTTGTTTGATAAATGATCTATATGAAACATTTGTAAATATTGGGTCACTTAAATTATCTTTATACATTACATCATTACGTGACATTAGTAAATAAATTGTACGTGGGTAGATCAATAAATATTGTCCCTAGTGTATACAAAATATTTGTACTGCGAAGGTTGTTATGGAATATCGAAGCTTAATGTCTTAGATGCCTATATGCTTAATTTCAGAACCGTAGCTGCTATATTCACATAGTTTTGGAGAGAGGAGAGAACGGGGGGTAGTGGGGGTGAAAAGCTGAATTTTAGTTTAGGGGCTAGACTTGTAATAGTGGATAAGAAGACACTACTGTCTTTTGGACTCATGATCATAGTGATGTAGCCACATCTCATCCACTGTCAAAATGTAGCCTCATAAGGTCCAAACGAACATTTCACCCCAACGCCCTTCCTTAAAATATAGGTCTTTAAAACTTCACCGTTCCATCCAAAACTATGTTAATAGCAGCTACTTTTCTGGATTGAGCATATAGGCATTTAAGACATTAGGTGTCGATATTACACATCAGGCATCGGAATACAAATAAGTTATATACACTAGGGACAGAAATTATTGAACCTCCCACGTATATCCCTTTGGACATTTTCCATATAAATTCTGTGTTGATGGTTCTAAAATTGCAAGAAAAGTAACATTTTACTATATATTGCACATGACATAGTCTTAGGTATGGATGAAATAATTATGTTAGAAAAAGCGATAAATTAAGAGCAAATTATAATTGTTGGCTAGCGTAATAACTATCAAGCATGTTATACAATAAGTGTGAAAAAATTATTCGAAAAATTAAATCCCGTTGCCAGTTTCTGATAAAATAATAATAATAATAATAATAATTCACAAGTTAAAAACAAATACAAAAGTGATGAATAATAAGATCTCAGAAATTAATTTCGCAATTAATTTTACACGTGTCTGAAAGTTGATACAGTTCATCCAAGTTACGAGATTAAACTAAAAAATAGAAAATAAATAAAAGTAAAAAAAAAAATGACATGATAAGGAATACGAGAGAAGAAATTAATGCTGAGGAAACGAACAATAATGAAAAAAGCTTTCACAGATCCTTAGGAAGCATGTTTATGATTATTCAAATGGAATAAGAGGACTTGTTCAAGAAACGTTTTACTGACAGAAGTCGCAGATACTTTGAAGAGCATATACATGTCGATGAACGAAAAACGTTTGTCAGATATACAACTGAGACAAGTAGAAAAACAAAACAAGAAAGAATATTTAAACCTTGAGAAAAAGAAAAAGAAGTTCAAAAACGAAAGATTTCAATAACAAAATGTTAGGGTGCATAAAATACATTGGATTTGTAAGAATTTGGACATTTAGTGCAAGAAAAATCGCACTCTTCAAGAGGAATTTTTAGAATCTGTTAACCTTTGACTGTTATGGAAAAAATTAAAGCATACTTAATAGAGGAGGCGATCCAATTGAAGGAGAAGCGAGAAAAAAAAAAAACATTTTTTAAATACAAAAAGAGAATTGAAAGCAATTTATTAATTAGAGAAAAGAAACTAACAAGTATAAAATAATTTATCTTGTAGAAATATACCTAGTTTAGTACAGATCTAAAGGTATGAGTGTTGGACCTTTATGATCGAAGCAAAACCTCAACTGCTGCAGAATATATGAAATCTTGTAGTGAGAACTCACACTGAGAGTATCCCTTGAACGTAAACCTCTGCACAAAGTGCGAGATGTATTTTTTATATTGTTTGTTAGTTTTGTTTTGGTGAATGAATATCACTTTTTAAATTCAAGGAAAAGAATTATTCGCTGATGTCTTCGCCCATATCGATGACCGCGTTGGTGCGGGAATGAACAGTAACATTTCTAGTAGTGGAGGCTCTATGGCTATCGGTTCGGAAAATGATGGAAGGTTTAAGAACTTGCGAAGTTGAACTGCTAAAACTATATGGAGAAATGTACTCTTTTCTATGTTGTTTATCTAATAGGGAAAATGCCACAATATTTTTTATAGTAATTGTATATATATATATATATATATATATATATATATAATATATAGTTTTTAGCTGAAAAGTATGAGAATTGTGAAAATTATGGAAAGAGGGTTCAAAACCTTATAACAATAAAACTATTAAACAAATGAAACAAGAACAATGAATACAATAAACATACACAATTCCTACTTTTGGGGAGTTGGGTGTAGTCAAGAAGTAGGCACCAAACCAAAGCTGTATCCTCACAGGTTTCACATGACATGGTCAATCCACATACTTCATTAGTGTAACAATTTTTATACATATTTTCCATAAAAAGAAATGTGTTAGTGACGAAATACTCCCAGAGGAATATATATTTTTTTTTTCTTTAAAACGAATCATATAACACATCTAACTTTTATTTTTTATTTTATGTAAATCTGTTATTTTTTTTATTAAAAAAATATACAAAATTAATTTTATCTAGTACTCACGTCTGAACAAAATAAACTCATTAAAATTTCTATTTTTATGTTAAGAAAATTTTAAATGCGCTTTATCTGCTTATTTAATTATTTTTTTAAGAAAAAATTATAAGATTTTTTTTTTTTTTTTTTTTTTTTTTAATACGAATAAAAAAGAATGACTTGAGAAAATATTCATTTATTTTTCATATTCAAATCTTTGTTTTCATAATTTATATTATGTAAATGTATAAACAAACGTAATTAACCGAAAAAAAATTAAATATGTATAAAATAAAACGTTTTGTAATAAATAAAAAAAAATTATACATCAAACTTATTTTTCAAATTAAATCAGAATTTTTTTTTTTTTCTAGACAATAAGATATTAGGAAAACTTTGAAAAGTTTTTTTTATATCATTTATATTAGTTTTTAATTTCATAAAAATTTTCTTTGTACTGATACTTCAAACTTAAAAGTTTTTTTTAATAGTTCAGTTTTTTTATGTGTATTAAATAAAAATCATATACAGTCGGGTCTCGTTAATTCGAAATTGGATAAATCGAACCTTCGCTTAATTCAAATTAAACATGAAGTCCCGAAATTTTCAATGACAGAATAACGTTAAAACTTTTCCTTTATTCGAACTCATTTTCTCTTGACTTCGTTTAATTCGAACTAATGAGAATTCCATTTTTTCATTTTTCCTTACTTTCTCACGGACTTCAGATCCTTGAAATAACTTTCTTTCTTTCATTTTTGTCAGAATTGTTCTGAACTAGTAGAATAATTCCATGCATTTGGAATCCGCTTTCTTAGAGCGTCCTGTCTGTCCATCAATGACACATCCGCCCCTCCTTCCATTATGCTTTTCCTAATCCCTTCTGTAGCATTTGACCCTGTGACATTCCAAGAAATTCACTGAGTGGACATCTGTTAAAGATAGGGGAAACCTGTTTTATCACTACATTCTACTTTCACTCTGGGGATCGAATTTTTCAGTCAATGGTTTTACTTACTGCTAAATTGTTTTTTGAGAAAGTAAAAGGTCTTGTTTCTTTAAAATATGGCTCCACGTGGAAGTTATAAATCGTTAACTCTAGAAGCCAAAGTGGAAATTATTAAAAAGGTAGGATGTGACCAATCTAAGACAGAAATTGCTGCAGAATATGGAATAAAAAAGAATACGCTGTCTACTTACTTGAAAAATAAAGAATTCATCCTGAAATCATGGGAAAAGGAAAGATTTGCTAAAGGACGAAAACGTATGAGAACAGCAGCCCATGAGGATTTAGAGGAAGCTTTACTGTTATGGACAAAAGATGCATTGGCAAGAAATGTACCTTTGAGTGGACCTATATTGGCAGCTAAGGCGAAAGAACTTGCACTACTCATGGGTATTAAAAATTTCAATAGCAGCGAAGGATGGCTGACACGTTTTAAGCAGCGAAACAACATCGTACACAAAACTGTGTGTGGTGAAAGTGGTGCTGTAGACCTCGCTGCTTGCAATGAATTCTGCGAAAAGCTACCCGAACTTATTTCTACTTATGCAATGAAATACGTGTTTAATGCCGATGAAACAGGGTTGTTTTATAAACTTCTTCCTAATAAGACTTTAACATTTAAAGGTGAAACGTGCACAAGTGATAAACTTAGAAAAGACAGGATAACTGTGATGGTAGGTGCCAATATGGATGGAAGTGAGAAGTTAAAATTCTTAGTTATTGGTAAATCAACTAATCCACGTTGCTTCAAAGGAGTTAAAACACTGCCTGTTGATTATGTGGCAAATGCCAAAGCCTGGATGACGCGTGAGATCTGCATCAGTGGGTTAAAAGAACTGGATAAAAAAATTTCTCGTGAAAACAGAAAAATTCTGTTGCTGCTAGATAATGTGCAGAGTCATTGTAAACTACTAACACTGAGCTCTATAAAGATTGAATATTTACCCCCTAATACTACAGCACAACTGCAACCGATGGACCAAGGAATAATTCAAAATTTAAAAACTCATTATTGTAAAAGGATTCTAGAAAAAATTTTATTTTCGATTGACTTTAAAGAAAGCTACAACATAACATTACTCACGGCCATCAACGATTTATATGCGGCGTGGGACGCCGTATAACCTGAAATAATAGAAAAATACTTTCGACATGCCGGATTTATCCATCCATCTAAAAAGAATGGTTATAATGCAAATGACGAAAACGACAGAACTTTTGAAGAAACAGAATTTCCAAACTTTTCTGAAAGGTTCCAATGCGATATTACGTTCGCAGAGTATGTAACAGCCGACAATAGTTCAGAAGTATCTAGACCCCTAACTGTGGAAGAAATTGTTGAAACAATTCACGAAAAATGCAATGAGGAGATGGAATCGGATTCTGGTGATTCTACTACTATGTCCCAAGTGCTTTCCTTACCCACAGAAAAGTCAATTGCACATTCAATTGAGTGTTTGCGTACATTTATCCTGATGCAGCCGTCATCAGACAAAGAACTTAACTGTTTGTTACAAATAGAAAAACTGGCTAAAAAGTCAAAAATGAATAGGACTAAGCAAACAACAATTGATATTTTTTTTCATAGAGATGATAAATAAGTGTAAATAATTTCTTAAATGTTCATCTAATTTCAGGTAAGAAAATTATAGTACAAGTAAAATGTAATTTAAAATGCCGTTGCTCTATAGTGTATTATTAATTTTTATGTTTTATTTATATTATTTTAATGTTATTAATTATTTTATGTATTTATATCTTTTAATTTAATATTAAGTCATTCTAACGATAACATCCGAAATTTAAAAAAAAAATACTATAACATTAATTCTTTTGTAATAGTACCCCTTTAAACATGTTTTCTCTCATACTTTCCATTATTCGAACTCTGGATAATTCGAACATTTCTTGTGGTCCCGACGAGTTCGAATTAACGAGAGCCGACTGTATTACTTAAAATCTGTACTTTTAATTTACAATTTCTCGATTATGAAAATTTAAAATTATTGTATTATTTTTTGTTGTTCTTGTTAAAGTAAATAGCTGTATAATTTAATTGCAGTAAATAAAATATTTATTGGTTAATAGAAGGAAAAAGACTTGCTCTATCTAAAATTAAATCGATATTATGAAGAGTTTCAATTAATTATTTTTTTATTAATGCATTTAATTTTTTCAAAAGAATAAGTGATCGGTAAAAAACAGAAAAAAAAAAATATATATACAGTAGGGTGGAGCGTAGAATAAAAATTTTTGAATTCAAAATCAGTCCTGTGTGAGAAAGTTGCGTATTGTATTGCTTATTATGGAAAAAAATCCGCCCCCTGAATTGATATCTTCATGCTCCCCAAGGGGCGCGAAATCCTAGAATTTTAGCTAAGTTACGCTAATTTTCTTGAATTTTAATAGCTATTAAAAAAATTGTTATTGGACCATTGGGGTTACAATGCTATTATGTCCCCTTACCATATGCAAAAATGTTTGAAATCCTTTGAACATCATCTTCATGCGCACCAAGGGGAGCAAAATTCCCAAATTTTAGCTAAACTAAGCTAAAGTTCCTGAATTTTAATAGCTATTAAAAAAATTAATTTGTTATTGGCCCATTGTGGATACTATTATGTCCCCTTACCATATGTAAAAAGTTTCAAATCCCTACATGATCATCTTCATACTCCCCAACAGGATTAAAACCTTATGAAATTTGACAAAATTTTACTTCATTTACGTTTGCTTGAAGTTAATGTTACATAATAGAAGTCAAGATTTACAAATTTTTATTAATTTCGGCTATATATGTTCTTTTTCCATATTTACATTTAACTCCTCAGTTTTAATAAGCATCAAATAATTATAATAGCTAAGAGTAATATGAGTTTTTAAACACTTTGAGTTTGTAATCACGTTTTATGTATGAAAAGTCTCTCTCCTGGAACATGACTCAATTTGAGTCCGAATGTATCCATCACATCTTTCATATCCACATACTGCTTCGGAGGCCTCTGTTACAAATTTAACAGTTCTCTCAGTTGCTTGTGTGTGACTTGGCAATTTCAGCAGGTTTGAAAGAGGTTTAATGCCTGCACCTAGTGCACCATATTTGAAACTTTCAATTTCTTATGTCCCCAATCTCCGGGTAATTGGAGTCTCTATTCGTTCTTTCACATCCCTCTCTAATTTTTGATTCCCATCAATTGAATTGACACAGTATTTTGCATAAAAATTTATTTTTAGAACCGTAATCTTCCTGAAATTGCTTTTATAGATTACTTTGCTGCTGGCTTTGACATCACACACAATGCTGATGTTGATACTTCTGAAATAAAGTAAAACGGGAACGTGAGAAGGTAAGGCAGGATATGTCATCATCACAGTGGAATTTTTGATTAACTGCAAAGTTTTTTATGGCCCTAAGGACAATACGTTGTTTCAAGAAAAAATAGGAAATTATTTCGAATCATCCTAAGAAAAGAAGAACACGTATCACTGTTACAAGCGTCCGTCTCTGTTTATATTCTGTTTATATTAATTCCATGTATCTGGAGTCGGTTTTGGGAAATACTATTGACGTTCTGATCCAGAGAAATAACTAATTCGCTCATGTGGAAAACTCCTTGCTATGTTAGCAGATGATAGGAAGTACAGTAGGGAACTCGTATTTAGACGCATAAAAGTAGAAAAAAATGAGTGACAGCAGAGAAGACCACTACAAAACAGGAATAAAATGAAGTATAGGGTTCCAAAAATAGATTTTGCAGCAGCAAACTATGTCAATTTAATTGATGGGAATCCAAGATTAGAGAGAAATGTGAAAAAAAAAAGAATGGAGACCCCAATTACCAGGAGATTATATTCAGAAGAAATTGAAAGTTTCAAGAATCGTGCACTGGCAGCAGGCACTGAAATTCTTTTAGACCTGTTGAAATTGCCATGTCACACGCAAGAAACTGAGAGAACTGTTAAAAGAAAAAAACTGTAAAACGCGATTACAAAATGCAAATTTAAAGTATTTAAAAACTCGTATTACTCATACCTATTATCATTATCATTTGCTTATTAAAACTGAGGAGTTAAATGTAAACATGGAAAATGAACATATATTATATCATATTAAAATCGAAATTAATAAAAATGTCAAACATTTACGTATAAATTGATTTTTATTACTTAATAATATCTTCAAGTAAACCTGATATATGTCAAATTTTGTCGAATTTCATAATATTTTAACACTGTTGGGGCAAATGAAGATGTTGTTCAAGGGATTTGAAACTTTTTATATATGGTAAGGGGAAATAATAGCATTGTATCCACAATGGGCCAATAACAAATTAATTTTTTTTAAATAGCTACTAAAATTCAGGAAAATTAGCAGAATTTAGCTAAAATTCGGGGATTTCGCTCCCCTTGGGGCGCTTGAAGATTAGGTTCAAGAAATTTAAAACTTTTTACATATGGTAAAAGGACACAACAGCATTGTATCCACAATGAGTCAATACCAAATTATTTTTTTTGAATAGCTATTAGGAAAATTAACGTAATTTAGCTAAAATTCGTAGATTTCGCGCCTCTTGGGGCGCATGAAGATATCAGTTCAGGGGGCGGAATTTTGTTTTACATAATATGTAGTACAATACGCAACTTTCGCACACCGGACCGATTTTGAATTCAAAAATGTTTATTCTACGCTCCACCCTAATTTACAGCCAGTTTTATGAAATGTAAAAATTCACATTGGGTTGAAGTATATAATGATAACGTAATTAATAAAGAGCCGGACATTTACACCATGAAAGGTTCATTATTAACTTGAACATAAAAAAAAAGAAATATTTCACAATATCAAGTAATCCTGACAGTTACATAGATTTTGGAAATGCTAAGATAACAATTCCAAGTCATAATATTATTGAAGTTGTACAGGAAGAATCTATTGAAATTACGGTTAGAAGAAAGGAAGTATGAAATATGTAATGATAACATATCGTTTATTATCCCTAAACCTTGGAGGTGCATATTACAATAATCACATAAAACTATTTTTGTATTTATCCTATTATTTTAACGTTAGACAATGCTCTGCTATTTGTGCTTATAGCAATGCTTGACTCTTTTTATTCTAGTTTTTCCGTTCTACATTTATTTTGATAATTTTGTACAGGAATTCGCCCCTGCATTCCATATTGTTTAACCAAATTTCTTTAATTCTGCTTTTATCTAATTGATGACGCCATTGCATACTCTGTTGTTAAATCGTTTTAACTTCAATTCTGTATTTGTCCAATGGATGGTTCCAATACATATTCCCTTTCTTGCGATTGGTTAAAGCCATACTCGTTTGAAAGTTTAAAGAAATTTTCAAATTAAGGACCGAATGGCTTTTTTCTGTAATACTTTAAAAGCAATCTAAAAGCTCTCTCCTGAAGATGGTCATAGATGAGAGTCGAAAGTCGATTGTTATAATTTTATTTTAATGTTTGTTTAGTTTTCCACATTTTGTATACACCGTTTTTTAAATATGATATTTTTTTATTATTACTTTCACGTTAATATTGACAAATTAATTGTTAGAAAAATAATTAAAAACTGAATATTAATGTAAAATCACCATCGCTGTTTAACAAGGAAACATAAAGTGTATCTCATACGTTAAAACTGATACAAATGCATAAAAAATATATAAAGAGAAAACTGATCTAATTTTATAATATAAGAAAATTCAAGTCCAAAAGAGAGAAAATTTAAAACAACAAAAAACCAAGAACCAATTTTTCAGGAGATTTTAATCAAAAGATGTTATATCAAGTTTTATGTTCTAAATGCTTGATGATTAATCGTCATTTTTAAAGGCACATAAATAGATTAATTTGATATAGAAGACAAATGTTTTTTATGTTTTTTTATTTTATAACCTCGAAGTTTTTTTGGAACTATGTCTAGACACATTTTATCCACATATACGGCTATTATCCCAATAAGATTGGTGGGAAAATTTTCAGCACCGGAAAAATATATTTTTTAAATCAAATTAATCAACGTTTATATAGACAATAACCTTTTTAGAACTATTTCTTTGTATTTTATATTTATTTGTATCGCAATGATTTAGAACGGAATGATTTGTCAGAAAGCCGCAAAATTCATAATTTAGAGAACTGAAGAATTAGATAAACTGCAGCTTTAAAAATATAAAAAAAATTCATTATTAAAATTTTCTGGTTTCATTCAATTTACAGAGATTTATCTTGGACACAGCGACGTAATTCACTATGTTTTGTTTTTGTTTTTGTGCTAATAATAACTAAAATAATTATACTTTTAAAAATTCCTAAATATTTTAAGATTATAGCAAGGGGAGCCAGTACATCTCTTCTTTTTCTTTGTCAAATGTTTTAATGTCCTACCTAGGTATAAAAGATTCGTTTCGAAAAATTGGATGATATCCATAACAAAATATAATTACTCGATTTTTTCAGTAGTTTGAGGCATTCTTAAGTACGTGATACCATTTGTAACTGAAATCATCTTGTTTTTCTTAAATTTTCTCATATGACTTTAAACTAATGTTCTTTGATTAAATATGCTTTAAATTAAAGTCTATAAAATCTGTTATGCCAAATACGCATTACATACATGAGATTCGATTAACAAAACATGAAAATGGTAATAAATGTTTTAACGATATTTACAAATTTTAAATAATTTAAAATTGATTTAAAAGGTAATTTTACTGTTGCATTGCCAGTACTTGTTAGCCTACACTGAAATTCATGCAAACAATAATAGTATTAAAATGTACATTTCACATTTGTATATTTCGCATGATCATTTCTATTAATATTGGAATTACATTTATACTGTTAACCGATATTTTTGTTAAAAAGTTTTAAATTATAAGATGGGATAATTCTTTAAAATTGATAACATCTTCCCGTACATATCTTGATATTTATATATATATATACTGGGGGATTCAAAATGAACCTATATAAAAAGAAAACTGAAAGAATACATTTTTGTCCCATTCGTATATATATATATATATATATATATACATATATAAAAATTGATGAACTTTACAAGTGGTATATTCTGGCATTGCACCATGGCTATCCTGAGAAATTTTTGAAGAGTCTGCTGCGAAATTTCGTAAAGTGTAAGACTTATCGCAGAGATTTAGAGGTAATGTGGATGCGAAGAGAGGAGTAACTGTAAGTTTGACTGTTTAGGGATTGCGTGCACGTTTGTTTGAAGTTTCACGTTTAGTTATTGGTTTTCGATGGGTCTTGGCAGGTCATTCAATTTGTTAGTTTTTTCAATTTGGTCTTGACAATTTGTTGGGGAGCGTAGTTGTGCAGACAAAACTGGTTTTAACCCCGCAGAGCATGTCGCAAGCGCATGCCGCCTGTCTCCATTGATTTAATTTCTTCTGGTTTTAATTTGAATAATTTTAAAGTTTGCCGTTTTTAAAGTATGTTGTTTTTGAAGTTAGTTGTTTTTAGTTATTTTGTTGTTGTCATTTGGTTTACTTTATTTATCTTCGGATCAGTTCCGTGGTTTCGAATTTTTGGTTTAGTTTTTGGATATATATATATATACAGGGTGCAATATGTTATCTATCGCTGACCTTTAATTTCTCAACCGTTGACCGTAGATATATAGTTCCAATTACAAAAACGTTTCAAATGAGGTAAATATTCATGTTGTGGTATTATTTAAAGAAAAAAAATCAATTTTATAAAAATTACGAAATCTAACTTTCTATACGGTCCCCCAGTCTCTATAGTTATATTTAGTAAAAGTTTACTCATATCATAACAGATATAACACAAAAAGTTTGACATCTGTATTGCAAAAATTGACACAGTTATTCAATTTCAAAGCTTGAGATTTTTGCACATGATTTTGTCTTTCATTGATGGATCAGTTAAAAGATGAATTAAAGTAATTCGAGATCAAAGTCAGGGTGCAATGTCCTTTTTGCAGCGAAACCAGCTTTAGCCGGTATCGCCAAATCGGGGAATCAGTAAAGAGGGTGATTTCATCTAAAAATTTGAGCTTTTTATGGGTCAAAAAATATTCAAACGTCAAAGTGGGTAGAATCGAAACCCGAAAAAAAAACATACTCACTAAGGACTAGATAAATGGCCGCCGAATTGCAGCCTGATTTTGATCTCGAATTAGTTTAACCCTAGAACTACCGGAAATTTTACTCAAGTTTTATAAAAACATTCTACACCAGAATTTTTACTTAAAACTATTTAATTTGTTTATTTAACTTATTATTGTCTGATTTATACATTTAGTTTGTTTTGAAGAAATTTCTGGTTTGAATAAATATTTTGAATGTACATGTCGGGTCCAATGGACCCGTCTGGTAGACGGAAGGTTAATTCATCTTTTAACTGATCCCTCAATGAAAGACAAAATCATGTGCAAATATATCAAACTTTGAAATTGAATAACTGTGTCAATTTTTGTAGTACAAATGTCAAACTTTTTGTGTTATATCTGTTATGATATGTGTAAACATTTCCTAAATATAACTATAGGGACTGGGGGACAGTATAAAAAGTTAGTTTTCGTAATTTTTATAAAATTGAGTTTTTAATTTAAATAATGCCACAACATGAATATTTACCTCATTTGAAACGTTTTTGTAATTGGAACTATATGTCTATGACCAAGGTTTGAGAAATTAAAGGTCGGCGATAGATAACATATTGCACCCTGTATATTAATATTTTCTTAAATATAGAAACTGTCGTAAAGGATTTATTTTTCATCCTTTACAAATGATTTTCATATGTGTAACGAATATTTAGTACAGTAATACCTCTACTTACGTCAACATGTCCTTCTAAGACTGGCGACGTAAGTCGAAAATGACGCAAGTCGATGTACATTTAAATTTAATGAACATATTCCATTGTATTTAAATATTTTGTTCCATACGTTTAACATTAACTATAGAATGTATTTGTAATACAAGAATTTGGAATAAGTCAATAAGTTGTTAACTTATAGTCTATTGTTCTTCTAGCTACACCTTTCGAGTTTTTGAGCATGTGGAAACAATCTTGCAATGAAGTTTGAACCGACATTTTTTTCCTTTCTTCTCTTACAAGCTCTTTGTAACAGCTGAGTGAGTTTTCTAAGATTTTTCTAGACGTTGCTACACTTTGCTCGTCAGAATCAATATTTTCAAGAACCATCATCCCAGCTTCAATAAGGTTTACTTCTTCGGTTAATTTTGCAATATTTATTCTTCATTCAAAAACCAAAATCTTCATCTATTTCTTCGATAGTGCTTTATTTGTTTAATTCGGCAAGTTTGTCGATGATTAATTCCGGATCAGCGGAATCTATGAGTTCAGCAACATCTTCAGCATCCTTCTGTAGACTGGGTTCTCTTCCATTTTCGACTATTTCATCAATTAAGAAAGATACAGAAGCTAAATTTTTAGATGATTTCTCAGATTCTGCGAAGGAAAAATGGCACAGACTTTTCCAAGCCTCTCTGATTGTTTCTTCTGAATTCAATCAATGAATCCTCTATGACTTTGACTGCGTCTGAAATGTTAAATTTCTTTCGAAAGTCTTTAAAAAAATTCAAAGTGAGTCTAAATTAAGAAAAAAAATCCAGGCCAGACGGCATAAATGCGGGGTGACGTAAGTCGAGGATATTACTGCATACACGAATTTAGATATATTATTAATTAACAATCTTTTAATGAAAGGACTAATAGAATGACTTGTGACACATAACAACAGAAGCGAAATTACGCATTAAGTGCAAAAAAAGATGGACTCCCTTATGCAATCAAAAATTACTTTCTTGAATAACATCCCATCAAAAAACATAAACAAAATAATTTTCAGCGCATAGATTTGAGCAATGACGTTTATTAACTTTTCAAAACCTAGATGATATGAGCTAAAATAAACTGTAAAAAGTTTATTTCATTTAATAAATGTGAGTAAACACATTTCGAGGACATCGATATACACTACTCAAAATAATTAGGGTAGCACATTGTTTTAACGAAATTACGCAAATATTTACACCGATAAGTAACGTAAAATAAAACTTCCATAATTTAAAGTGCTGTAGATAACAGATAATGAAAACTTCACACGTAAATTAAAGTTTATGACGTCAAAAACTATAAAAACGTGATAAATGCAGAAATCGGGATTTTGCAGAAACGTCTGTTTCACTGCCTCAGTTGTAAAATTCAATTGCTCAGCTTGTGTTTTGAGAAAAGGTGGCTCTAAAATGTCACAACAACATTTTTTACTGCAATCCATGGATTGGCGTGTTATCGGGACATTTGAATTTTGGGAAACACAACGAAGTGTAGTGGACGCTGTTAGAGTCACAAGAAGTGTCCATGAAAGGCTGTGGAATCGATTTCAAGACACATGGTATGGTAGTCATCGACAAGTGCAAGGTCGAAATTGTGCTAACACAGAAACTGATGACCGACATATCCTGTCTCTATGCACGTAAGCCAATGGACTGTATTCCGTTGACCTCAAGCCACTGTGCTGCCCAAAGATGGAGGGGAACTGAACATCGAGTTTGGAGGCAACGTTGATGGAGTGAAATTCTGTTTACAGACGAGTCCCGATTCAGTCTGGATGTGACATCTGATGTGTTTTGGCATGGAGAGAATAAGACACTCAAAATAATCCAACATTCGTTCGTGAAAGCTCACATTACAGACGAGGTGGGTTGATGCTTTTGGCTGGAATCAGCATAGGTGGACGTACGGGCCTGCATATCATTGGGAACGGCCCTTTGACGGTCCGGAGTAATACAGACGTGATACCGAGACCTCATATCGTATTTTATGTTGCAGTAATTAGTGATTTCTTTTTTTCCATGTATGATAATGTCAGACTTTATACAGTTCGTCTTCTGAAAAACATGCTTGAAGCTAAAACGATACAGCGTATGGAATGACCAGCTTGCTCTCCTGACCTATATCCGATCGAGCATGTTTGGGACATACTCAGACGACGCATTGCTGAGAGACCGAGGCCTCTTTTTACTGTCCGGGACATAGAGATTGCAATTCTTGAGCATTGCAACAGTATTCCCAAGTCTTATCGATAACCTCATCGCATCCATCAAAAACCGATGTACAGCAGTCTTAGCCGTTCGCGGAGACCACATGCCATATTAAAAATCTTGTATCATTTCTAAACAATACTTTTTTATGATTTACATGAAACCAAATTATTGCCCTAAACCATCTTTTTATGTTAATTTCGTGTTTTCAAAAAATAAAAGCTCCCTTACCATTTTTTGAGTCTTTTTTTTTTATGTATTGCTCATTGCTACACGTACACTATCCATTTTATGCCCATACATTGCTATTTTGCACTATTCTCTTCACTTTTTTGCTTGCTCCCCTAATTTTTTTGAGCAGTGTACAACTATGGAAAGTTGTGGATTTAATGTGTGAAACTTTTATCTCAAAGTTTTAGAGAGCGTTTCAGGAAACTTGCTTTTTTTGGCAACTAAAAATTGCCGTTGACATCAAATTAAGAACTCTTCATGGTATTGCACTTTCATAACTACATAACTGCATTGAGTTGTAATACACATTTTTATATGCGTACTATTAGACAAAAACTTCAGTAAGCAAATGGTATATATGAAATTCATATCGTCATAACGTCTTACGCTAAATTAAACCTATACAATTTGAATCGATGTACAGAGTATGATTGACAGTAAACTACAATTTTAAAAGTACATAACCTAAAAAAAGAGAGAAAAATACAAGGTTTATTAAAATATATGCAAAATGTTTCACAGTAAAGCTGCACAATTTTTTATGCATATTGGCAGAATTTCATTACTGGATTTTAGGCATATTTCTTATTGCATCCTTTCATATGTTGGAATTTCTGAAATATTTTTTTTTTCAGATGTATGCCGAACATAACCCCTAGAACACAAAATCACCTCCAGTTCTAAACTTTACATATCTACCTACCTATATATATATATATATATATATTTCACTTATTTTATGGACACAATAACTTCCATATTTCTGCACAATTATCTTCCAATCTGATACATAAAATCAAGAGGCAGAAAATCTCCGTCAATTTCATTAATGGATTTTTATGTGTATTGCAATTTCATTTGTTTACATCACCCTTGTATGTTAAATGACTTCTGCCATAAAAAATATCCTAATAGAATTATTTTTCGTAGGTTGATAATTGAAAATGTATATTATAATATCATCGTCTAAGTATACACAATATACTTTTTACTATTTTAATTGCACTTTAAAAGCCTGTAAAACGTGTAAGATTTATTTTTATTATGATTTAATTGATAGTTTTGACAGATTTGTTTTATGTTATTTATAGTAAATATTCTTAAAATTAATAGTTGAAAAATATATGCCGTAGAACTGAAAATACTTTACATCATATACATTTACATAAATATATTGGATGAGTATAAAAGTCCTACCCCCCCCCCCCCCCCCCACACACACACACACTTTTTTTGGCGAAAACGGAAAGGCGGAGAACACAAAAATTTAAGCACCTATGAATTCACGTAAGTGCCATCATTATGTATGAGATGTTGCCATCTGTCTGGCAGTAAGTGAATCTCACGCCAATAAACCCCCTCTGTTTTAGAATAAAAAAACTATTGTAACGCCGTTTTTAGAGCCTTCACGTCATTGAAGGTTTGGCTAGAGAAGGCGTTTTGTAACGATTGGAAAAGGTGATAGTCCGAAAGTGCATGGTCGGAGCTATCGGTCGGGAGATGTAAAACTTCCCAACCAATGTCCACTAATTTTTGCCGAGTCCTTACAGCAACGTGAGACATGGCATTATCGTGATGAAAGACAAACCCTCTGCGATTGATGAATTCTAGCCGCTTAAATGTGAGTTGTGCTTGCAGTCTGTCAAGTTGTTGGCAGTAGAGGTGTTCATTGATCGTTTGGAGGAACTCCCAGTAGATTTTCCCCTTGGTATTCCATCATACACTGAGTAAACATTTTTCGGGATGGAGAGTCCTGCTGTTCAGGTCGATGGAATACACTCTGCAACTCGGCACACGATCCTTCGACGCTTCACATTACGGTACATTACCCACTTCTCATCCCCCTTCCAATTCGATTAAAAAAGGATTCCCTACTGTTACGAGAAAGGAAAGAAACACGGCTGTTGATCCTCTGTTTTCGTTGCCTTGCTATTAGCTGGAGTGGCGTCCACTGATCGAGCTTGGTGATGAAGGCAAGAATTCGTCTTTCGACAGGTTATTCTGTGTACCGCGAATGTTTCCGCTAACACTCCAATGCGCGAAAAAAACTGTTTTGTTGAAATGAATAAATTTTGGTTCATATAGCTCCATCCAAATATTTCGGTTGGAATGACCAAATTTTGTGTGGACTAACCAAATGATTTGTTGAATTATAAAAATATTTGGTTAATCTAACGAAAATTTAATCATTCCAACCAAAATATTTGGATGGAGCTATATGAACAAAAATTTAGTTATTTCAACAAAACAGTTTTTTCCGTGTGGTTGAAAGTTGGAATTTGCTATGGCTGTGTCCATATCCTCGTCAGAAACCACTGATGGACGTCATGGAGGGGCATGATCTGAACAGCGCCTGTTACCATATCGAAATTTCGTAAACGAACGGAGGCAAGTGCTATTCTCCAAGGCATTCTACCCATACACCGGACAAATGCTACGGCAAGCTGCGGATGCTGTAAGTCGTTTATCATACTCTTACAGTAAAGCAAAGTCTGATGTGATCTTTCTCGCTTGTCATGTTGTTTCCCGTTCCGCATGAGTTCTAAAAATAATAGTCTGTTGCGTCTATTTTAATTTATAAAGTGTCAAACATTTTTTTGTAGCACTTGCATATATTTTTTGGCTTAATTCTTACTTGCATATGGGTTTTGGCATCAAAATAAGAATTAAAACTCACTTTAAAAACAGTTTTATCATTGAAAACAAAGTATTGTTTAGAATAGTGTTATTTGCTTTCTAGCATCGTGCTTTTCTGTAAATAGTCTCCTGTGTCAATACCTATTTTTCATGTATTAAAATGTTATCTAGCATTGTGTCTTATATGAAAAAAAAGGGAAAAGCTTCTTTTGACTCCTATTTTTTTGTTGTATCTGTATGTCCGATAAAGTGAATTTTCCATATTTGGTTCAGATCTCGACTTCTTTTGTTTAGCGTATTTTTATTGTATTTTCTTGTTCAGTAATGTATGATACTGCATTATGAGTTTTCTTTTTCTCCTTCAAAATTTGTAATGTACATAAGATTGTATAATAAGTCCATAACGCCTGGTATAAACCGGGCTGGCACTTGTAACATTTTTGTATATCTTTGTAAGTTTTAATATATAGGGGTCTCAATCAACCTTCGTTTTTCCGGGCCCTGCCTCCGACAGTGGTCCGTCATTGTGGTAGTTCTTCTGCTGGGCGGAGATTGTTGAGCTAAAACTATATTAGTAGGTCTCCCCGCCTTGCCTGAAATTGAAACTAAATTCTTCTAACAAACTTTGTGCTTATATATAATCTACTGCTCCACGTGTTCTCAGCCGCTTTCTTGTTCTCAAAACATCTGATGTGACGTCCTTACTCCATTTGACATTTCCATACACTCAAAGCGGATAGAACTTTTGCACTCAACAAATACTTAATGGTATTTAAAATTTTTCGGAAAGAAATTTTTTCTTAGCCTAGTATGTTACGATATAAATACTTAAATATGATATATATATATCTATATATTGCAAAAAACTCAAATTAAATGATTTCTTCAATATTTTTTTTTATATCAATAAAGAAGTAATCGATTTTTATATGGGCATTATAATTAACTAGAAAGGTAGCCCGTCAAAAATGACGGAAATTTAGATATAAAGATATATACAACTCATGTGCAAGAATATGAGTTTTCTCGCTTGTTCCGCAGTGATAGATGAAAATAACACATTTAAAGAACGAAACACATTTATGAAAAACTGTGTACAGTAGAAGACCACTAATCTGCACAGTTTGGTTCCAAGTATTATGCAGATTTGAGGCTTTTTGCGGTCATGTCTATTCAATCTTTGTTTACATTTTTTTAAATTCATATATTGGACAATTTAGATTGTTACGCCTTAAAAATAAATAAATTTTACACTTGAAGTAAGGTAAAAACTATTAAATTATCGTACACGATTTCATGAAATGGTATTACACGGTATTATATGTGTGTGCTTCACGATCTTGGTTACGACGTTGGCGAAATTGTCTGCAACTTGTCATAATCCTAATAGTGTGGCCGCTATAACAAAAAAGTAACCAGTTTTTAGCAAAATTTCTGATATAAAGTAGTTTTCAAAAACTTGTATAAAATTGCAGGCTGTTCTCAAGTTATGTCAGTCCTAAGAATAATATTTCTAACATTGAAGAGTTTCCATGTATATATGAAATTTAGAAAAGCTTCTCCAAAAGAAAGGTCCTGAAATGACATTGTAATTCCTCTAACTTCAAAGTTTAATCGGGTCCTGATGTTGTTTACTGAAACCTAATAAATACAGTTGTTTTGAGTATTACAACAGAATTAAACAGTTAAACTTATTTAACTTAAACCCGCTGTTACTTCCCGATGTTATTTTTTACTATTAAGAAAGAAAATTATTTAAATTTTTCAAATCATGCATTTATAATTTTTTTCCGTCTTTAATAACTAAATAATGAAAAAATATGCTTTTGTTCTGAGCTCATAAATATGACAATAAAATAATGTAAGTAAGAGACATTGCAAAATTAAATCTTTGTGATTTCAAACCATAAACAAACGATACCGCCACCATTTTACCTACTATGATGTCATTAGAATATTGCCCATTGATTGTTGGAGAACTTACTTTGTGAATGATTACCTCAATGATTTAAAAAAATTTTAAGTTTCACGATGAATGAATCACTTGTGTTTGTTTAGGTTTATGGAATGAGATATTAAGCCGTGAACCTAATTTTAATTAAAGTTATCCAAGGATATATGTATTTTTAATTGAAATTAAAAACAATGCTTTGATCTCGAAATAAAAAGTTTTAGTTTGTATAATTGGTTATTTCTGTTAATTATTTATTTAGGTACTTTTCCATTATAGCGCATTTTTAAAAAAAGCTTGGCGCAATTAGGGCATCAGAAAGTGAGATATGTTGCGAAAATATATAAACAGCTATGAAAAGAAATCTAATGAACTTTTATTTTTGTTTATATATGCACTTATATACATAAAAAATCGTTTCTAAATATATATAATATTTTTTTATATACAAATTACGGCACAGGTTACAGATATGAACCGGGATACCTAACTGGCGCCAAAATGGTGTTATTTTGCCGGCTATGGTAACCCGGCTATTGTTTTTTATTTATTAATAAATTGTTTATTTACTTTTATTTTCTGTTTTTAATTATATAAACAGTTTTGTTCTATAGCTATTATTCAAACTTTTATTCATTTATAGTTATTTCCTTTTAAAAATGATAGCAAATAATTAAAAAATATACAAGTAACTGGTATTCGAAAGCGAGATTTCTGCCAAATTGGCGTCAGAGAAAAATTACGCCAACTCCGATGCGTATATGACATCTGTGCAAAAATTACGGCACAGATGTCATATTCGCCCCATATTGGCACGATTTTTTTTCTGACGCCAATGTCATATACACACCGAGTACTTAACTCTCGCCAAAGTGTCGTTATTTTGCTTGATATGGTAACCCGGATGTTGTTGTTTATGCTGTTGATGTGTTCTCCAAATTGGCGTCGGAAAAATATCGCGCCAATATGGGGTGAATATGACATGTGTGCCAAAATTACTTCTGTTAAAAAATGGTTAAAAAAAATAATTAAAAAAATGGGTAAATAGCTTTTTTTACATTAAATAAAGGTACTTGTTAGTTATCCCGTCGACCAAATTACTGCCGCCAAATTGTAAGATTAAATGCCAATAATGGTTGACATTAAACATGATCATGTGTTTCTTACGTCATAAAGTGATTTTTAATTCGACGTTATATTTGTATTTTTATTAATGTTTTGCTAATTTAATTGATCTTTCGTTGTTTAAAATAAAAATTATGTCAATTTGTATAATTTGGCGAGTGGTTTGGCGATTCATATAATTTGGCGAAACTGGTCGAGGGGATAACTAACAACTTCCTAAATACATTGCATACATATGGAAAAAATTGCTTGTGAGTAAATAGTTGAACAGTTGTTGTTTGTTGAGCAGTAAATAGGTTGTCAGAAAATACGTTGGCAAACTTCTTTCTCGCCAAGCAACTTTTCTCCGAAGTATTGTACATAAGCAATGATTGCTAGAAATGCATTTTTAATTATGATATGCGCTTTTATGTTTCACTACATTTATGCATACTATACTGTGTGTATAAATGCTACAGTTCATATGCAGGGCCACACAAAAGAATTCGTAAGGGTTACTGAGTATGAGAGTAAATTGCTTAAAGGTGGTTTTTAAAGGAGTTATGCGTTTCTACGCTGAACTGCATTTAGTTTAATAAGAAATGTTTGTAGAATATAGATAAAATGATATACAGGGTCACGCAAAGAATTGGATACATAACCGTCTATGGATGATAATATCTGGAAATGTGGTTTCAATAGTTTTAAGAGTAGTTTAAATTAAATTTTGGCTAAATAGTGGCATGTAATAACGATACTATTGGCTATGGACGGTAACTGCTGAAATCAATTTTTAAAATTTTTTATGCGTCTTCTAAAATGTTTACTTAGTTATTTTATTTCCCCAAATAACGAAGTTTTGTTAAAGCATTCAGGATGTGTTGGAAAGTGTTTCATATTCTATGCTTAACGCATGAATTTTCTTTCCTCTTTAGTCTTATTTTGAATTTATTTTATTCTTAATTTTTTAATCTTATACTGCTTTATAGAAACTTTGGCACAGTTGTCATATACGCCAATTTGGCGAAAACATCAACAGCATAAAGAACAACATCCGGGTAACCATATCAAGCAAAATAACGACACTTTGCCGTCAGTTAAGTACCCGTTGTGTATATGACATTGGCGTCAGAAAAAAAATCGCGCCAATATGGGGCGTATATGACATCTGTGCCGAAACTTTAATATTTAATTTTTAAACTCTTCGCTCCACACCCCTTACATATAGTAAAAACTATAACACAGATAGCGCAAAATAATAGACAGTTTAATACTTTTCCACTGTAGGAGCTTTGGCGTTTAAAAAAAAAAAAAAAGCTTGGTGTAATTTGGACATCAGAAAGTAAGATTTGGGTTTGTTTCCGTTATACGGATACCTTTGTCGCCAAGCGTAATAGATGGCGCAAAACGAAAATCACGTGAATTGAAGCATTTGAAAAATAAAAGAAAAAACATTGTCGATACTAAAGTGAGCATTTAAAAAATACAACATTTGAAAATTCCAGACTTTTACGAACTATTTCATCAAATCACAATTATATACTTAAAATAAGTGAACAAATAACTGCTATAAAATAAAGCAATAAAATAAAACTCATATTAAACTGCTGGCATAAAATTAAAAATATATTTTAGCATTTTGAAATAATTGGCGTATTAGCATACATTTCGGCATGGTGTCCGTATAACGGAAAAATATCGAGATTTGTTGTCAAATCATATAAACAGCTATGAAAACAAATTTGATGAGCGTTTTTGTTTGTTTTATATGTTTATTTTATATGTTTATTTTATATGTATATTATTGATGTTTTTATGTACAAATCACATCTGTTTCTTTATAAAATTAGTGAAACGTCTTTTTTATATTAAATAAATCGTATAAATATCGAAAAAAATGCGTGTGTATATAAAATGAAACAGTGGATAGGTTCCCGGAAAATATGTTGCCAAATTTCCTTTTTCACCAAGGCACCTATACTGGAAAAGTACCTAAAGCACATTAAAATCGCGCAGTTAGGAGCTCACACAGTACAGCGTCGTCTATTGGCAGTTATTTTATTAGTAGCATCGGGAGGAAGGTGTAAAGATGTACTTTAAATTCTCACTCACAGATTTTGAAAAATATCTTAAAAGAGCGGAGTTTAAATTAAATTTCGGTGACCTCCTTTATGAATGATTAATGGTTTTAAATGGGAATTTCGCCAAATTAGCCAGCTATCACGAAGTTGGCTAACATTTGGCGCTACTGTGGTAACCCTGCATTAGTTTTTTTCAACAATTACTCATTTCAATGAGGCGGTCCTACCGGAATCGTGAGGGACACACAGAGACTTGGATTTTATATAAATAGAAGATATAATATAAATATATAACATCAACGTTATATATATTTATTAATATTTCTCTTAATTTCATACATTCATTAAATAGTAATTAATGGTACATATTTATACTTTTCTGTCAATAATTTATTTACGGTACCAAAAATACTTCAACAAATTTTGTGTATTGAGCTACATACATTAAAACATTTAATGCAGATTTTAATGCTAGTTTCGGCTATTGATTTTTTTTTTCTAAAAATAATTTAGATCACCAACACATAATTAAGTATATACTCGTTAGTTTTATTTGCATAGTATTTGCATAGAATATTTGCATAGAATAATTGATCATTATATTTCGATATTTAAAGTACATGTTCTGAATATATCTGAAGTACTAGGTTAAACCTCTCTGCAACATGATTAATTGCGTATAATAATGGCATTTTTCATTAGCCTAAATTTATGCGTTTAATACTGAAATGTTTACATAGGTTCATTATAGTGCAGATAAATTTAATTTTTCCCATGATGTGACTTTCTGTCATTAAAACACAAATTTTGTTACAAATAAAATCAACAGTGTTTAACGGAAAATCATAATACGATACAGGTAAAACAGACCAAAAATTGAGTAATATAAGACAACAGTAGGTTAGTTTTGGGAAGACAATCGTTTTGGCTCGATGAGTCCCCCCCCCCCCCAAAAAAAAAAGTTATTTTACCAATTTTGGGGGGTTCATATTAATTTGGGGGTTTCAAAACTGAATTTTGATTTAAGTACCGTCAATTGAGGTACCTTTGGTCCAAGAGAGAAAAAAAATTAAATATGCTATATTTTCAACATCGCTTGAGTTATCGACAAAGATTTTGTCTCATAATAAAGGTGGTAGCATTAGCTTGAGTCTGCTAGCTCATTGGAAGTAATTCGCCAAGTTTCCATCGTGACACAACCAATCAAAACAACGTGTGAAGACGGTGAGAATTTCGCTCTTACAACTTTTGACTGCCAAGCTGCAGTGGGTGTAGTGGAAAGTATACGCAGGTATACACCGTATACCTTCTGAATTTTTTTAGAATGCTCCGTATACCCTCTCTTTCTCAAATAAAGCTATAGAGCAGAGTTGGCAAACCTTTTTTTACTCGCGTGCCAATTTTGTTTCAAAAAATATTTTTCGTGACCTTGACGTGCCAACTAGAAAACAAATTTAGTGGATCGAAAAATAACGAATCAAAACTACTCGAAAATTATTTATTAAGATTTTTACTAATATGGGTAACATACATGTAAGTATTACACTGAAATAATTATATAAACACTTATATTTTAGAAATTAATGAAAAAAAAATATGATTAACTGTGCTGTACCGTGGATGAAAAATAATTAATATCATTTTAATGCTCAGTTAATTTTAACAGAATGCAAACTAAAATGGATTTATTTTGCAATTGCTCTCTATTTGATTTTTTATATTATTCATTTGAGAAAATAATGACTCACTGGTATAAATAGTAGGAAAAATTATTAAAATGAAAAAAATCTGTTTATATTTAAATAGTTCTCAAATTAATTTTCAAGTTGCCACAATTTATCATCGGTATTTTTATTAATACATATAATAATATTTCCTTTTTGGTAGTTTACAAATAATTTCTTTGTTTGATAAATTTTCGAACTATATTGAATAAGATTAAAATTCTTCAATTCCCAATTAATCGAATTTAGAATTAAATCAGGTTGTCTAAATTAGTGTATTTTGTGTAAAATCACTGTATCCTGATTTAGAGACATAATCAATACCGTGCCGTGCCAAAATTATTCTTTAGCGTGCCATAGGTTCGCCGACCCTGCTATAGAGTATATCTTAGGCATGTCGTTCATGACTGTAGCGTATACTCTGTGCCTATAGCGTACACCCTCTGGTTTTTTCACGACTACATCACTGCCAAGCTGTAAATTAATTCAGTTGAATTTTAGTCAGTACGTTTTATTATAGCCTGATTAGTGTAGATCATTGTGTAATGTAGTATTATGCGTTGTCTTTCATGAGATAAAAAAGAAAAGCGTTTTTCTAAGTTAAAGTAACTTTGGCCAAACTTTTAGGATAACATTTACCCCAAAAATTATCACTTAAATTTTTGTATATACTTCCTGTCAATGTATAAAAAATGTTATATTTGAAGGGAGGCTTTTACTTATTTTTGAATAAAAACATTGATGTTTTTTAGGTCATACTTTTGTTTATTTTTGGTATACTTATGAAAATAGACATGTGTTCTTATACAAACAATAATGTTGCTGAAAATTCGTACAGTGTATTGGTTCCAACTGAAACAAACAACAAAGCTATTGACAAAGATGGCTGTAACGTTGGGAGTTTTGCACTTGTGCTGTTTAATGTCAATATATATGACACATCCGCAAGACTATACCATTATTTGTTACAGCAAAACAACAAGTTTTTTATAAATACAAAGTGATGATTCGTTCATTAACTCTTAAACGGAAACATAAAAATCCCTTTCATAAACGGAAACGTGCCGTCTGTTAGTCTGCTAAATAAAAAAAAAAAATTGCTATAAAACTTAAAAAAAGAAAATAACTCTTAATAACTTACCAAATAGTGAACTTAACCCTCTCGCTGCGTAAGTAATTCTTCACGATGAAGGTCTTTTACAGAATTTTTTATCGTTTATCACCGGTTCTTTAAAGCATAAATTTTTTACTATCGAATCGGAAAAAATGTCCTGATTAAATCAGGCAAAGTTTTCACTAAAAAATAACTGGTGGAAATAACCAAATAGTATTAATTTGACGGAAAAATGCATGCCCGAGCATATCTCGGGCTGCGCAGCGAGAGGGTTAAACATTTAATCTTTAATAGTTATGCATTAACAGGACCAATTTTTAAATATAACAGCTTAAAAATAAGTTTTGAAACTGGAGGCAAAAAGTATTTTTTAATTACACATTATTGTTCAAAATATTACATTTTTGACATAATAATTAAATAAATCCTAATATTTTTATATATTTCGGTACACTATGAACTAGAAAAAGTATTAAGCAGTGAAATTAGCAAAACATTTATTAGTCAATATTGCAACATGTTCTAAATATCTACTTTTTTATGAATCTTTTGACAATGTTGAGTCACATTCGTGTTCAGAATTTATATATTCATCAACTGAAATACTTTCAACATCCCTTATGTCACTTCCGACTTCATCAAACCATCGTAACACAGTTTATTCAATGTCTTTATCACTGTAGGGATGTAGGGTACTCTCTTTGACGTCCCCTCCACATCAATATCACAGAGCAAAAAATTACATAAACGGAAACACGCCTTCTGACAGACTGCGTTGAAAATAAAATAATTTTTCTTTCAATAACAAAAAATGCGCAGGTGCTGCAAATGGGATGGGGGAGGCAGAGGACTAATAGCATAAGAATTAGATTGCGGGATAAGATTGGGTACGCGTTCATTTTTCTGTAAAGTGTAGATATGCAGACTCAACCATCTCACTGACGGTACATTTTCGGTTAAGGGTTAATGTAAAATTATGAATACATTGATTTTTCCAACTTTCATGACATTGAATAAACATCAAATGGCATTTATTTCGATTATTACTATTTTAAGGACATTTGTGAAATACGAGGTAGTTTAATATTATATAAAGGAAACTGTTTCAAAGTAAAATAAATATGACACAGCTGTGTTCAATAATAAAGTATATTTTTTGACATTGTATACATAAGACATGCCGTAGCTTTGCAATGGATGGTTGTGTTGCCTTGCGAATTCTGTCATCCGATACAGAAATAAAAAAATACAAAATAAGCGATACCCCACTTGACCTACTTAAAAATGACTTTCCCCCGTTCCTGAATTATAATGCCGCTTTTGCCCCCTCCCCCCCCCAAAAAAAAAAGGTAAAACATCTTTATTTTTGGGGCACCAGTCTAATAAGAATTTCTTGGGGGAAAAAATTATCTTTCAAAATTTTGGTAAATGGCCATCAGTTGTCTCTGAAAAACCTAATTTTTCCTGTACCAGTACAGAATGTTTAAGAAAAGAAAAAAAAATAATCTACAAAGGAAATATTTTGAAAATTTAAATAGCAAAATATTTAAATACGTCTTTCGTTACAAATATCAGTACCAGACCTAGCGATTTTTTTTATTTAGAAATTCCAAATCCGTACCAGAAATTTTAAATAGTTATCATTATGTTAGAAAATAATAGCAGCTCTGTGATAACAATACAAAACAGTTATCATTCAAAATTTACGATATTGGTGTTTTTGTATAAAAAATCCACAAAAGTTGTCAGTACAGGTGAAAGTTGTGAATTTATCTTTAATCGAGTAGTAGGCCAAAATCTAAATTAGTTTTCTGTTCATCTCCGTAAAAACAAAGTAATAGTCGAAATATAAACTTGCATCAGTAAATAACTGTAAAGTCTGTATTACACGAAATATAAAGTTCACTAGGCCATTATGTAGTGTAATTTATGAAAAATCTTTTCAAATTTAAAACATTTTTTTCATTGATTGAATAAAACAATTATATAATAACAGAATACATTTTCTTGAAATAGTAAAAATTAGCTATTATAATTCTTATATTGTAAAGGTAAGATAGCAAATTGCTTGCTTCAGATCTCCTAAAGCACAATTTTAAACATTAAAAATTACAAGCAGAAAAGAATCATTTGCAGTGCAATTTTTTGAATGATTATTACTATCTTCTACAAGGTATGAGTTAAAAGCAGCTGTCATATTATAACTTTATGTAATACAGCTAAGCTAAACCTGTTTTAAACACGTTGATGAACTTGACCAATTATTCAAAGTTGTACATGTATAGTTTGTAACTTTTATTTTAGGTTATTGCACAAAGTTTTAAATCATTGCCCTGCTTTATAGAAACTGAAAAATGTGTTCATATGTAGAGCTGCTAAGTCTCCGGATTTTCAGATACCAGTATTTTAATACAGAAAATCTTATTTTATTTAATTTGAAGATTTGGACGATTTAAAAGAACAGCATTTTCTCTAATGTAATAGTGGTGTGCAGAAGCCGGAGACCTGACAACGCTGGATATGTAATTAATAAGAAGACTTCATAGTATTGTACTCTCCGGTACTTAAATTCAATTATGTGTAACACGTATATTTTATAGGACTCTGATTTGAAAACCACTGTATTAAGTTATCTGTCAAAATGATATTTACATATATTTTTACTGCAAATTGCATGATATGAAATTAAAATCTATATACAAATTCCGAATGAAAGTATACCAAAATCTTCTAAGTAAAAAATGTAAAAGACTTCAAAGTACTTCGTATTTACCTCAAAAAGTAGATAAATACAAAGTAGAAACCATAAATTCAAGATAATCGGAAGACAAACATCTAGAATAAATAGTTCTCTCTTTTTCCCGTTATTTAGCTTTTGATGATCTGTAGAAGTTGTATCATAAAATCACAAAATCCGCATAAATGTACAATAATTAGATGATAGAGCCAGGTCCAAAGAGTCACTTTTTTTATGTTGTTCTATTTGTATTTTCCCCGCTTCTACCATAAATAAAATCCTCCGAAATATTAAATACAGATTTTTATTGACATTGACAGAAATTAGTTGGATCTAGTGAACGTTCCATAGATCCGTGCAGATTGTTTATAAGCAAGTAACGGGAAAATTCTGTAAGTCTAGCACTTATAAAAGGTTTAAATCAAAGGTACTAACACCACAGTCAGTTGCTACTTTATTGCCGAATAATATTGCTGACCAAACCACTTAATTGACAACACAGAATCTACATTATGGTTGCCCTTAATACAAATATTACAAATCATTATTAACCCCATAGGTTGTCCTTTCGCCACCGGCCGTCGCCCCCCCCCCCCCGCATACAGAAAATGTAAAATAAGAAACATTTTTCCCAATATTCGAATATCACTATTCAATGAGCTTATAAATTTTATGTTTACTTAAATTATACATTTTTTCATGAGATTTGGAATAATGGAAAAAAGTAAAAATGAACTGACATTACTGATCGTAGCGCAGACAAATTTCAACTTCGCTTGTAAAAATGTACCTGAGGGAGAAACAGAGGTGTCTTGTTACTTTCACTACGGAGGAACATTTAAGATCAGCTACATGGTAGTTATCCATTTTATTTTTAAGGGATATGAGTTAGAAGAAGATAATTTATATGGGCGGCAAAAAGACCGACATGCGACCACTGGCGCATTTATAACAAGTAATACTGACTGTTGTCAAAATGCAAAACATAATATGCACTTGAATGCATCAAGGTAGCATGCACTACATGTGGTTGTGCCATTGCAAGGTATTGTTAGTGTTGCCAAGTGTTCCGAGTACATGAAAGCTCCAAATGCTCTGGACACCACTAATTTCTTACATATTATTTCGCCATCTTTAATCGCAGATATTTCTTCCATTAGAGCAGACGAAGAAAATTACTTTAAAATAGTGATGCCCAGGGCATTTGCAGCCTTCATTTACGTGGTATACATGGCAACAGTAACGAATGTCAAGCCATGTCGTAACAGTCTCTGATTTAATATGAACTAAATGATCTGTACTTTAGCAGACTTCTATGTGTGTCCTTTGCAACATATGTGTCCATTTTATAACGATACAATGTATACTGAAGGTTATATTACAGATACTTTAAATAATAAAAAATGAAAATCCCATGATTTTTGTCTTTAGCATCCATGATTATCACCCAAGATCACCATGATTATCTCCTCTTCCAGAAAATTTAACAAAGTACAGAAGAATTATTTAACTGCAATAAATATTTGAATATCTTATAAATTTTCTGAAAAATAAGCACATGTATGAGATAACCTTTAACAACCCGTCAGCGAACGATAATATTTGTGTTACACTTTAGTAGTCAACTGCATAGGGTAACTCATCTAAAAAAGACAATCGAATATCATAAAAGTTAAAAATTATATCGATTATCGCAATTGCGTTGCTTTTTAAAAGTTGCTGGATGATAAGATATATTCTACAACTTGTAATTTCAATTTTAATTTTAATTTTAATTTTTTTAATTTTAATGATATTTTAGTTATTGAATGAATTCCCAAAAAAGAGCTTATTGTAATAGAAAAATAATTAAGAAAATCGAAACACCATCGTGTTGAAAACCTTTGCACAGACAAACTAATTTTTTAAGAGACTGTTAATAAAAAATTACTATTAGCAGAGAATGAATTATCATCCAGCTGTTATTAGAAAGAGACTGAAATTCAACTCACTACATATCTGATATGTTTCTGAAATTAAAAGATATTCTACTGTCATTTTTATATGAGTTAAATAAAGGTGGAAATTAAAACCAACTTCAATAATGTATATTAAAAGTATTCCTTATTTTGAAATTATAGTTCATTATTTATCATAAGACGAAAAGCAATATTTCACCATGACTCAAAATTAAAATATATTATATGAATTTTAAAAAGTTCACTGTTTTACTTTAAAAAGGTGGCTAAAATTATAAAAGAGATGTTACCCAACAAACACTCAACTTACGGCCGAAAGGCGTATATGTCGCGGCCAAAAGGAGTTAAGGCCATTTGTAACCAAACAATGTTGTGCCGTAAATGACCCGCCGCTAGTTCCGGCAGCTACTGCCGGAACGGTAATGTTTCGGCGGTGAGAGAACTGTTGCATTTACTTTGCCCGGCAACTCTTAACGGGCGGTTTCTGGCAAAAATGTAATGGATCGTCATCGTTTAGAAAGTAGAGGGCTAATATCACCTAACCCGAATATTTAATTAAAGAGAGGAAATATATTTTTCTCTTCATTTTTTTCTAAGTAAGTTTAATTATTTTAAATCTGGGTTTTAGTAAAAATATAAATATGTCGTGAGATTTATGTTTAAAGCAGTAAAATAGATTACATATTTTTATTTAGTTTGAAAATATTTTACAAAAATCAAAAATTGTCCCCAAAATGTACATAAATTCCCTGTTTATATATTTTTTAAAAATATGGAAAAAAACAACAACATAAAAGCGTTTAACTTTCTTGCCTTTAAAATATCTTTAAATAAATATATTTTGAACACACTGGAATAAAAAAGATTATATTTAATGGTTATTTTATATTGTTTTTGATTGCAAAGATAATCAGATAGCATAATATAAAATATATGCTGATTTGAATAATATATTAATAGCGAAATACTGCAATCTTCGGACATATATACTACTTAAACATGTTTAAAAATTTATTGATAAATGTCAATTTATTTATGCTCTTTTTTTTCAGCATTCATGAAAAAATATTTGTTATAATGAAAAGGAGAAAATGTTTCAATAAGCAGTTATTCTTGAGCGAGGAGAGGGGGGGGGGGGGAGAGAAAAGGTAACTTAAAAGCTGTTACTAAAACATGAATTTTTAATATCATTTGAAACATATTTCCATGTAAAAGAAAATACTGGAAAAGAAATTTTTGTTTCTGAATCCACTGTAACGGAAAGTATAAATAAAATTTCTTGCCTGTATTAAATTCCTAACAATTTAGATATATTTAATGATTTCACTACCATTATTTTACTCTTTAGAAATACAGATAAAACTTGCATATGTATAAAAATAATTAAGTGAAAAATTGCACAATAAATCAAGAATTTTCGCAGAATTAAGTAAAGAATTGCAGAATAAATAAAGAATTTTTGTTCATTATTATTTGGTTTCGAGTCCCGACCTGGATACATTTTCACCCAGTTGGAAAAATTATTTCTGGCAAAATTTAGAATACGCATTAAAATCTGACATTATATGAAAGTATTAAATAAAATGCGATATGTATATTTTATGCCCTAAAATAAACATGAAAAGGTTCTATTAATTTTTAGGCATTTCAGTAAAATCGTCTTGAGTCAAAAATAAGCCTTGATATATATATAGATAAACAAGATATTTTTTATGAGCATATCAGAATAAAATGGAATGCATGTTATTTTTAAATCTTATAATTTTTAATTGCGAAGATAAATGGGTAAAAATTTACAGAAAAGAGATAAAATGCCCATTTAAAGCATAAATCGGAGGGGAAAAAAAAGTGTTTTTGTGTTATCTGAAAACTGTATGGAGAGTTTAAAAATTCAAACAATGTATCTTAAATCTTTATTTCTCTAAAAAAAGAAAAAAAAAAGAACGAAAAAAAAGAAAGAAAAGGAAAACAAAGCTCTTTTTCCAAATGACTAAAAATAATATTAACAGAAAAAATATATGATTTATGAAAAAATGACTTTTATTTATTATAATAAGGTATTGGCTCATAAAACTATTCTCCCTCCCTCCCTCTCCAGAAAAATCAAATAGATGATGAGACCTTCAAATGGCTCAAGGTTAAGCAGTTTTGAAAGTTCTGGTCCGTTACGATAAGAGGGGAGAGGGAGAAATTCTCAGAATTTTTCTTTAGCTGTGCGTTTTCATTTCTGCTTTGTCATTCGCGTTATTTACCATAGGAATAAGTGGACATGGTTTCAAAATGTAGCACATATATCGGTAAGTTTGTTAGTTCATGTTGATTCATTACAAATTTATTAATTTCATTCTATCTGTTTTTTGCATCATTTTATCTTAAAGAATATTTATATTTTAGTTTTTATAATTGCAAAAGAAAATGTAAAAGATATTTTCATTTTTAGTAAAATTCCCTTCAATAGTTTATTTTTAGTTTTTCGAAGTTATCGAATTTATTTTTAAGCATTATAAATATCGGATGATATTGTTCTTTAAGGGTCTTGTACCTTTTAAACGCGTCGAAAATTAACGAAAAGCTTCAAAGTTTGAATTAGTCTATCTTCAAAACCTTTTTATGTATAAACATGAAATTTTGGATATTGATTAAACGGATTGTGCTTTGTAATATACTACAAACATAAATTTATCAACCCTTTACAGAATTTGTGTATTGTTTAAATCAAAATAGCTCTTTTTTTTTACCCCATAAGTCATTGCGCGCATATCTTGAGAAAGTATGTATGGATTAGCATGAAATTCGGTAAAGATACTAAACATATATATGTGTTTAAAATGATCTACTCTTAGTCTAAAATTATTTCATTAACTGTATAAAAAAAATATTTTCGTAAAAAAAAATAAAAACATATGTATTTTTAATGAATATAAATAGTCATAACTAAAAATATTACAATTGTAAATACTTAAAAGTAGATCATTTTAAACACACATATTTGTTTAATATATTTACCAAATTTCATGACAATCCATACATCCTTTCTTAAGATATCATGCGCGCAATGACTTATGGGGTAAAAAAAGAGCTATTTTGATTTCAACAATACACAAATTCTGTAAAGGGTTAATAAATTTCTGTTGGTAGTATATTACAAAGCATAATCTGTTTAATCAATATCCAAAATTTCACGTATATACATAAAAAGGTTTTGAAGATAAACTAATTAAAACGTTGAAGTTTTTCGTTAATTTTCGACGCGTTTAAAAGGTACAAGACCCCTTAAAACAGTTTATTTTACTTTAATTATAAAAATGTGATTTTATACTCGAGAAAATTTGAGTGACTAAAACAATTGAATTTAAATGAAATTTAGAAGTATCAAGATTAATTTAATATATATTTTTAAATCACTATTAAACTATTATTTACATAAAATATATAATGTGAACATTAAATAGTCCACAATATTATTTAAAAGGCGACTAAAGTAATGAAAAAGATGTTACAAGTTTAAAATATACATTTTATTTAAAATTTCTTAGTACTTTCAAGCCTTCCTAGCTCATCATCAGAGAATATCTTAATAACTAAATGTTGTTTATTGTTTTTAAAATGTGAGAGCCAATAATTACTAGAGTTGAAAGTAGAAGTAGCAGTAGCAGTTTCTTGGATTGAATTTAATTAGAGGAAATATATATTATTATTATTAATTACAGTTCCATTTATTTGTGACATCACTCTGTTTCTCATAGGTCACTTTCCATGGATATAATTAAATTATTATTTTATGATATAATTATTTTTGTGTAAAAAAAATGGAACTGCAATTAATAATAATAATATATATTTTCTTTACTTAAATTAAATCCAAGAAACTGCTACGTTTACTCAGTAATTATTGACCCTCTCATTTTCAAAACAAAGTGACGTATTTGTATAAATAAACAGCATTTAGTTATTAAGATATTCTCTAAGGATGAGCTTGGAAGGCTTGAAAGTACTAAGAAATTTTAAATAAAATGTATATTTTAAACTTGTAACATCTTCTTCATTACTTTAGTCGCCTTTTAAGTAAGATTGTGGACCTTTTTAATGTTCACATCATATATTTTATGTTGAATCAAGGTGAAAAAATTGCGTTTCGTCTTATGATTCTATTATTTACATGTCTAATAATTATAAATAATTCTCAAGAATTTCGAAAAAGTTGAAATAATATATTTTTTCAAATGTTTGGCTATTAAACTGCAAGAGAAATAGTTAAATATTATCTGATAAAAGCAAAATTTTAAAATATATGAGAAATATTATACTGTCATTCGTTAACTACATAAAGATTAAACTTATTTTTATGTAATATTTTATAAAATGATCAGAAATGATGCAAAAATTTAGATAATAATGATTTAATAAAGCTTTGATGAATAAGCATAATTTAACAGATTTACCAACGAAGCTGTGTAAAATATAGTGGAAATTTAAGTAAAAAGAATATCACAAACACACACATTTTTATATAAAATATATAATAAACTATATTAAAATCACGTACATTATTTAAGCATAAATTCGAAATTTATTCTTCAAAAGAAAATACTTTTTAGAAGGTTAATTGAATGGTAAAATGTTTTGGCAGGTAAAAAAAAAAAAAAAAAAAAAAAAAAAAAAAAAAAAAAAAAATCTTATAATTATTTAGACATACTTTTCAAGAAAATCAAGTTCATTTAACTTGAACTTTTTCAAAAATATTCAAAATACAATATTTGATAATGAATTGATTGATTAGTTTATTTTTTCAATTATACACTTTATAATTTTTTATGAAATGCAACTATTTAAAAATGCATTGCATATAAATTTTGTAAATATGTAAGTGAATAAATGAACAAATAAATTAATGCACTATGTGAAATATTGTGTTTTGGAAATTTTTTGAAAAAGTTCAAAGTGAAAGAATTTCATTTTCTACAAAAGTATATCTAAATAATTATAAGATTTTTTTAATCCTGCAAAAATATTTTATCATTTAATTAGGCTGATAAAAAGTATTTTTTTTTTATAGAATAAATTTTGATTTATTCCTAAACAATCGTTATGGCACAACAGTGGCAAGTGATTACATTTTAAATAACCCTAATAGGCTTTTTTGTGGGCAGCTTTGGGATAAATTTAATTTATGACAACCACAAATGGCAGAACAAAGGCAAGCTTCTGGTTAGCTTTTATTTTTAGTGGCCATTAAAAGAATAATTGTGGGCAGTTTAAGGCTATCTAACATTTTCAGCGAAAAGTTAGTGGCATGATTGTGGGCAACTTCTTGTATTTACGGCCAATTATCTTGTGGCCTTATTCTGTCCGGCGTGACACTTTTTTTACGGAGCCGTAACTTTCACTGATAGCGGGCCACCATCGAACACCTTCGGCCAAGGCTAACGAACCCATCAGTGGTCCGTAAGTTCGGTGTTTGTTGGGTAGAAGTTAAAAATATACATTTTATTTAAAACTTCTTACTACTTTTAAGCTTTTCCAAGCTCTTCAACTGAAAATATTTTAATAACTAATTTCAGTTTATTTATACAAATACGCCACTTCGTTTTGGAAATGAGAGTAGAGAGAGCCAATAATTAGTAGAGTGGAAAGTAGAAGTAGCAGTTTCTTGGATTGAACTTAATTAGACAAAATATATATTATTATTAACTACAGTTTCACTTATTTTATCAGTCTTTGTTCTCATACGTCACCTTTCTTTTTAAATGCGTAGTAAAATTCATAGTAATGTTTAAATTTACTTTCTAGCTACGCCTTTAAAAAGGAATGTTACTTACTAGATATAGAGAAATGAGAGAAATATATTTCTTTTCAAAATTTTTTATACCTATTTCGTCTCTTTTTATTGAAAATATGTAAATTCCTATAGAAACATGTAAAAACAAACATATTTTCAAACTAACTCTAAACGATAAATATAAAAATATTACCATGATTCTCTAATTTGTATTAAAGTAGAATATTTCGGGCTACGACAACGCGAAAAAAGAATATTATTTACATTTTATAAATACATTTTTTTTCTATAAACGAAAATATTATTTCATTTTTCATTTTCATGTATAATTAATACATATACCATTAACATGCAGATTTATTTAAAATAACTATAAGTAAACACACACAAAAAAAATGTTTTCATTAGCATCTTATTATTATGTGCATTCTTAGAGAAAAACACATTTTTAATAGCAACTATATTTATTGCTATGCTTACATTCTCCTTTAAGTAATAGGCTATCTCATCAAATATATGTGTCTTTTTTCAATACACATCCTAAAATCCCTGCATGTATTTACATAACTACATTTTTTATCCACTATGTTCAGGATAAAAAAAAAAAAAAAAAAAAAAAAAAATGCATTTAGTAATTAGTGTATGAAAAATATTTAAACATAACGTGTTTAATAGCTTGGACAGTGGAACCATGCACTTACGTCAAATTAAGGATTTTACTTCTACAAGTAAACATCGAAATGGGATTCACGCTATACACTGGCTAAAATAATCTCATTGCGCACCTATACTGTGCGTTTGACGACCATCTATCAATAATTACAAGAAATAAAAGGGGTGCGGCATCTATACCATATGCGACGACTTTCCCGGAGTTACTCTACACGTATAATGCTTTTTAATATTTTTAAGTTTAATTATCGGAATTCTTTTTATACGGATTCCAGCGTATGTTTAGTTTCGTAATATTTTTACATTTAATTACGGAAAACCATAATAAAAATTTTAGTATATTTAACACGTAAAAGAGGGTTTCAGAAATAACTACATAGGGGAGATGGGGGCACATATGAACACGGGGCATATGTGAACATCGCAATTTTTCGATAGTTATTATAAGTTTTTTTTTTTATTTGAAAAAAAAAAATACTAAAGATGATAGCACCTGTAGACATATGGTAAAAACTTTTTGAAGCTCTATGACATTTTGTTTGTCTTCTGTAGCCAAAACACTGTTTTTAGATCTCAAAAGTAAAATCTTTGTTCCAAATTCATAAGCGAATAACTTTATTTATTTATTAATTTATTTGAATTTGAGTGTTTTAACATATACCATGAATACTGATAAACATTTTTGATACAGTTCTTTTTCTTCAAAAATTGAGAAATGTTAATGATTTATCAATTTAACAAAAGCAGCAATGTGGGGCACTTGTGAACAGACTAGTTGGGGCAGATATAAACAGTTCATAAGTGTCCCAATACACATTCTGTGATTCTGTTTTTTCAGTTAACTTAATGAGAAACAATGTAAGTTCCATTATCTAAAATTTTCCTGATATAGAAGAAATTTTCCTCACACAAAGTTTATTTTGTATTGAAACTTCCACAAACACATCTTTCAGCAAATACATAAAGAGCGACAAGCTCGTTTACGTTCAATTGTACTTTAAATAAATTTAATGTTTTCTAAAATGCAATAAGTGTTATATATTATTTTACTGAACGGTTTATAAAAATATTTTTTATGCATTGTTAATACAAAAGTATTACCTTGAACAACTTTGCAAATTTTTCTGTTACATTTGTTCTAACCCTGCAATGATGGCTTACTTCCATCTCTAAAACAGTTATTATATGATGCTTTGAATGGAGCTATCCATTCAAAATACCATATCCATAAATACCAGTAATATTTTAAGAAAGTAAAATTTTTAAACTGATAACTACCGTAAAATTCCAATTGTAGCCCCCCCCCCCTCTTTCAAAAGCAAAAAAAGTTGGGGGGGGGGGTAAAATCGAGATTTTTTTATCATTAAAAAACCCTTCTTTATCTATATTTTACAAGTAAATAAGACAAATACAGGAGTGAGAATCTTTCGTATTTCGGCAGACTTCCGATAAATAGTATGTAAAGGCCCCCTCCCTAAAATTTCCTCCAAACAAAAAGCCCTAAGCAAAATTTAAGGGTTTTAATTTCTTTTTTAAAATTGCTTCTTTATTTTTTTTATTTTATTGCAACAATATTTAATGAATCATCTAAGCCTCTCTCCTCCAAATCTACTTATTTTCATTTTATAATCTTTTGCTTAAACGTATCACCCATAAACTAGAGAAATATATATATATATATTTCTTTATGGTGAATTTAAAAGGTAATATAACTAATGATTACAATGACAAAGGAATAACAGAATAAAAAGCATGTTAAAGGATATTTTTTCCTTGTTTTCACATGTGCCCCACCTGTGTTCACAACTACCCCGCTGATTGGGCACATGTGAACAATTTTTTGAATTTATAAAACTATTAAAAAATGTAAGAAAAACTATACAGGTGATTTAAAAAAAATTACCATGCGTAAAAGAAAGTTCTGTTTACTATATTAAGTAGTTTTTGTTTATAGAAATTTATCCAGTTATGAGAAAAAGCTATATTTATGCGAACTGTTCACATGTGCCCTCATCTCCCCTATATTTAAAAATAAATAGTTTAAAACTAATTAATCAAAATAATGTGTATATTTTAAATCAAAAACAGGTCACTGGGCAATGCTCTTGTGTTAATGGCGGTGACAACGAAAATATTGTGATTTTACTACAATTTGTATTAACTTCTAAATATTTCACAATTCAAATAGAAAAAAATAAATAATAACTTCCAAAAGTAATTTAATTGAAAAATGTAACTAAATTTACTTATTTTTATATTTTTAATATTAATTTTGAAGCATCATTTTATTAAAATTTACTTATATTGCTTGCAGCCTGTTTTCGAAAGACTTATGAGTTTGCTCTAAAAACAATATAAATAGTTCGGCATTTGTTTTCGGCTAATTTTACATAAAGAAATCTAAGCAAAAACAATATATAAGAAATAAAATAAAAATTTAATAGACATGTAATCGAACAACGTACTTAAAGCACTGAAATTGAAGTTGTGATATTCGAAAATATGTTGTAAGTCGTAATATATTTTGCGATTTCTTCTGCTATTAAATCTTTGCTAGAGGCTGATAAGAAAGTGTCGTATTAATAAATTTCACTTGTTCATTTCAAAACATCACCGTTATTTTTCAAAAATAATTTTTGTTGTTGTTAGAGGACAATAAAAAATATTATATTAAATGTAAAAAAGCTATTGGAGTTTTCCATTAAAACGAATGGTTTTTACCTATATTCTGTAACTCTGTGAGTCCTGAATTGCTACCTAGTATATACAGGTAGGCGAAGTGACACATTTTATTGCTATCGAATAAATAAACTTTACCCGTTAATTTTTCAGATACACTTACGATTCCAAAATAATTCTAAATTATGTTCTATATTCTTGCAAAAAAATGTTATTTTTGCAAATAAAAAAAAAATAATACAATCCATGTGTTTTCATATTTAAATGAACAGTGTGCCATGTTCATTTGGAAAAAAAATATATATACTATGATGTCTAAGAAGGTATAATATATATATATATATATATATATATATATATACACTGCTAAAAAAAAGTTAGGGGAGCAAGCAAAAAAGTGAAGAGAACAGTGCAAGACAACCATGTATGGGCATAAAAAGGATAGCACACGTGTATCAATGCGCAATACAGTAAAAAAAGACGCAAAAAATTGTAAGGGAGCTTTTATTCTTTGAAAAGATGAAATGAACATGAAAAGATGGTTTAGGGCAATAATTTGGGTTCATTTAAATGGTAAAAAAATGTATTGTTTAGAAATCATGCAAGATTTTTAATATGCTCCTCCAACAGCTATGACCGCTGCACACTTGTTTTCCATGGATGCGATGAGGTTATCGATAAGAATTTGGGTAATACTGTTCCACTGCTCATGATTTGCAATCTCCAAGTCCCGGACAGTAAAACGAGGCCTCAGGATTGCAGCAATTGCGTCGTCTGAGTATTTCCCAAAATGCTCGATCGGATTTAGGTCAGGAGAGCATGCTGGTCATTCCATTCGCTGTATTATTTTAGCATCAAGCATGTTTTCCACAAGACGAACTGTATGAAGACTGGCATTATCATGTATGGAAAAAAATAAAACACTAATTGCTGCAATATGAAATACGACAAGAGGTCTCCGTATCTCGTCTGAATAACGTCGGACCGTCAAAGTGCCATTCCGAATGATATGCAGTCCCGTACGTCCACCTATGCTGATTCCAGCCAATAGCATCAACCCACCTCGTCTGTAATGTGATCTTTCACGAACGAATGTGGCATTATTTTGAGTGCCTCTTTCTCTCTATTGCAAAACACATCAGATGTCGCATTCAGACTGAATCGGGACTCGTCTGTAAACAGAATTTGACTCCAACAACGTTGCCTCCAAACTCGATGTTCATTTCCCCACCTTCTTAGGACCGCACAGTGGTTTGAGGTCAATGGAATACAGACCATTGACTTACGTGCATAGAGTCTACCCTGATGAAGTCTATTTCGGACTGTTAGGCTGGACACCCTTCGTCCTGTGGATAAGAACAACTGTATTTGCAGCTGAGTAGCATTACCCGTTCCGTCTCGACGAGCTGTTAACAGGATATATCGGTCATCAGTTTCTGTGTTAGCAGATTTTCGACCTTGCACTTGTCGATGGCTACCATTCCATGTGTCTTGGAATCAATTCCACAGCCTTTCATGGACACTTTTTGCGACTCCAACAGCGTCCACTACACTTCGTTGTGTTTCCACAAATTCTACTGTCACGATAACACGCCAAGCCATGGATTGCCGTTAATCATGTTGGTGTGACATTTTCAAGCTACCTCTTCTCAAAACACAAGTATAGCAATTGAATTTTACAACTGAGGCAGTGAAACAGACGTTTCTGCAAAATTCCGATTTCTGCACTTATCTTCATTTTCTAGTTTTTGACGTCATAAACTTTAATTTACATATGAAGCTTTCTTTATCTGTTTTTTACACCACTTTAAATTATGGCTGTTTTATTTTACGTTACTTATCGGTGTAAATATTTGCGTAATTTCGTTTTAACCATGTGCCACTCTAATTGTTTTGTGCAGTATATATATATATATATATATATATTACAAAAAAAAATACAAAGTGTATAACTTTTGGTTGAAGATTTTTCAGTGGTGGAAAAGATGTAGTAGTAGGCCAATAGTCCCCAATTTTTTTTTTTCCTTATATAGTGACAGAATATATTTTTTATTTCATAAAGCAAATAATACAATTACAATCTACTGATGACAATCGCCCAACTTTAGCACATATTTTCTACTACAGATTTTTTTTTTTTTTTTGTTTAATACCATCTTCCTTTAATAGAAAAAAAATGTAGTGTAAATTTCTGAACTCGTTTTACTGTATGTCCCATCTGTCATATTCGAATCTTTTTTTTTTTTTTTTTTTTTTTTTTTTTTTTTAATAGCAAGCATACAGCAACGCACACATATATTATTTACAACCATTTTATCTAACCATATATGACTATCTATATAGAAAGATACATAGATAGATTGATAGATATGTAAATTGATATACAAACTATGCAAATATAAACATGTATGTAAGTAGATACATTTATGTGTATACGAATATACCGGGTGTTCCAAAAATGACTAGTGGATTTTAAAATTCCATAAATTTCAACCGGTGACAGATATTAAAAAAAATCTTGCAGGAGTGTTATGCAAAATTTCAGGAGTTTTTATGCTGTGATTCTCAAATTTAGTTACAAATATGCATCGATAGATGGCACTGCAAGCAATAACTGCTAAATACAGGCTCCATTTTTTGGTCTTTTTTCTTCTTTCATGCGAAAAAAAGAGATTGTATTGAATGTATACCGAAGTACCAAAAATCGGGTCTGGTCTGAGCACATATTGTTCTCAGCACCATCTATTGTTTGAATTTCGAAATAAAACCACGAATCACATTAAAAAAATACTCCTGACATCATACATAACCCTCCTGCAAGGAACTTTTAATACCTGTCACCGTTTGCAAGTTATTGAATTTTAATATCCATCAGTCATTTTTGGAACACCCGTATATATATGTATACAATACCTTTAAATCAAAATTTATCTTACGGGTTCATGTAACGTTGTTAACCAAAATTTCATTTATATATATATATATAAATTACATTTAAATCGAAAATTAACTTACAAGTTCATGTAACGATGTTGTTAACTAAAATTCTAAATGAAGGTCGCATGTAAAAATATAAAACATTAATCATTATAATAAAAAAGAAAAGTGCCCAGCTAAACTGATGGAATTGAGCTCACAGGCTATTCGCACTAATTGTATATCATACTCTTATTTTAAAGAATAATGCCCCTCAAAAAAATAAGTGAAGGGGAATTAGTCCCCGTTTCCCCCTTTATACTTAACCAGTGAACCTCCAAATCTAATCAGGGAAGCTCCTTATCATAATAAACCGGTATACCAAATTTGGAGCAAATCGAATAATCCTGCAAAAAAAACCATTTATCTAAATTAAGGGTGGACTACCCCCCCCCCCTTTATCCTTAACCAATGAATCCCCAAAACGAATCAGGGAAGCTCCTTAACATAATATACCGGTATACCAAATTTGGAGCAAAGCTAATAATTCTGCATGAAAAACCCGTTTATATAAATTAAGGGGGGTGGACTAGCCCCCATTCCCCCTTTATCCTTAACCAATGAACCCCCAAAACTAATCAGGGAAGTTCCTTAACATAATAAACCGGTGTACCAACTTCGGAGCAAATCGAATCATTCTGCATGAAAAACCCATTTATCTAATTTAAGAGGGGCGGGCTAACCTCCCTTTCCCCCTTTATCCTTAACCAATGAACCCTCAAAACTAATCAGGTAAGTTCCTTAACATAATAAACCGGTATATCAAATTCGGAGCAAATCGAATGATTCTGCATGAAAAACCCATTTATCTGAATTAAGGGGTTGGACTAACCCCGTTTTTCCCCCTTTATCCTTAACCAATGAACTCCCAAACCATAATCAGGGAAGCGCCTTATCACAATGAACCTAGAAAAAAATTTTGAAGCAAATCGGATGTTTCTATCAAGAGTTATCGCGTTACGTACATACATACATACATACATACGTACGTACATACATACAGAACGGGCGGGCACATTAGTTCTCAGGCTTTGATAGCCTGTGAGCTAAAAACTATTATAGTAAAGTTAATCGGCATGCAAAACCCACAATTAAAACTCAAAATATTGAAAAACCTAAATAGTTTAATATTGTGATATCGTACATCTTATGAACTATTTGAATAAAACAAAAGGGGGTAAATTTAGTTTAAAAAAGTTGAGGAGCAATATTGATCAGAGTAAAAATTAACAAAAGGAATGCAAAGAAAAATGAATATCAAGAATATGAATGACAATTTGTGGAATGTGAATATGAATGTGGAACTATTCTTCATCAGGGGCAATGTCCCACAAATATATGCAAAACACAATTGATTTCTTATTGAGGAAAGCATGGATTGCATTAAAAAGCTATTTCTCAAATTTTCCAATTAATTGTGTAACGAAATTTACAAGTAAATTGAAACGGAGAAAATTAACAAAAACAAAACAAAAAAAGAAATAAAAAAAAAGCGATTTAACAAATTACAACGACCATCTGGAAAATGATTTTTTCGAAGACGAAAATTTAAGACATAAAAATGCGCACGGCGAAAAATGCGATACATGCATAAAAATGCGATCGTACATTACGTACGCCATGAATTAAACATTAATAGTGTTATTACACGTAAAAATTGCAAAAATCGCCTGCGAATCGTCAGATTTCCTGAAACTTACGTATTATCCACCTGAAACTTACATATTATCAAACCATTTCTTTGGCTGTTCGAGAAAAGTCTTTTTCATCGTCAGATTTCCAAGAAATCTGACGACCAATTTTAAATGAAATTTCATTCTTAAACTTCTAAACATCCCACAATATTACTTTTTACACCGTCGTATAGAGAAAAAAATGTACTTTTAAATGCAATTTGTTTGAAAGCTGTATCTCAACTTGTTTCTGAGTTATAATTTTTTTTGTAGTTTTTATTACTTTTTTGTCATAGTGGCAACGAAAGTATCCATCTCTGTTGAAAGTAAAGGGAAATACTCTATAGACAATGCGGATTCAACCAATAAAAAGCGTCAGATATGCTTTTGATTTCCTACCCTGACGAGGACAATAACCTTTTTCCAAATGGTTAACAAATAAATTCCATGAAACATAATGAAAAAATTAATACAACTGTAAAATAAATTAAAGGATTAATAATTAAACTGAAAGATTGTAACAGGTTGTATATTAACTGTGTGAAAAAATTTCAAAAGAAATTTTGTTCAAAATGATATTGAAATAAATTTTAAATGCATTTAATTTAAATGAGCTAAATAATGCAAAAATATATATAGTATATAGTATATACTATAATGTCCAAAATGTCCGCAATTTTGGCAATTCAAAAAAGTAACGTCATGTAATGAATATTATTTGAAATATTTTTCGTAAACCTTTGACTGTATCCGTAATGCATTTTAAATAAAATAATGTATCGTTCATTGAATATTCACAAATCCAATTTTATTACTGTAAAATTTACCTTTTTTTTAAAGTCACACTTAAGCCCAATTTTTGGGGTATCTTTATTTGCCGCGATTGTCCCTACAATCATGGCCTGGTTTAAGGCAGAGCGTTAGGAGGACGCATTTTCAATGGCCTCAAAGTATTGCTGAAGATTTTTTAATTATTGTGGAAAATCTTATGTACTTTTAACATGCTATAGAATTTTACATTTTATTCTACGTTCTATTTTGCTCGTAATGTTTTCTTCATAAAATCCTATATTTTGTGTGAAACAGCAATATTCAATTACTTTATTATAGTGAATATTTTCTTTTAACAACATAAATTAAAAAATACATTGCATTTTTAATTTTTATTTAATCCTGTTTCTGTTTTTGTCAGATTATTTGGGGATTGGTGAGCATAGCTCGTAGGTGGCAGAGCCCCCCAATATTTTAAACAATAGTAACTTTCTATTGTGAAAATTGATTTCTAGTTCCACACATTATCATTCCAGATACATGGGCTTGTATAGGAAATAATAATCAGCACCATACAATTTATTATAAAACGTCTGCTCGCTTAGATTTCATTATAATGAAATAATTATTTTAAAGTAAATGAATGATTATAAAGGTAATTTTTAATAGACATTTTAAAGTAAATATTGATGTCAATAGTAGTTATCTTAGTAAGTACCGTTTTCAATACATATATTTTTAAATAAAGACACAATACTGCTTAATTGTACACAAAGCACGAACTATAATAAGCTAAAGGTTAATTTCTACGTTTCGAGCTGTTTCTACAGCAGCCGTCTCCAGGAAAATATGATGGTAAAAATGCTCAAAGTTCAGAGACGACAGCTTCCTGTGGAAGAGATAATTAGTCGAAACGTGACCAATGATTTGAATACAAAAATGTGGTGTTTCCATCTAGTGAAAATAAATAATTATTAATGAACTGAGATCAAATGAATCAAAAAAGTCGATTTAAGAAACCATCAACACATGAGGGGCAAAACCACGGTCAACTGAGTTTTCATTCAAGTTTTGGCAACATAATACAAGTTTAAGCTGAAATATTGTAATTAGATGTAGAATTATGACTTTATGATATTATACCAGATTTTTGGGCTATTATAGTATAAATTATCGTTACAAGGTGTATCTTCTCGTGCAATGATTACAACTGATTCTCCAATTTTACTTTCAAAGTGGTTATTGCAGGGTGTACCATTGTGTACCGTTAAGCAAGATTGTGTCTTTATTTATTATATTTTATGGTGCAAATTACCCAGTATGTGTTATTGACATATATATATATATATATTACACAACCACCTGTAAGCATCGGCACAGGGGCAAACGTAAACATATGCGTTCGGTGTCCCCAAATTTGTAATTCGGTACCTGCCTACAGTAAAATTAATTAATAAACAGAAATAATTTTTCTATTATAATTTGCTATATTCTATCCCATATTAAGCAGCATTACATTGTAAATATTTGACTGACCTTTTTTTTTTTTTTTTTTAATAAGACGTAATATATTTACTACGGAAGTTTGTTCTAAAAATATAATAGTGATTACATTAATTTCCTGTCAGCCAGTAATTTATTGAATATCGCTGCGGCGATGTTAGCCATTAACCGTTAAAGAAGAAATCGGGACACGAAAAGATTTGTAATTGTTTCTTGAAATTGAAGCTATGTGTAATATAACTATCCCGTTTATCCTTAAGCGACACCTTAGAAGTATAAAGAATTGCTTTTATGGACATAATAAAGTAGAAAAATGTAAAGAATGTTTATATATTCTTGAGGGAGGTTTTGTATGTTGCAATTTTATTTTAAGCCACTCATTTGAAAATAATATATAAAATCAAGATAAAGGTAAAAAGTGAAGGTAAAATCAGGAAGTGTTTATGTTAATGTACAATTTAATTATGATTGTATAGAGCAAAATATAAAAAAGGACAACTTTTTTAAAAAGCATGATAAATATGTTGAATTTATATTTTGTCTGGTCAAAGATATTCTTTTTTCGACAAACTAACTTTCAGAAAATTAATATTTAAAAAGGAAATATTCATAAGTTTTTCTGAAAGCGTTTGGTATAACCTATATATATATATATATATATATATATATATATAAAATCATGTTATCAAATAGAATGCAAATCATTCAAATTTACCACAAAAATCTATCAGTTAAATTTTATAGAAATTGAATTTTTGTTTACATAATACCGTCTTCTACTAAATTGTTTATTTAAGGATTACTATAGGAAACTCAAAATCCTCATTTCTTAAACATATAGTTTACAGTTTAAAAAACAGAGAATATATACAAAAGTATAAACGTCGATTAATATTTCACCTTTTAGGTAGCTTTCTTTACAAAAAAACTACCTATTGCAGCCGTTCGGAGGAAAGCGATTTCAAAAAATTTTGGTATATTTTCATCGATCATGACCCCCAGACCCCGAAACCACCCTCCGTTCAAAATTTATATATACATATATATATATATCTGACCTATGTCACACTGTAACTCCCGTAATTATGAACCGATTTCGTTGTAATTCGGTGTGTACATAGTACATACCAATGTCTCGACCGAGTTCGTTGGCCAGCTTCATCCGCCGTTTTGTTTCAAAATGGCGGCCATTTAAAATTTTTAAAAAAATTTTAAACTTGAAATGTGGTACCAAAAAATTAAAAATGGAAAAATATTTTTTTCTTTTGTATTTGACCTTCATACAAAGATTCCGGAGTAGTTTTTGTTTCGTCTATATCTTAAAAAATGGCTGAGTTATAGCATTTTGAATTTCTAGCGTGGCTGACATTTTGAAACGTCCTGAATTTTGTCACGCGAAAAAAGGCGTATTTATGAACCGATTTGGATGTAATTGAGTGTGTACATAGTACATACCAATCTCTCGACCGAGTTCGTTGGCCAGCTTCATCCGCCATTTTGTTTCAAAATGGCGGCCATTTAAAAAATTTTTTAAAATTTAAAATTTGAAATGGGGTATCAAAAAATTGAAAATGGAAAAATATTTTTTCTTATGTATTTGACCTTTATACAAAGATTTCGGAGCAGTTTTTGTTTCGTCTATATCTTAAAAAATGGCTGAGTTATAGCATTTTGAATTTCTAGCGTGGTTGACATTTTGAAACGTCCTGAATTTTGTCACGCGATAAAAGGCGTATTTATGAACCGATTTGGATGTAATTCAGTGTGTACATAGTACATACCAATTTCTCGACCGAGTTCGTTGGCCAGCTTCATCCGCCATTTGTTTCAAAATGGCGGCCATTTAAAATTTTTTTAAAAATTTAAAATTTGAAATGTGGTATCAAAAAATTGAAAATGGAAAAATGTTTTTTCTTATGTATTTGACCTTTATACAAAGATTTCGGAGCAGTTTTTGTTTCGTCTATATCTTAAAAAATGGCTGAGTTATAGCATTTTGAATTTCTAGCGTGGCTGACATTTTGAAACGTCCTGAATTTTGTCACGCGATAAAAGGCGTATTTATGAACCGATTTGGATGTAACTTCGTTTAAATATAGTGCATATCAATGTCTCGACCGGGTTCGTTGGCCAGCTTCATCCGCCATCTTGTTTAAAAATGGTGGCCATTTAAATTTTTAAGAAAAATTTAAATTTGAAATGTGGTACCAAAAAATTAAAAATTGAAAAAATATTTTCTTCTTATGTGTTTGACCTTAATAAAAAGATTCGGGAGCAGTTTTTGTTTCGTCTATATCTTAAGAAATGGCTGAGTTATAGCATTTTGAATTTCTAGCGTGGCTGACATTTTGAAACGTTCTGATTTTTCTCACGTAATAACAGGCGTATTTATGAACCGACTTGGATGTACCTTAGTGTGTTCATAGTACATAAAAATATCTCGACCGAGTTTACTGGCCGGCTTCATCCGCCATCTTGTTTCAAAATGGCGGCCATTTAAAAAAATTAAAAAAAAAATTAAATGAGATACCAAAAAATTGGAAAGTGAAAAAGATCTTTTTTGTATGCGTTTGACCTTAATACAAAGATTCCGGAACAGTTTTTCTTTCGTCTATATCTAAAAAAAAATGGCTGAGTAATAGCATTTTGAATTTCTCTTGTGGCTGCCATTTTAAAACGACCTGATATTTGTCACGCGATAACAGGCGTATTTATGAACCTATTTCGATGTAACTTGGTCTGTACATAGTACATACCAATGTCTCGACCGAGTTCGTTGGCCAGCTTCATTCGCCATCTTGTTTCAAAAGGGTTGCCATTTAAAAAAATTAAATTTAAAATTCAAAATGAGGTATTAAACAATTGGAAAATGAAAAAAGATTTTTTTATATGTTTGGCCTTGATACAAAGATTCCGGAGCAGTTTTTGTTTCTGTAAATTTGTTCTTTTGTTTATATCTTAAAAAATGGTTGATTTATAGCACTTTGAATTTCTAGCATGGCTAACATTTTGAAACGATCTTGTATTTGTCGCGCGATAACACACGTATTCGCCTATTTCGATGTAAGAAGGCATGTGGATAGTATACATCAACACCTCGACCACGTTCGCTGGCCAGCTTCATCAGCCATCTTGTTTCAAAATGGCGACCATTAAATTAAAATATATATATATATTTAAATTGAGGTGCAAAAAAATTAGAAATTGAAAATGGTTTCTTTCTTAAGTATTTGACCTTGATATAAGGATTCAGGAGCATTTTTTGTTTGTCTTTATCTTAAAAAATCCCTCAGATATAGCAGTTTCAATTTCTATTGTGGGTGACATTTTGAAAAATCTGATATTTTGCATGCGACAGCACTCCTATATATTAACCGATTCCGATGTGAGTGTGCATGTGCACAGCAATAACTAAGGTCTCGACCAAGTTCACTGCTTATCCTCATCCACCATGATGTCTTAAAATGACAGGCACTTTAAGAAATTGCCGGATTTGGCAGCCAAATATATGTTACTTTAAAGAAAAGCAGATTGGATAAAGCTGACTAATTTCGCGAAATTCTCATTCATTATATTGATAAAAATTAGTATTGATTCTCCTATATTCGATTTCCACTAAATTGAGCTTCGTGTGTTTGAATGATATAATTTGGCTTTTTTTAAATAAGGATTATGAAAGCTACCTCTTCCTCCCGTCACTGGCCGGAAGGACTTTTTGTAACTAATTAGTTTAAAAGTAAATAATAATAATGTTAATATGCAGGCATTCATCCATTTTAAATGATTTTTTTTTAATATGAATCAAGTAATTAGAAAACTATTGAATGTTAAATCGATCATTATATGACAATATACTCACGCATAAATATATATTCTGTTCAATATTAATTACGTTGCTTTTGATATTAGCGATATTCTTTCTACAAAATGCATTTACTTCTAAAAACAGAATATAATGAAAATGATATTATCGGTATATTTTTAAATATATCAAACACGAAGTAAACATCCAATAATTTATGATAAAGAATTTTTTGTTCGATTTGATCATGCGCACATTCAAAAAGCTTCGCATCGCAAATTTTGATTAGCATTAAGAATTTTGTTAATAATCGTATGAAAATTAAAAGAATAAATACCAATTCGTTTACTTATAATATAATATTTTGTAAATATATCAGTCTTTTTGCGTTGTAATGTGCACATTTTTTTTCCTTTAAATACACATTTTAATACCAGAAATTGAAATAAAATAATCATCTTTACTTTTTAACTATTTTTACGCAATTTATTTACGGTAAACAATAATATATAATTTTTTAATTTATACTCTTCTCGGTGGCGTTAACATACACGTTGAATAAAAATTGAATAAAGAGTTCAATAAAGTGTTCAATGAAGAGTTTTGCATTGAAAAATTTTGTAAATATGTTCATTTCCAGCATACTTGAATTCTTCACTTATAATCAGTTTCTTAATGTGCATTTTCATGAGTAATTCAGAATTTAAAATTTTCCGAAACATAAAAACTAAACTGCTTTTATGGTGATTAATTGTTATTTTTTTTCTATCCAATTGCATTAGTCTAAATCATCAAAAACCACAAGCATAAATCCATTATTTACTGACTTTTAATCAAAGATGTCATATCGAGTTAATACGCTAGTTGATTGATGAACCGTAAAGCTTTTAAAGCGCGTAAGTATATTAACTGTAAATGTTGTTGATATATATATAGCGTTTAAATTATGTTATTTAATGTCTTCATAACTATTTTTAAGTATTTTTAATGTGTCAAATATTTTTACTTCGGATTTTAAATAATATAAAAACACTAAAACTAAAGTTGCTTTCTGATTTTTATGATGCCAAGATGAATAAGAATTACGCCTAAGAGACAGATTATTTTCAGCTGAAAAACTAAATTATTAACCCTTTGGAGACGGCATCCCTTACACAAATTTTATTTGGATCCAACGCTTTTTTTAAACAGTTCCCTTTACTTGTAAAATGCCAAACAATACCCTAATTTCAAAACCTTTCTTAACCAGTAAGACTTCTTAATATTTTAGCTTTATAATGCTACTTTCCTTTAAAAGTATTTTTCCATTTTTAAAAATCTTTATTTTTATTAATATTTTATAGTAGTATTATACTATAGTTAGACTTCTTAACCCAATGGTTAATTCATTATTAGACAATCATCAATAGACTGGGCGTAAAGTTGTAGACAACAGGGAAGCCCGTCAAAGTGCAAGCACTGTTAAGCCACTGTTAAGCCTAATTTAAAAAGATAAATATCACATTTATTTATTAATGTTGCCAAAACCAAATTCCACATGCACCCGCAGACAATGCATAAATGCAGCACCCACCCAAAAGGGTTAATAAGCAATAACAAAAAATGATCCGTCAAGCATAAATTAGGAAGCACTTTGTAACACACATAGTTTAAGGAAACTTTACCGTTATGCAAGGGGAAAGAATGTATGTAAGTAAACGGTTTAGAAAACATATCACATTTAAAAATTCAGTTTTAGTAATTACCTTCCATAGTCAAAAAATTAGTTTTTTGTTTTCTGTTCTGCAGGTTTATTTGATCAGTGCAGAGCATGATAAAATTGAATTTTAGCAATTACCTTCCATAGTTAAGAAAGTTGTCAAATTTCTTTCTGCAGGTTTATATCATCAATAGATTTACGTATATAGTGCATAGTATGATGAAATTCAATTTTAGAATTTACCTTCCATAGTCAAAAAAGTAGTCAAATCTCATTGTGCAGGTTTATATGATCTATCTATCTATCTATATATATATATATTGCATAACATGCTAAGATTGAGTTTAGTTAAAAAATTCAATTTTAGCAATTACCTTCCATAGTCAAAAGAGTAGTAAAATTTCTTTGTGCAGTTTTATATATCATTTACAAAACATAACATATTAAGCTGAATTTGATCCAAGTAAAAAAGGCAGAACAGAACTGAAAATGCGCTTCCAGCGGTTACTAAACATAAACGTCAATGTGCCTTGTTCTTTCCGCAAAACTGCATGTGAATTTATTTGTAATCCATTCACTTCTGTTAGTGTTCTCAATACAATTCTGCTGGAAATTTCATAAAACTGCCCTAAAGCAATTCACACCTTGTAGTCTGTAATACTTACGAATTTTTTCGTGTAGGCTTGTATATAACCAACAGAGTTTATACACACCATGTATTAAGGAGAAATGTATTGTGTAGTTAAATATTTAAAAAGCTAACAAACATTGAAAACACACTTCCATCAATTACCATTGATAGACGGTAGTGTAATATAAATTATATTTCAAACTATAATTGTTTAACGTCAAATTCACCTTGAAAAACATATAAAATACGATGTTACATTCTGATAAAAATTACTTAAAAGGTGCTAAAAGTACATAACAGGTTTTCACATGAAAACCGTCAAAGATCTTAAAATTACCCGAGCGCTTTCAACTGCACTGCAACAGTTGTCTTACAGTAGTGTTACAGATTTCTTTTTTTTTGTGTGCCGGTAAATGAACTTAAAATACATTGCATACCATACTTGTCAGTAAAAAAACATATACATCACCTTCTTAAAGCATATAAATCTCATTATATTTTTAATAGTTTAACAGCAATAAAATATACCGCAAAGTACTTTCTCCCGTAAACCATTACGTAAAAGAACCCTATAAATAAATAATAACTTTTTTGCGCCCCATATTCTACAGAAATCCTGTTTTAGAGCACTTCATAATTGTACATCGATTTTCTTATGTTTGAAATTGCGTAACATCAGCAAAATTCACCTGAAAAGATTTATATCCCATTAATATCATTGCGGAGGAATACTGTAGCTGTAAACGAACTATAAATGCTACAAATATCATTTTTAACTGCAATTACACCACATTATACATCTAAGCATCTAAAATAGATACAAATTTCGGCAAAATCCAAGTATATTTTAAAGATTTAAAGCACGACCAGTTGGCCAGAGAAACAAAAGTTATAAACACTTTCAACTATGTTGGAAAGTATTGAAAAGTTTCTATCTACAAAATAAGTTTAAGAAGAAAAGAACAAATTGCGCTATAACTATTGATAAAAAAATAATTATTAATAAACAGCGTAAATTATAATTAAAATATAATGAATATTTTTACGGATAAAAACAATTTTATTATTTTTGTAATATTTTTAATGTAACTTGTTTTTAATAATTTTCTTAATTTAAAATAGCAAATTCAGAAACAAGTTTGATCTTGCTGAAACGAGGCCAAGAAAATGATACAGGTATGAGCCCCCGTTTGAAAACTAACAATAAAAATTTGCGTAGTTGCATTTTTATTGTTGTTTTCGCCTGGAGTAAGGGGAATGTAACACGTATATCTATCTATACATGATGTACTTATTATGATTGTATAGATTTTTTAACTGCATGAAAACTATGGTATTGATTGGTAAAGTTATCATACTAATTTAATATTTCCAACTGAGCGAAAAAATGTCCAATGAGGGAACCGAACCCAGATCCTTGGCTTATATTTAAAATGCTCGACATTTAAGCAACCTAGGCGTTCTGTTTGAGCTGTTTATATGGCAGATAGTATATTATAACCAATAAGGTTAACTGAGCGAAATATGCTTGCTGGTTGTCATCTCAGATAGATTAAACGATATTTCTTAATTTAATATTTGTAGAATACTTTATAAATGTATTTTCTAAGAAGACATTTGTTTTATTTTAATATTTTGTAATGTACTAAAACTAAGTAGAGCTCTTTCAAATTGCACAGAAAATTTTAGATTTCTTTTAATGCAGATAATAAATTTTCTTCCCCCCATATATAAATCACCTTTCAAAGATTTCTTCTTATTTGATGCTTTGTATTTTTCAGTGTTTTTTTTAAATGATTTATAACTGTATTATAATAAAGTGCAAATGTTTAAAGCCGCAAAAGTTTCATTCGACAGAATATGTAAGAATGGAATTTTTTAAAAATACTACCAATGGAAAATTTAAAAAAACAGATTAATGTATTAATATCATTTATTACTATCTTCTATCTTCAATAGAAGAAAGCATTGTAATCGACATTGTTTTCGACAGATTTACAAGTTTTAGGCGGTCAGAGGTCCCCAAAAACATGTTTATAAAAATGTTCGTCTGTCCGTGTGTCTGTCGCCATTATACCATAAAATATATATGAAGTTATGCATGGAATTGAACCATTTTGTTTAGTTTTTGGCTATGGCAAGCAGGTTCTTCATTAATTTAGAAAAAATCCGCCGGGTGGGCGCTGTAATAGCGATTTGTGGTCCATTTTGAATATTGTACCATCGAAAAGTGTATGAAGTTATGCATAGAATTGAACCAATTTTTTGTGTAGATTTTTGGTCATGACTAGAAGGTCCTCCATAAATTTGGAAAATTTCCGCCGGAAGGGTGCGCTGTAATAGCGATTTTTGCACAATTTCAATACCGTACCATTGAAAAGTGTATGAAATTATACATAAAATGGAACCAAATTTTTTATGTATGTTTTTGGTCATGGCAAGAATTTCCTCCCAGAATTAGGAAAAATTCAGCCGGAAGAGGGCGTTGTAATGGTGATTTTTGTACAATTTTTAATATTGCATCATTGAAAAGTTTATGATGTTTTGCATAGAATTGAACCAAATTTTTTGTGTAGGTTTTTATTCATAGCAAGACGGTCCTCCACGAATTTGGAAAAATTCCGCCAAAAGGATGCACTATAATAGCGATTTTTGTGTAATTTTCAATATTGTATCACTGAAAATTGTATGAAGTTATGCATAAAATTGAACTAAATTTTTTATCTATGTTTTTGGTCATGGCAAGAAGATCCTCCCTGAATTTGGAAATATTCCGTCGAAAGGGTGCACTATAATAGCGATTTTTGTTTAATTTTCTTGATTTTTGGTACTTCTATTGTACACCTGCTGCTGATGAAGCGACGGGAACTTCCCATTCTGATAAGCCGACTATTCGAGAACAGCTGATATAGAACAGAATAACGGAAAACTGTTGATTTTAATTTGATCGAGATTAACTCGTTTTTACTCCGATTAATTGGCTGAAGCAGAAATTTAAGATGAAAGCCAAATTTGATATAGTATTGAACTAATAAAAATAAGATATTTACATTTGTAACAACATTTTGAAATATTAAAATATATGAGAAAGAAGAAAGTTTAAGAATTGGCACATTCAACTAGTATTTGAAAAATAAAGAAGTAATTAATTTTAGCAGTATATATTTTTAAATGTATTTTGAATGAATTTAAAAAAGCATAAATCTTCAAAAAAAAAAAAAATAATAATAATAATAATAATAAAACTAATACATTTTATGAATTTATAATGCCTCTAAACCGAACTATGTAGTCTGACATTAATTTGAAATTTCACGAAAATTTTAAGCTTTTAAAGTTAAAAAATACATTATTAGTCTTTTCATTAAAAATCATAAAATGTTTTTAAATTATTGAAATCTATAAGGATTAACGTAATTCCTCTGAATAATTAATGACTGAATAGTTAATAATATAAGCGCAGAAAAAATTAAAAGATTTTTATTACAAATTGATTTTAATAATGCAAATTTAAGTGGAGAATTTCTACGAAGTACATTAATCCCATGTTTTAAGCTTTTGTGTGTTTTTCTTAAGTAGAGTATTATTGAAATGTATTATAAAGGTAGATATATCTGTTAATCAAAAGAAAAATCGGAACAATCACTTTTCATCGAAGAGAATTTATGATACAAGATTGTTTACAAAAGTAAAAAAAAAAATTAATTCACGGATATTAAAAAGATAGCGTGATCATGTGGAATAAATAAATGATGAATGATAATAAAAATGTTACTAAGAGAATATTAGTTTAAATAATAAAGTAACATCTAATATTAGAGACAGTATAATAGATCCTCTCACTCGTTTTACATATATGATATTTTTTACTTTTAAATATTTCTTTTCGTGGAAAAAAGATTGATAAATACCGATTTACGTTTTATATAAAAATATTTAATGGGGGATTTTAAAATGTACTTAGCACAAAAGAATTATTTATATCCTATAGATACTTTTATTGAAATCAATTCCAGTTCCAAAAGCTCAGAAATCTTTAATAGCAGATTAGAAAAACACAAAATGATACAATTATGTAAAATATTTATATATATGTATGATATATTAATATATATGTAATAATTATGTAAAAATACTTAACGCATAAAATATATATGGCTAATTCCATGGATTCTGGTAGTCTAAGTCACGTGCTACAATTTTTGGCTACCAGTATTTTTATACGGAAAAATGTAACTTATTTTATCGGAGATATCTCATTAATTAAATAATAAAGGCGAAGCAAACTTTTCGAAAATATCGGTGTAATATAACAAGGATAGCAGTTATCAGCTATCAGTCATATATATATATATATATATATATATTTGACATATGCCAATTTTTAAAAACCAATTTTTTTTTAATATATCTAATAACTATGATTCTTAGAAATTATTCATTATGCGATTGTCTTAAATGATGAGAACCTATAATCCATCACCAAATTTTATCTTTTTAACCCTTAAATGCCTGAATTTTCAAAAATCATTGTAATAATGTTTTTCGGCTTTCAGTTTTTAAATAAATCATGGGAAAAATACTTTAAAAAATCATATTTTGTTTTAAGTATGGTTTACGGCTAAAAAACAGTTTGTTACTAATCGGCAATACTGGTCTTTAATTGAAGAAATAATTTTACTGGATAAAATTCTATAATATTAAACACACAAGAATTTTAGGAAATATAATAAGAAATAAATTTTACTTGCTCACGGCAGAACAAAATATGGTATTTTGCAAGCTTCCAAACAAAACAAAAAGAACACGTAGCAACAATTGAAAAAAATAAATCTATCTTCATTCTTAAACAGCACAAGTGTTGCCATATACATGTTGAAAATCGATTTAACCCTCCGTCTACCAGACGGGTCCATCGGACCCGACAGGTACATACAAAATATTCATTCAAACCAGAAATTTCTTTAAAATAAACTAAGTATATAAACCAGACAAAAATAAGGTAAATAAACAAGTTAAATAGTTTTAAATAAAAATTCTGGTGTAGAACGTTTTATTAAAACTTGAATAAAATTCCCGGTAGATCTAGGGTTAATAATATTTTCAGAATATATTTTATTGGCAACATTAGGCATTATAGCTTCAATAGTATTCTAATAGTATTTTAGAGCCTAAATTGGGTATGTTGCCGAAAAGCAACACCCGGCATTTAAGGGTTAAATTACAATCACCGAACCAAGCTTTAGGGGCAGAATTTTAGATATACAATATGGCAAATATGATGATGTGGTGTAGAAAAATTCAACCAAGAATTTTTTTTGCATAATTTTAAGACTACCGTATCAATTTTTGCATCTGAACAATGCATTTATCATATTTTTCAGCAAATAAACTTTACGATAAAATGTTTTCCACTTTGTTCGCAACATACTTTGACAATATCGAAAATACCTATATTGAAAATACATTTGTAATTCGTATTTAGTATTGTAAACCGACAAACGAAAAGTATTCCGGTAATGTATTTTGTAAAGGTTATTCAAAGTATTTTGTATTTTCAAAATATTCAAAATACATTTCCCCAGATTTCAAGCTGCCGCTTTTAAATCGGATATCAGATATTTCAGCGGGGAACCATATGCCTGTCTATATTGAATAGCCTTTGAATTCGTTTCTGAAAGTTAATATGAGCACCATTCTTCAACTTTTGCTCGATAAGAATATTTATGAATAAGATGTTTAGCTGCAGAAGCATTTTTCCTAGGTAGTTACAAAAATAGTTTTATAATTCATAAAGTTATATGGAAATTACTAAAAAATGCTTTGAGATAGACAGGTGGTATTATTCATAGTTTTTCTACTTGTTTGAAATACCTGAGAAGTGTAATGCAGTTAGTTTCTCCAGGAGCTAGTGAAAAGAGGGTACTACTGGTAAATCATCAAATGAACTCTTACCAAGGTTAAGTGTCATAATACACAATGTGCATTATTGGATGTGAAATCTTTCAAAATAATGTCTAATGTTCATATTTAAAAAATGAAAGCAAAATACTAGTTGTGTAAACAAATTGTGCTTCATTATAAATAAAGCAAACCTTCGAAACTCATCCAAAAGTAAGATTATAGTCTTACATCATTACGTATAAATTCTAACATTACTTTTTCCCAGTTTCTTGGTATTCATACAATCCAGATTCTGGTGTGATTTACCATAGACTGAAATTGTAGAATGTCGACTTTCACCGATGAATGTCAATGTATACCTAATACACCGCCGTCGTCGGTGAAAGACCGAGTATTTGATTATATTATTGTACATTAGGAAAATCACCGGTGTATGTCGACAAGCACAAATATGCTCTGTTGGAGGTCGAAAAGAGAAGCTGAGGTCAATAGAGATGTGACAGTCAGACGCCAAATCATTTGTTCTGCTCCGAATCAGTCAGCTTTGTCAGTCTGTTTGGTTGAATTGTTTCGATTGTATTTCGGGTTTTGGTTTTAGTGTACTGACTGAGAGTGTGATTGAATATTATTATTTTGTCAGATTCAGATTGAGTTTTGGGACGATAAATGTTTTTGTCAGCTTCTGGCAGGCGTCAAGTTTACATGAAAGATAACTTTTAGTTTCTGCTAAGGCTAATTAAGGGCAGGTTTCTACTCTAAATTAAGAAAGTTTGGTATTTATATATCTATATAACCTGTATTTATATATAAATATATATGTGTGTATGTGCGCATGTGTGCATGTGTGTAGTGTTTGTGTACATGCATAATCTCCGCCATTTTAAGACAAATATTCTTATATGATGTTGTAGAAACTTGTTTTTTAAAGCTGTGCTATACCACACTCAAGTTTATTAAACCTCATTAAGGTATAAACCTAATAAGAAAGTTTTGAAATAAAATAGAAGAAAAAAACAACAGATTTAAGAAAAGGAATTTCATTATCAATTCAAACTTACAAATATTTAATTATTCTCATGAATAAAAATTTTACGATATAAAAATCTCGAGAAAAAATTAAATAATATTCCTCTAATTGATAAAAGTGACTTTATGATGTTTTCTTTTATAAAAAGGAATTGCTCGATTTTCTTCATAAACATTTATATTACTGCTGCTAATTATATGTAAACCCATTTGTTTGATCACGAGATAAAATATTACAAATATACTCAATTCGTTTCACAAACATTTATATACCTATGGAAAAGTATATATGTAAACCCTAATAGAAAATGATATAAAAAACTGGTGGAACCAGAGACAAAAATAAAGCTCGATCTAAAAAAGTTACAGTAAAAAATTGTCAGTTTCTGTTCAAAAAAGTAAGTATTGCGTAGAAAAGTAATGGAATCAGATTATTTGTACAGCTCATGAAATTACCCAAATTTTTGTTGATAGCTGAAAATGTGGACTGAGCTTTCCTGGTGCCTTAAAATCAATCAGAGAAGTAAAGGCATTTTTAACTCATTTTTAATTCCATTCATTCATAACCAGTTTGAGTTCATAAGAATAATGTAGAGGTTGATTTGGAAATGAGCGAGAACATGAGAGATAGGTCAGTACGAAGTATGGACCAAATTCCATTCCAAGGGTCACTGATAAGCCTGGAAGATCAAAGTCCAAAATAAGCCCAAAACCCTAAGAATGTACGATTCAACCATACACTAACTACTTGTCTGGCTTAAGTCAATTGACATAAAGCTCCCTTTTTACAGTAATCACATGAAATAAAAATTATTACACTACATGTGTTATGTCAGAAATGTTAGTAACAAGAATTGCTCAGCAACTTGATTATATTAATGTTATACTTAAAATATTACTTCATGGTTTACATTCTTTCAGCTTTGTGGAGTTTAGCTTGACTTGACGCAATCATGTCTACAATTCTGGGCCTGACAAAAATTTTTTGCACATAACTACACATTCTGTTTACTATACCCAGTAATCATTTTGAGTGGGTAATACATGGTGTGTTCACAAAGTTTGAAGACTGGTCTGATAATTCAAAATTTATTAAACATTTTTGTACCGCGAACTAAAATTCTTCGAAATATGACCCTTGGGCATCAACAGACCTCTGCAAGCGTTTTCTCCATTGTTCATAGGCCCCATAGAAGTCTGCGCATGAAAGGCTGTTGAGGGACCTCGTCGAAGCTGCCTGGATTACTGGAATCGTGTCGAATCGCTTCCTTTTCAGGTCTTTCTTGACCCGGTGGAACAAAAAAGTTGCTACCATAAACCGTTGTTTTAACCATAAACCAAATTTAAGAATATCATTTGCACTAAAATTGACACCATTACTTTTGAAAATTACTCAGTGTTGTATGAAATACCATTTATTATAGCAGACGGGTCAAATGATTATAATATTGGTATGGCTAGCAGAACATTTAAGTATAGAAAAAGGAGCATGTATCTGATATTAAATATAATAGAAAAACCACAGCCATAGCCAGATTTTATCAACAAGAAAAAATGCAAATAAATTTCAATAAAAATAAAATAATTTCCCCTTCCACTCTATACTATCCATCCATTATAAGAAAAACAATAGGCATTGTAATGCGCAAAAAATCAATATGTAACGATGCTGCAATATTTCACTTTTCACTTATGAAAAATATGGCTCGAGTTCCTCAATGGTTATGAAAATAAAAATAAAATAAACATCCAAGTAATATATATATATATATATATATATATATCGTTCATAATATGAAAGAATACGTGGAAAACTGAATGATGGCGTTTCACAGACCGTACAAATTAAGAATAGTTTCATTTATTTGTTTTGAAAATGACTCGGGGTAGCTCAAAACATGTCAACAGTTGAAATAAATGTATTTTTACTGGTTTTAGAGCTTTAATTTACAACTTTAAGCATTTGAAATTATCCTCTTGACATTTTCATGTAAAAACGTTTTATAATGATTCATTTATTTCCAGGTTATTTAAGAAATGTTTACAATTAAAGCAACAACCAATTTCTCACGAATTGTTGAATAATTCGTGAACAATTCCTCAGGTCGGTGTAGTCTACGCAGACTGTGAGCGCAGCTCTCTCCTGACTTAACATCCCTAGACTTTCTTGTGTGGGGGATCTTGAAATCGAAGGTGTACGCAGAGAAGATCCACATAATTGAAGAACTAAAAGAACGAATAACTGTTGCAGCAGCACGCTAATACTGCACATGCTTGTAGATGTCTTTCGCTCCACCCAAGAAATGTGAAGCTTTTGGTTAGACTTAATTTGCAACCACATTCAAATTCATTGATTATACCGTGCACTTCTTAAACTAATTTTGATACACTAGACAGACTTGACTACATTAAAACAGAGGAATTAAATTAAAAATATACATAAAAAATTAATTAAAAACAAAAATATGCAAAAATAGACGTTTCTCTGTGCAGCGCACAGCAATATCAGTACAAATATCAGCAATAATAGAACACATCCTGGACAGTCAATGTCAAAGTTAAAGTTATTCTTTCAAAAACATAAAATATTCCTTCGGAATTTAACCAGATTCGTTGAAGGTGTACGTGTATAGTCTAGTGAATCAATTTTCCATGAATAATCTTTAACGATAAGCATTGCAGTATTTTTCAAAATCGACGCATTTTTGAAGGATGGGGTGTGGTCCATTTCAAAGGCATACTGTACTAATTTAGAATTTTATTTTCCATTTTTAAAAGCGATGAAATGCTCTTTGTGTCATATCTCCATCGACCTAACAGTCTCACCTATATATACGTTGTCACCATCAATACATGGAACCATATTAACAACTCCGGTTAATTTTGCTATGGCATATTTACATTGTGTTTACTTAAAAAAGAACTCAATTTATTTAATGGCTTAAAAGAAATCTAAATGTTAAAAGATTTAAAAACAGATATCATTTTTGTACTTCTTATTTGTACTAACAAGTTCTTTACTAAAAACAATTTTCAGTAAAATATCAGGAGACTTTTGAAAGTTCCAGTATTTTAGTAGCATTCGTGAAAAAAAAAAAAAAAGAAGTTTTTATTACCTAATTTCTATTTTTTCTTTACTTCCTTTTCTACTGACTTAAAATATAATACGAGTAGAAAAAGCTTATTCACCTTTATTATATTCGATGAAAATAATTTCCTAAAAGGAATACCAAATAATAAAGTTAATCTAAACACATATATTGTAAATCGATGAAAAATTCTCATTTAATAACACAATATTTAAGCTATATTTTCATTACACTAGTAAAATAACTTGTATTCTGTACTTTACCCTAACAATTACATCTCAATAATACCCCACATTCTCACCACACTGTAAAAAAAAAAATCTGTAAAGTTACTGAAGTTTTTCTAGGAAACTGGGATTCCTAGAACTTTTTATGTAACGGCAACAACAAATATTCATGTAACAGACACACTTTTGCGCCCAAAATCAAAAAATCTGTAAGGTTACTAAGAATTTTTTGGAAACTGGGATTCCTAGAACTTTTCATGTAACTACAGCCAGGTTTACAGATAAAATTTTAGTAAGATTACTGCAATTTTAATAGATTCATTTGGAAAGTTACAGATTTTTGTAGCTTTACAAAAACTAGTTTTGCAGATTTGCAGGTTTTTTTTGTACAGTTACAGATGACAGTTTAATAAGCATGTAACTTTACATCTGTAGAACTACAGAATTTTTTTTACAGTGCAGTACAGAATTAAATACAAACAAAGACACACAGTAAATGGCGCTTTGTTAAATTAGTAAAGAAGTTTTAAAATCCATTTTATCTGTATATATGAATACCTCATAAATGTATGGGGTCGTACCATATTTGATGGTTTTACATTTTATCGTTGAGGTAACAGATGGGCTAGAACTCCAAGAATATGTGCATTGCCCCTAATTTTCAAACTATCAAAAAATATCCCTGTGAAATTACGGGCAAGGCCGGCAGTAGAGATTCCAGTCATAACCCGTAAAAAAAATTCCATGCCCATCATTTTGTGCCGCCCGTAATTTTACGGGACAAAGATATAACGCACTTCAAAACAAAATAACACTTTACTTACTGTTCCGTAGCAAGTAGCACGCTAGATAACTATCACGGAATCGCTTTTTTGGCGCGTTAAAAATTATGTTACGGTCGCGGTTAACTGGAATTATTTTCGAAACACTACTAAAACGAAGTGTTACTTCGTAGCGGAGGAAAATGTATGGGGACGTACCGTATTTTTTAGTGGATCAGACCGTTTTTAATCAAATAAGGCTTACCCGTGAAAATTGAACAGCAAAGGCTCATAAATTTACAGTTTTTTTCCCGACTGTGCAACGAAATCTACTATACCCCCCCCCCCCCCCCGGAGCTATAGAAATCACTCCCGGAGAAAAGCGTCTTTATTCAACAATGGGCTGAAATGTACGAAATATGATATAATAGATTGATCATCTAATGAAAAATCTTTAAACAACTTTATTGGAGAAATGATTTGATTTGTAAAAATTAAAAAAAAATATATGCTAATTCCAGAAAATGCGGATATATATAAAACTATTTTCTTACAATATATAAAGGATATCCATACAAAAGTCGAGGTTAGTCTGAAAAAACAATTTTTAATTTTTACGTCTTAGTATTTACTAACTAAAAATAATAAAAAAACAGCTAATCTTTTATATTACAAACATAAAACCCAATATAAAGTCAGTACGTAATCCAATATTTAAAAAAAAAAAATGAGTTAAAGCATTTTAAACATTTTTGGAGTATATTATTATTCTCTAACATTTTATAAAAAAAGAAGTATTTGTAACTTATTATTATTTGAAAATTATCGGTAAACTTTATTAAATTTTCATAGCATAGAGATTCTGCAATAGAACATTTAGTGTAAAATAAATGCTCTAATACATATAAAAATAGTTATTCAACGATAAATTTACAAACAAGCTTTTCTGTAACATCTTTTAATGGTCAACTTGGGAAAAGTTACTAACTCGTATTTTTTTCCGTAGTTAATGTTTTTTGCTACATTTACTTCGTCGTATATTTAATTAGGTAACTCATTACATATAGGTTTTCGTGTCTCATTGCACATCGTTAAATCACTGGACATTGTTTGTTATATAGGACGAATTAACATTATCTTTCTATTTTTATTCTCAATTACACTTATCACATTAACTCCAAATACCGAAATAAAAAAAAAAATACTTGGAATTAGAAACATGGAATTTTTTTTTTTTAATCTGTTCGTAAGTCAAATAGTTTATTAAATTACTATCATGAATAAATTATTATAGTGGACGAAAATGATGAACATTTTAACCATTGATGAAGAGGAATCATTATTTTTATTGAACACATGCATCTGACTTTTGTGCTTGACATCAGGTGTCCGCTGAAAAGTCATCGACAATATACTAGGACGAGATAGCCACAAGGAAAATTTCAATACCAGATAATTACAACCGGGAACTCCACAAAAAATGTGCAACGGAACCAACGGAAGTCGAACTCTCAGACCACCTACGATCTCAAGCGATTAGCGGTGTATTGCCTTAACCACTTAACCACGGTGGGCCCAAGAAAATTTATTCTTTCATATTTCTCTTAAATATTCCTTTTCAAAGTAATGGGTCATTAATTTATGTATATCTACTCAGAAAATACGGATACAATTATTATTATTATTAAACATTTTAAAGAAATATATGCATTGTATATATATTAATTTTAATAACGATGAATTATTTAATGTAGTTATGTTTTACATTTAATTTTTTCTCTATAGAAAACCTAATGCATTGGGAGATGTTATTCTAGCTGTGCTCAAGGCGTGAGCATGACAATAAAACTTACGATAGGTTAGTCAATTTTATAGCTTACATTCTTCAACCGAAGGGACACATTCTCGACCAATAATGAACATAGAATAGAGGATATGCAAATCATAACCAAAGGGCATGTACTAAGTACTAATCAGTGAAGAAGGCGTTTTTCCCGCACCCCAAAATAGTTTTAAAAAATGAGGTATAGAGAAAAGTTTTTCGTTCAGAATCATTATGACAGCATTAGGATATAATGTTTGAGTTGATTGCCTGTTCAATATGACTTTGAACGCATCTCATGTATTCAGTGCCGCTTTCTTAACTACTGAGTTTACAAGTATTGTTGTTAGGAAATTTAATGTGTACGTGGAAATCTACATTATTCGACAATTGTTCAGCTTAATTTCTGACAATACTATTGTCAATATTTTTGTCGGACTCCAATGGAGTAATAATAAATTAGTCAAGCATTTATTAGGAATAAAGAATGCCTTCCAAAGGGTTAGCCTACCCTTAATGATGACTGAAACTGTAGAAAAATGACGATGATGATCGAGCTGTCTGTATAGTCCGTGGTATCTTTGTATCGATTGTCTTTGAATATTATTGATCTTAATTTTTGACAATTCTATTGTCAATAACATTTTAACACATGTCACTCCTGTCTTGATTGCAATGGAGCGATAATAACATCATCAAGGATTTATTAGTGATAAAGAATGCCTTCCAAAGGGGTAAACTGCCCTTAGGGATGACTGAAACTGCAGAAATAATGATGATAATGGTCGATATCTTTATAAAGATCTTTCTCCACACATTGTCTACAGTTAAACTGAAGTTATGTAATATGTATGATAAAAAAGTGATATTTTATATAAGAGTATCAAGGGTCTCGTTTTGTTTCTTATTTTAATTCTTGTTAATTATGATTGTCCTTCACTTGTCTTTGGCGGTTGTGAGGCTCAATTTATGCCAATTGTCTTGTCAATAACTTTTTAACACATGTACTCGTATCTCTCAGCAATGAAGCGATAATAAAATCACCAAGGACTTACTAATGATAAAGAATGCTTTCCAAATGGGTAGCCTACTCTTAGTGATGAATGAAATTGATGAAATAAGGACGATGATGGTCGAGATCTGCACAAAGTCTGTGGTATCTTTCTCCACTTGTTTTCTACAGTTAAACTAAAGTTCAATATGTACCGTAAAACAGTGATACCTGTCCTGAGAGTTTCAAGTGTATCACTTTGTTTAGTATTTATTTTAATTCCTGTTACTCGACAGTTAATTAGCGGAAAATTTATGAAATATGTTAACTTGAAATTCACCTCCTTATTTTCCTGCATTATGTTAATATTAGGTTGAGCAAAAAGTTCTGGGAAATGTTTAATCTAATAGTTACCAGAATTTTTATTGTATATGATGGTCGTGCCATCAATGCCGAGCTCTATTGCCAGCAGATGGATTGCGTCGACGACAAATTGGTGCAGAATTATGCAAGATTGATCTGCCGAAAGCGCGTTTTGTTTCTGCAGGACAATGCCAAAAGGCACGTGGCCCAGAGGACCAAGGACAAGTTTACGCAGTTGGACAGCGTCGAAATTCTCCCATACCCACCGATATTCCAGACGTGGCTCCATCCGCTTATGGCCTCTTTCGATCAATGCAACACTTTTTCAAGAGCCGTCAATTTGTATCTTTTAATGAAGTTGAAGACGCATGTCAAGAGTTTTTGGATTCCAAGAAGCCGCCATGGTACTTCCAGCAAATCGGAATCTGGCAATCTGGCAGAATGATGGCAGTAAGTCGTGGACTATGATGGTCTCTACTTTGAAGAATAGTCCTTGTTACTTTTGTTGTTAATTTGTGCATAACAACGCAACTTTCACAAATTTTCCAGAACTTTTTGCTCAAACTAGTATATTTTAATAAATGATCTGGTTTACTTCTCAGAATATATTTAGAATTGTTAATACATGAGGGAAATTTTAACTATTTATTTACATAAGTTAGAATTTCCTCGGAAATAATCACAACGCTTTGTTCAATGTTTATGTAAGATTTTATTTACATTAGCTCGTCTTTTTCTTTTCCTTATTTTTATTATAAGCTCTGACAAGAGAAAACGATTAAGCTAATTATGCAGTAAAAATTATGAAAAACTTGTATGGGACAGCATCCTAAAAACCGATACTTTGTGTCAGAAAAACTGACTAATATACTATAAAGACAACTCGGAAAAGTTTTCGAAAATCAGTGTGAGCAAAAGAAATTTGATATTTATAAATGATATATTTTTTCAAAAAGCATGAATGATGAATGATTACTCAAATCACACTCAATTATGAAACAAATAATTAAAAAAAAAAAAAAAAAAAAAAAAAAAAAAAAAAGGGGAAGACAATGGCAGAACTGGGTGGATGATGTTGCAATGAGGGAGAGAAACAGAAATCACAGAAATCACCCACTCGTGGGCAGCCAACCTTGCGGTATAGGAGCTAAATGTCCACGAGGGGAAAAACCAATTTCCACCTTAGGTCTGGAGGAGGAATGGAACATTGAGCTGGTAAAATGGAAAAGAATTGTTGCATATTCTTCGGATGGCGGCATCTGACGCACGCCACAAACAGAGTTTATATATATATAATCTTGAAAACATATTCGTTTCTGAGTAAAAGGAAGCACATTGGAACCTGAATAACTTTGAATTGTTTATGGTACATTTTCATCCGTCGCTATATTACATTTTCACGGATTATGTTTCCTTTTGATATTTTGAAACTTTTAGACAGTGTCGTATAAAAATTAGTTTTAGCATTGTTAGTGTTTTCTATTTTTTTTTTTTTTATAAATGTTGACATATGTATATGATTTTAATATTTTTTTTAATTATACTATTCTGTTTAAAAAATTTGATTTGAATATTCATATCGATTTGAATATTCATATATCAAAAAAATTTAAAAACCCTCAACAGTGAGAAAATTTTAGTTATATATGGTGATTTTTGATTGTATAAAAAAATAAAAGTTAATATTAGACTTTGAATAATTATCAATTTCGAACGATTTTTTCAAATTATGCATGGTATTATCTATTTACTGCACAACTTTATGTGCAGTGAGCAGTGGTTCAAAAAAAAAAAAAAAAAAAAAAAAAAAAAAAAAAAAAAAACACTATCTACTAACTTTGCAACAAATTATAGAAGAAATTTACTGGTACCAAACGATTGTAAATAATGTCTAGTATAAAACATGTATATAAAATTTGAGTAGGAGGTCATCTGGAAATCAAAACCAGGCCAAACCTATTTTAACTTACAGCGGCGCCACCACATTGTTGAGAATATATTTTAAATCCTCAGTTCAAATTGTGCCTAAATACGAGATTTGGTCATTTGGATGATAAATTTTCGGATTATAAACATTCAAATTTTAGGAATTCTAAAGTTAAACTACATTTCATATTTTTATTAAAATCGTCTGAAATTATGATCCTAATGAGATAATGTTTTGTGTAAAACTTTATATAAAACTATTTTTATAAGACTAAAAACCCAAACACAAATACATTGAATTTTTTATTTTAAAAATTGTATAATATAAATTATGAATTATGAAATTAATATTCGAAAATAATATGAATTGACACTTACAATTATTTTGATAAATGTATATTTAGAATGTCTTGCTTTATGTAAATTCAAAATTTCAAATATTTTTTCTAAGTAGTTTTCAAATTATGCTTAAAAATATCAAAAGAATTGTTTTAGTGGACATCTATGAGTTGCAGAAAGGCATAATTTGAATATATATATATTTCATAGGAACATTTGGACTCGAAATAGTCGAAACATATTAAGCGAGTGAAATGGTCATATTTGCAAGAAAAAAATACATTCGTACCAAACTTCAATTTTAATAAAGCCGCTGAAATATTTTTATTATAAATAAATAATTTCTGTGAAACTGATCGTATGAATTCACGACTTTTGGTATTTAGGCAACTTGAAAGTTGTAGAATTTATTTATTTTGTCAAACTTGGGTATTGCAATTGAAAAAAAAAAAATCGAGTTTGTTTTGATATGTAGAATGTCCCCTGAGTAAATTTTATATACAATGTGTCTTTTAATTAACCTACAACTTTAAAATGAAATAACAGAATAATCGTTGCAGATAGCACAATAAAATTTTTTTATTGAAAAGAACGTCGAAAAGGTAATTAGTGAGAAATTTCAGAGGCGATACAGTAGCGCGTTCTAGTCACAAAGTTACTAGTTACTTGTTCAAGTGTTTCTCTTTTAATGCTTACAAATGAGTCATTAATGGATTGCTTGAGACTATTGAAGTCTGTCGAACTCTTCTTGTACACCAAGTCTTTCATGTCACCCCAAAGATAGAAATCGCACGGATTCATATCCAGTGAATAAGGTGGCCAATGCAATGCACCAGGATATTTGTTCGGGTATTGCTAACTTTCGTCTATAATAATTTGTTGCAGACGGGTGTTTACTTTTTTCAACGACTGTACTTAGTCATTAATGTAACATGAAATATTAAGAATAAAATACATTTTGATTTTTTTTTCTTATAGACAAAATATTTAACTTGTTAAACAGTACGTTTTATAAATTGAAGGAAAAGTAAATACAAAGGAAAATATATAGTACAAATATGAAGCAAATGTAGAAATTACTCGTTAAACGCCACATTTTTTAATCCAGTTTCCTTACAAAATGTTTTAGTTTGGAAGATATTTATAAAAAATTGATATATGAGAAACTTCGATTTATTTGTGCTCGTATTATCCGGACATTAATATATTTAACATTAGTGATACATGCAAATAATTTATAATGCGAATGGGAATGTAAATGTAAAAAATTATTAAACGAGTAGTTTTGTAAAAAAAAAAAAAAAAAAAAAAAAAAAAAAAAAAAAAAAAAAAAAAAATTAATAATAATAATAATAATAATAATAATAATAAATAAAAAGTATCTACTTTTTTACTTTTCATTCGGATAAGTTATGAAATATATTAAACATAAGAACATCTAATTTAACACTTATGTGTATTAAAATATTTAATATTTTCTTCTTAAAGTAGCAGACTCGATTGGTGTAATTCTGACACTGACCTGACATTTCTGGAGTTTGAAAAGAAAAATTAAATTAAATTTCTCGAAATCTAAAAACTAATCTTATAAAAAATTAACAATTAAAAATGTCTTAGAAAGAATATGAGAAAAGAAAAGAAAAACTAAACTGGAATTGTGGGTACGAAATCCTTCACTTCTCACTTACAAAAGACGTCAGTCGTCATAAAAATAATAGTCCAAGAGCCGACAGCACATAAACCTATGTTATCGAGCAAAAAAAAAAAAAAAAAAAAAAAAAAAAAAAAAAAAAAAAAAAAATTATTTTATGAGAGAATAGAAGTAGGGGAGTCTAGTGATCCATGTATGCCGGAAGTGAAGTGGTGTATAATCCAAAAATTAATACCACCAGTGGTTGACTCGTAAGTTTATCATCGTGTTTGTCCTAAAATAATCCTCCGTGTTTCCATACCTTTGTTTGTAGGGCAATGAAAATGATAAACCTACGAGTCAACCACTGATATTATTAACTTTTGGCTTATGCACCACTTAACTTCCGGCAGACATGGATCATTAGATTTCCCTACTTCTGCTCTTCCATAAAATAAAGATTTGTTTCTTGTACTTTATAACATAGGTTTTTGTGCTGCTGGCTCTTGAACTATAAGGATTTGGGCAATATATGCTTACTATTGCACCCATATACAGAATTATTCTCTCGCGGAATCATTCCATTCTTCAAAATCTTTCCTTTTGTTATTTATTTTAAAAGATATATAAACTCAGAATACTGATATATATATATATATATATATATATATATATATATATATATATATATATATATATATATATATATATATATATATATATATATATATTTAATTCTTTTAAATGAAGTTATATGACTTTTTTTTCTTTCAGAGATATAAAATGTTGTATTGGACAGCTAAGTTGTAAATATAAATAAAATTCATAAAAATACACAGTTCCCAGTGTCCTCAAAAGTGCGAAATTCATTTAAATATTCTAAGAATTAAGACTGTTCTACGAATTTCAAATACACCTAATTAAAAAACGTACAAAATTTCATATATTAGGTTTAAAAATAGCAGTTGAAATGTTTTTATGAGATGCTCAAAACTACATAAAATTTTTGAAAATCGGAGAAATGCGAAAATTTCTCATTTAATATAAAATAAAAGAAATAAAAATCTGTAAGTGAATTACATTCCGACACGTCTTTGTCTATTTGTAACTAAATTTGTAGATCTCTACATGCATACGATTTCACAGGCCATTTCATAGTACACACACACACACAAACACAGATGAACACACATCTTTTTTTCTATTAAAATAGCTAAACCTATATATAGTACTTCTTACTAATTAAGTCTTATTTTTATTTTTTTTACAGTAATGAAGACACAATCATTTTCAGCAAATATCTAAATTCCTAAAATTATCAAATGCTTCGCTTTGATATAGCAACGATAATCAATCATTATTTTAATTTTCCTGGACAAAATAAATTTGAAGGTAATTAATCTGCATCAGCTTTTCATGTCAAGTATAGAGTGCGAAATATCCCTCATGTTTATAATTCATTTTCCCCTCATGAAATGTCATATTCCTAAAAGCTTCTGAAGTTGTGTAAAATTCTTGAGCATCTTCTCGATATTACATTCAATTGATGATAAACATTATTTTTTTTTTAATCAGCAAGAGAGTGAGGATAAATGAGAGGACTAAAAATAGTCTCTATATATATGTAAAAATAGTAACATAAACTGTTAGTTGTGTTACTTATTTTATACTTGTATGTGAAATATTTTTTATAGCATACATTTCTTTAACCTTATTAACATGCTATTTTTCTTAAGATACGGTTTATATTAAAAATAGGTTTGTTTACTATTTATATTCTCGTTTTTAAAGTTCAAGAATTTTTTTCTCCATATTATTAAATTCACCCTCAGTGTGAGAATCATTCGAAAATGTCAACTAGATACTTTCTTAAAACGTACCTCTTTTATGTAATGAGCGATTTACACCAAACCATAATCAGCAACGAGTTATAGCAACATCTAACTGAATCTGAAGTTTAATTATAATCCATGCATTAGGTCTTGAGATAGAGCTGTAGCGGAAATCGTTAAAAATGCATCATAGCGACGGCACCTGTAGGGGGATTTACACCAAAACCTAATCACCAACAACAAGTGCCAACGTTTAACTGAATCTTACGTTTAATTACTTATTTATGCCTAAGTGGAATAAGATCACCATCCGGCGTAGACCCTATTTGCTCCACCCGGTAAGTTCCCCGGAATGCTGAGATTCATTTCAGAAACTTCCAGTCCTCACACAGAAAAGGTAAATAATAATAATAATAAAATACATTAACACATATTAAACAAGCCGTTAGAGCGATCAAATCTCCTTCGCGACAGAGTGGGTTGATGCCGGAGAATCTCACTCATAAAATAAAAAATAAAATCCGTACATCAGTTCTTAAGATAGAGCTATAGCAGAAATCGTGAAAAAAACCCAACGGAGCAACGCCAACTGTTGCACGATTAACACCAAAACCCAATAATCAACAACTTATGTCAACGTCTATTTGAACGTGAAATTTGATAAAAATCCGTGCGATATTTCTTCAGATAAAGCTAATGAGGGAATCGTGAGAAACACAGCATAGCAGCAGGACCGGTCAGACGATTTAGACCAAAGGCTAATCAGCAACAACTTATGTCATTGTCTAACTGAATCTGAAGTTGCGTAAAAATATGTGAGTTACTTCTTGAGATATTGCGAAAATCAGAAAAATGCAGCATAGCAGCTCTACCTTTTGCGCGATTTACAATAAAAACTAATCATCACCAATTCATATCGTGGTAAAACTTAATCTAAATTTTTATTTAATCCCATGCATTATCTCATGAGATAGAGCGCCACACAATTTCTCACATACAGATAGAATCACAGACATGCATTTTCTTAAAACAGCCAAATCGTGTTCATGACCTTCTAAAACGTAGAAATCCATCGAAAACCGGAAATTTAATTTTTGTATGAAACCAATATTTTCTTCTTGTAAAGATAGAAGAAAGTAAAAAAAAAGAAAAAAAAAGCGTTGATAATGGAGGAAATTCTGTGAGAACCACACATGATTTTTACTTTCAAGTGAATAACGTGTATGCGGGGAAAATGTTTTCCTTTTAAACAAGAAGCATGTAATTACAAATTCATCAGAACGTCCGAATTTCCGAGGAACAAAGCACATCCTGTTATTCAGGGGCGCAAAAGTTTATGTTGTACTTTTGCATTTAAGGCACAGTTTTAAAATATCCAGTTTTCTTACAGGACTATTGTTCTGTAAGAAAACTGGTTTCGCCTTCCGTAACACCAGTATGATTTATCACATTCAATTGTGCATAGTCGACTAGAAATAAAAGATAATCTATACATTTAATCATGCTACTCCATACATTATAACCATTGTACTATAATACGCCATACATTATAATGTTAAGTAACTTAATACCACTTACATTTAAATCGACACATTCTAATAGAGGGGAACGAAAATATACATTCAACTTTATTTAAAGTTATATTAAAATTTATTCTTAAAATTTGAATTTTAAAATAAACCCATAAATTTGTAAAACGGATAGGAATTCTGACCTCAAAGCTTTTACAAATATAAATTATTAAAGATGTGTAATAGTAAAAAATGAACTAATGGTCTCACAAATCAATTTCGTTACTTTACGATTAAGATTTATATCAATTTTATAAAGTTTTTCAGTGAGACGTATTCCTAGAGTCCGACAAGCGCAAATATATCATATAAATTCATACAAATATTCTTAGAAATAATTGAGTCGTTTGAATTATTAATGTTTTAAGAAGTTTTATCAGATTGATAAAAATCGATTTCATATTACAATTTTAAAATTTTCTATTTTTTAAATAAAAAATGAAATTATAGAATGGGGTTGAATTTTGTGTCTTGAGATAAAGTTTACCTTACAAGAGACATATGTACTATAATTTGAGCAATCTAGATCTATATTGTAAAATTTCTTATTTTTCAATAAATAGACGCCCTACTGCTGTTACGTTCTAAAAATAAATTAAAACAATCACAATTTCAAATAGATGATTTTTCTTTATTTTTCTGCACTGTACAAAAAAAAAAAAAAAAAAAGAGTACGAGCAGTTTTTCTGTAGGAATCGGAAAAGTAGTTGACATTATCATACCGGAAAAATTTCCGACCCCGCTCGGAATAAAATCCGTAAAATACCGTTTTATTGACTATTTCCTTTTTTTATTCCGAGCTGGCACGGAAAATTTTCCGTACCACACTGTAAAAAAAACCACTGTAAATTTGCCTGAACAAACTCGATCACAGTGAATGTGCTGTATCTTTCTTTCGTTTTCTGACTATATAAACATGGAAAATACAGTAGTTGCGTAAAATTAGCAGCACAGTGTGCTGGGAATTTGGACGCCACCACTGTATTTTTCATGTTTATATTGTCAGGAAACCAAAGGAAGATACAGCACATTCACTGTGATCGAGTTTGTGAGCGAAATGAACAGATAAACATAAAAATGTCGTTTTTTTTTTTTTTTTTTTTTTTTTACAGTGCAAGGGCAACAATTTTTCCAATTCCTACAGGAAAACTGGTCAGATTTTTTTTACAGTGAGCAGCATTTTGAATATTAAAATTTATCGAGTATATTGATCTTCCTCTCTGCAATGCCTGATTGTAAGCGCATGTTTCAGGTAATAACTGTGTACTAGAAGACCTGTGCGAAGCTTTCTCAGTGCACTCTTTAAGTTTTTTTGTTATTCAATTATTACTTATTTATGAATAACTTGGATTTTTTTAATCTAGCAACATGCTTTAACAAAGTAAGGGCGTACTGTGTAAAAACTGTTAAAAAACGTTTCGTATAAAAACACATTCAAATTTTTGCATTTTGTATGTGCAAGTGGGTGTTCACATAAAAAATAATATGTATGATGACACTCAGCTTAATAGTATAATAACAATTCGATATGCAATGTGTGTGGGCAAAACATCCTATCCAATGATGCATCATATATCGATATACGCAACATGTTAGCTAAATTCGCTACGCGATGTTAGATGTGAAGTAAATATCCCATACAATGGTATCTTATTAAAAATCTCTACAATATACAAATAATATTAATATTTTTTTCAGACTTCGTTGATTTATAATTAAAATACAAAATCTTATTTTAGCTAATTTATGCCTAGCGTACTATTTTTGGGACGTTTCGGATTTTAATATTTTTTTTTATAGTTATCTTAATATTTACAGCATGGAAATTGTATGAAGTAATTGTTTATAAATGTCTTTATCTATTACCGAGATATGTCAGCATAAGATTGATATTTAGTTGCATAAATGAATGCCTTTTTTGTTGTTTATAGATTTTTCATTGTTCAAGATAGCGAAATGTAAAAAGTAAGTTTATTCGTATTTTTTGTATCAAGGATCCAAATAAATAAGTCATAATCTTAGCTTGTCGACTTCTCTGAAAAACGTATTTTTTGATTGCGGAATTGTATGTTCAAGCCTATTTGTATGCATTTTTGCATCGTACAAAATACAGGGCGCCAGGCACAAATGGGTACATATTTCTGTTAGCCATTTTGGTGAGAGTTATTGATTTAGAGTCCTTTTCAAGATGATTTTGAAATAAATTATTTTTAGCCTCATATACCATTATTCTTAATTTATTATTAATTATACTTATAATGTTATTAATCTCTGGAATGCAATAAATGCACTTTTTAATAACTCATAAAAATACTAAATTATAGTATATAATATAGAATTTAAAAGCTTAATTTATATAAATTCAAACAAAACACATAATTATGCATTTTTCCACGTATGGAATTCCTATATTTAGTAAGTTTACTTTTTATCAAATAAATACAAAATTATTTTAGTATACTTTTTTTTAGTATTTTTCCAGTTCATTTGTAACATTTTAAAGTGAATTTACCAACAAATTTGAGAAAACAAAAATTCGGGCATAAATGAGTGAAACAATAAAGTACAGGGAATAGCACATAGTGAAATGTTACACAATTCTTTAATTAAAATATTAAACGCGTCTTGCAGCATCTTTTAAGACTTCTAACATCTCAATGCGTTATGAAAATAATCACTTTTCAAGCTTGAAAATTGTATAAGAAATCTAAATTTTCATAAATCCCACGCATCTTCAAATCCTAATAAAGTAAATAATTTCACTAAATTCGAGCATTCGTTCATTTATCATGAGTGCTTATATGCAAATATTCGAACGTATTTGCACTAATTATAATATCTCAAATGTAAATAAACAATAACTTACCTAAACGAGATACTGTCACGAAAATGTTAATCTGCTTAAAGAGAATTGCAGTTGGCTTGATGACATGATAATAAGATTACGGAACTGAGAAATTGTGTCGTTGCTGGCGCCAATAAGTTCTTGAGAAATTTTAGACAGAGATGTTACTTTAATTTTAAATATTAAAACAATAAACAATTCATTATAATTTTTTCCTTGCAAATACAGTAGCAGTCACAAGTATTTTGACAAAGATAATAATTCACTTAATTGAAAAGAATAATAAAATACATAAATCAGTCGTTTATTTTATTTAACCATATTCAATGTTTTAATTTTAATAAATTAACAATATTAATAAAATTATATATATATATACAGGGTGTTTCAGTTAAACATTTCAGAACTTTTAAGAAGGGTAGGGTACATCCTGACGAACCAAAATCATATACCAATGGGCAGTCAGAAATGCTTTCCTGATGCGGTAGATGGCGTTGTGCGAAAGTTCCGAGCTTTCTTGCAGGGAATCTTCATTTCGCACAAGAACGCCAAGTTAGTAGGATGAATGATTACACGAACGCAAAATTAGCTGATATGCATTTGGTGTACGGGACTGCAAATTGTAGTGGGCCAGCCGCACAGCGTTTGTACGCGGAACGATATCCGACGAGGCGTATTCCCAGTCATAATTTATTTGCAAGACTGCACCAGAGGTTAGCTGAGACAGGTTCATTTGAAAGAGCTGACCGGCTGAGGGTAAGAACAGCACGGACTCCAGCCGTCGAACAGAATGTGCTGCAGCATGTACAGAGGAATCCAACAACGAGTACACGAAGTCTAGCAAACGTAGTCGGGGTTTCCCCTTGCAGCGTCTGGAGGATTCTCCGAGAACAAGACATGCATCCGTTTCACGCGCAGCGTGTCCAGGCACAGCAACCGGAGGATTATGCACATCGTATTGCTTTCGCACAGTGGTACCTTGGAAAATGTGCTACAAATCCCACTTTTCCTCATGAAGTGTTGTTTTCTGATGAGGCATCCTTCACAAGGGAAGGAATTTTCAACTCGCATAACGACCATATCTGGGCGGTCGAGAACCCGCATGCAATACGACGTTGTGCAGCACAGATTCGATTTTCGGTCAATGTATGGGCCGGTGCGGTATTATGGGAGATCACCTCATCGGACCTTACCTGTTACCGTGTCATCTAACTTGAGATAACTACTTGCTCTTTCTGCAGCAAGTATTGCCACAACTTTTGAGAGAGGAACAGATTTCTGCATCAACTCAACAGACAATGTGGTTCCAACACGATGGAGCCCCTGCCAATTATAGCGGAGCTGTTCGTAACTACCTGGATGTCACATTTGGTCAACAGTGGATCGGACGTGGTAGTACTGTGCATTGGCCTGCTCGGTCACCCGGCCTATCATGTCTTGATTTTTATTTCTGGGGTCATAGGAAATCGCTAGATGACACCCCTGTTGACAATGCTGAGGAGCTGGTTGCAAGAATCGCAGTAGCTGCCGGAGAAATTCGAAATTCGCCTGGAGTATTCCAGAATGTTCGGATGTCCATGCTTCGGAGATGTGAGACGTGCATTGTAGCCCCCGTGGAAGAAACTTCGAACACTTACTTTAATCCATCTACCTTTCGCTTCATTCCATGTATTATGAAAACGATTTCTCACTTACGGTCTCTTTTCTTTATGGTGCTTCTGTGTACAACACCGCTTCAGGAAAGCATTTCCGACCCCACATTTCCATATGATTTCGAGTTGTCAGGATGTACCCTACCCCTCTTAGAAGTTCTGAAACGTTTAACTGAAACACCCTGTATATATATATATATATATATATGTGAATTTTTTTCATGCTGTAACTCTTGAATTTTAAAACCGATTTGGATGAAATTTTTCATATGCATAGTACATACTAATGCCTCGACGGAGTTCGTTCGCCAGCTTCATCTGCCATCTTGTTTCAAAATGGCGGCCCTTTGAATTTTGTGAACACGTTTGGAAATTTTTAGATTTCCTAAATTTCTCTTTAAAATGACCTATGTTGTTAACTAAAACTGTGTGACTCTTTAAAATATCTTTTAATGTTACTAACATTCTGTATAAAATGATACGTAAGAGTTTGCATTTTGTGAAACGTAACATTTTCTATATACAATGTTAGAAAACATAAAAAAAAATAAAAAATTCCAATGGCCTGCATTTTGAAACAAGATGGCGGAAGAAGCTGCCCAACGAACTTGGTCGAGACATTAGTATGTTCTATGCATATGAAAAATTTCATCCAAATCGGTACAAAAATTCGAGAGTTGCAGCATGACAAATTTCAGATATAATTATATATATATAATTTTATTAATATTGTTAATCTATTAAAATTAAAACATTGAATATGGTTAAATAAAATAAACGATTGATTTTTGTATTTCATTATTCTTTTCAATTAAGTGAATTATTACCTTTGTCAAAATACTTTTGAACGCTACTGCATGATGATCAAAAGTTTCTTGAACAAAATATATTTTCTAAAATATACCTTTAAAACAACAGGGTAAATTCTTTATATTATGTGATAAAAAAAAATAAATAATAATAATGTTGGGCATACTTTACAGAGATAATCTACATCAATTTAGAAACGTAAATTAGTGGTAAATAGCAAGATAAAGGTATCGTAGATAGTAAAACCCTTAGAACATTTTAAGCATTACGTGTAGACTCGAAAGAATTTGACAGTTGTTCTCTTTTACTTTTCATATTCATATATTTAATTTATTATAATAAAAAAAGCACGTTTGCATTTGATACTTTAAATTATCATATTTTCATTTAACTGGATTAGTTAAAAATAAGCTGAACGATAATGTTTTATTTTCTTTCGTTTAATTGAAAATATAGATGTTATTACGAAGTCCAGTGGCGTAGAGGTCAGCACGGCTTTCTGCCACGCTACAGGTCGCGTGTTCTGCTCCCGAGTGGGCAAGGTTCATTCAATCTTTCATCCCTTCGTCGTCGATAAAATAACTTAACACCGAGGGTCTCGCGTTGGGTTGACACCTGGCCGGGGCACATGCGGCATAGCACCTCGGGGGCCAGGTCAAGTAAACAGAGTTGGGCACTGTAGGCCCTGATCCTATTAGGATCGTATAGCCACATTTTAATTTTTTTAGAGGATATTACTTTTATTGATCTGAAATTAATTTAACAAAAAAGAAAGAAAAAAGACTACAAATATTTTTAATGTGCCCGCAGGTTCTGTATCTATCCACGTATGTATGTATGTATGTACATAGCGCGGTAACTCTTGAGAGAAGTATCCCGTTTGCTTCAAACTTTGTAAATAGATTCATTCTGATAAGGCGTTTCCTTGATTACTATTTGTGGTTCATTAGTTAAGTATAAAGGGAAAGCGGGGGAGATATTAACCCTATTAATTTAGAAAAAATAGTTTTTTCATGCAGAATTATCCGGTTTGCTTCAAATTTTGTAAATAGGTTCATTCTGATAAAGGATTTCCCTGATTAGTTTTGGGGGTTCATTGGTTAAGCATACAGAGGGACGGGATCCCCCCCCCCCCTTAATCTATATAAATGGGCTTTTCATGCAGATTTATCCGATTTGCTTTAAATTTTATAAATGGGTTCTTTCTAATAAGACGCTACCTGATTAGTTTTGGGGGTTCATTGGTTAAGCATAAAGGGGGAAGCCTTTTTACTTACTACTTTTTACTTTTCCCCTTTTAATTTAGATAAATGAATGTAGCTAACCAATGACATTAATAATGTTTTCCTCATTGGTGTAAAATTTTAAATTTGTATCATACTCCCTTGTTTCAGTCCCTAATATAAGTTTTTTTTTTTTTTTTTTTTTTTTTGGTTTTTTAATAGTAATCTTATTTTACGCAACCTACGTGGATTCGTTGTGTTTTTTGTTTCGCTTTTTATGAAATCCATTTTTACTTTCTTCTATCTTCAATAGAAGAAAGTATTGTAATCGAAATTTTATTCGACTTCCGGTTTTTGACGGATTTACACGTTATAGGGGTCAGAGATGACAAAAAACGTTTATACAAAATGTCTGTCCATGTGTATCGTGTGTCCGTCTGCCCGTGTGTCCGTATGTCCGTGTGTCGCCATTGTACCATCAAAAATTGTATGAAGTTATGCATAGAATTGAACATTTTTTTTTTAGTTTTTGGCTATAGCAAGCAGATCCTCCATTAATCTGGAAAACATCCGCCGGTAGGGGCGCTGTAATAGCGATTTTTGTGCATTTTGAATATTGTACCATCGAAAAGTGTATGAAGTTATGCATACAATTGAACCAAATTTGTTGTGTATGTTTTTGGCCATGTCAAGAAAGCCCTCCCTGCATTTGGAAAAATTCCGCCAAAAAGGGGCGCTGTAATAGCGATTTCTGTGCAATTTTCAATATTGTATCATCGAAAAGTGTATGTATAAATGCATAATTCTAATACAAGTACTAATAAAACTAATTAAAATGAAATATTGACATGAGATAGAAGAAAGTTTTGTGATTGACACATCCAACTACTTCTCATTGGAATACTCTTTTGCAAATGTTAATAAAAAATCTTAATATATTTGAATTGGTAAAAATATATACATATGCTACATTATCACAACAGTATATTATAATAAATAAACGCGTCCGTACGTAACGATACTGTAAGTTTAACGATTGTAAGAGCAAACGATAATATTTAACTTTTATTAATTGTTTTTGTGATTTTTTAAACTTCTAAATAACGCACATTTTCAATGTTTATATTGTCGATAAAGGAGAAAAATGTACTTTCAATTTATTTTATTTTATTATGTCGCAATTTGGTTGATAACTGCGACGCAATTTACGCAAATTTTGTTGTTTTTAAAATAATTTTTAATCACGATCTATCTCTATCACTTTCAGACGATCGCGAAAAATAAATCAATTTACACTTAAATTAATATATGTAGCTCATCATTTGTTTCTAAATTATATTCTATATCTAAATTAAAACATTCATCTATCAATAAACAAAGGAATATAATATAAACACACCAGAAAATGAGGACATGAAATCGAATTTCACGCTTAAACAACTGAAATGAACAGAACGAGTAAGGCTGATTGTAGATAAGTGATCTGTAGTGATTTGTTCGATGTTAACTCTTGGAGCGAAGCCATTTTCAAAGAATGTATTTTCATAAATTTCAAAATTGTATTTGAAAGTTTGGAAAGTTTGAAAAAGGCTGTTTTTCGTATAAATATAATTTTTAGTATTGCTGATGGGCATTCTGAAAAATATATTAAATATAAAAAATCTATTGGAATTATCAATTTTTTGAAACATGGTTTCCACCTACATTCTGTAACTCGGAAAGCCCGAGTTTATCTTCTTGTTCTTTCTAAAAGAGTAATAAATAACCCCATAATGCATTTGCAAGCTATTAATCTCACTTTCGTCCGGATATTAAAAAAAAAAAAAATACTATCATATAATGAATTATCGTAACAATGGTGAGTATTTATGTTTATAATTAAAGACAAATTCATTGAGATACGACATTATTCTGGCAAAAAAATAAATCATTTTGTATATGTATACATTTTATGAACGATAAATCTAAAATAAATTGGTATAAATAAATATTAATCTTTAAATATATGAATCAGAACAATTTTCTGTATTATAATAACACAAGATATGTTAAAAATTGGGTGTTATTTAAATATAAATTAAAACTTATATTCATTAAGTTTTTTAAAAGAAATGTTATATACATTACTTTGTATGCGTCGATAATTTTTTTAAAATATATTTGTTTTTAATAAATAAATATAAATAGAACACGAAACCTGCAGAATGTGATTTGTTAATACTTTATATATATAATCTATTTCACAAAGATAACAAATAAAACAATTGTCTATTTTTTATTCAATTAAATTATTTTATTTACTTATTTAATTACATTAATGTAGATATTATATTATATGGACCATTTTCTTGAAATATATACAGACCGATTTTGCGAAATATTTATTTAAAAAGTATTTGCAAAAATACATTTTCTAATATTAAATGGGTATCATACATTTTTTTAATTTTTTTTAGGTGCGTTCGTAATTATATAAATACGTAGCACCTATAGTCGTCGTTCAGTCCGTCCGTCTGTCCGTCTGTCCGCATGTAACAGAGCAAAAACTACCCAACCGAATGGTCTGAAATTTCAGATATATGATTATTGCAAAATTTTGTCGAGCCATTTCAAATTTTATGAAAATCGGATGTATAGTTTAATTACAGGGACAGTGAAAAGTTTTTCTTTACATTACGGCCAATGGGAAAAATTATTGCAAGTGCATTTTAATGATATTAGAGCCTTCCGAATGATCTGAAATTTTAAAGATATAACTGTTGCAAAATTTTGTCGAGCCATTTCAAATTTTAGGAAAATCGGATGTATAGTTTAATTACAGGGACAGTCAAAAGTTTTTCTTTACATTACGGCCAATGGGAAAAATTATTGCAAGTGCATTTTAATGATATTAGAGCCTTCCGAATGATCTGAAATTTTAAAGATATAACTGTTGCAAAATTTTGTCGAGCCATTTCAAATTTTAGGAAAATCGGATGTATAGTTTAATTACAGGGACAGTCAAAATTTTTTCTTTACATTACGGCCAATGGGAAAAATTATTGCAAGTGCATTTTAATGATATTACAGCCTTCCAAATGGTCTGAAATTTTAAAGATATAATTGTTGCAAAGTTTTGTTGAGCTATTTCAAATTTTAGGAAAATCGGATGTATAGTTTAATTACAGGGACAGTCGAAAGTGTTCCGTTACATTATGGGGAATGGGAAAAATTATTGCAAGTGCATTTTAATGATATTACAGCCTTCCGAATGGTCTGAAATTTTAAAGATATAATTGTTGCAAAGTTTTGTTGAGCTATTTCAAATTTTAGGAAAATCGGATGTATAGTTTAATTACAGGGACAGTCAAAAGTGCTCCGTTACATTACGGGGAATGGGAAAAAATTATTGGAAGTGCATTTTAATGATGTATCAGACTATGCGCTTTATGAAGTGCAAAAAAGTATACATTCAGTACAATATGGGGTGCAAAAAATAATTATAAAACTAGTTATAGTACGAACGCACCTCATTTGCCACGTTTGACGAGCAATTTCCAACTTGTTTTACTTCGTGTAATTTAATATATATTCTTTTATAGCTGTATGTTTCTGTTTTTGCAGTTGAAAACAATGTTCTGGAAAAGCGTAATACATCATACGAACATAAGTAACAAGAAGAAAGATTTTCTTTTTGCCAGTTTTGAATTTCTTTGAAATTCCAAAAAGTTCTCGATATCAAAAAAATTTATGTTCTATTAGCTACTAAAAATCCCTATCCTGCGGAATGGTACACACTATCCGTTACTATTTTATTTATTACCCGACTGAAAAAAAGGGTTATGTGTTTTACGCGTATCTGTGTATGTGGAAATCTTTATACCCTCGAAACATCCCAACGGCTGGATTGATTTTAATGAATGAGGTCTCTATCAATTCGTCTGAACGGCCTGATGGTTATAGGCTAGTTTTTGTTTTTGTAAATTCAAAATGGCGTCCGTAAAATACAAAATGGCGGTAGAGAGAAAAAAAAATTACGCACCCTATTGAGTGGCACATCATTGGATAGGTCTTTTAAAATGAAGACGATGTTTTGTTGACTATTTTACAGTCAGAAGCTCCGTTAAAATATTATACAACCTCGAAGTTGTGTATGTATTGTGTATCTCTAGCTTTACTGCAACTCTAACCATCATAGACATCTATAGACTTCATCAAAACAGTGTTTATAGATAGGAACTAACAATTAAACACAACTTAAAAGTCATCAACACAAGTAAATAAATAAAAAAAAAATAGGTAAGCAATATAAACAAGTAATATATAAAAATATTTTAAGTCAATTCCTACTTATTACAATAAAAGTTTTTTTTTTTTTTCTCTAATTCCTCTTTCCTCTTGAGTGGCGCTTAAAATGCCTTGGTCAAGAAGAGGGCTTTCTCGATTATTGAAAATTACTTTATATAATTTAATTTAATTAATTAATATTTTAAAAAACTGGATTAACATCTAGTGTAATCCACTACAAGTTAAAAAAAATATTTGAGCTTGATTGGATGACCAATTAGTATTTTATTAACGATTAAAAATTTGAACAACATATATATAGCGAGAGTGTGGGCTAATAGTAGGAATTGAAAAAAAAAAGTTTCACATTGATGACAAATAAATAATTAGTTCGCTTTTTACGCTGTCGGGTTTTTTGATTTTTTAAATTTAATTGTTTATTTATACTTTTATTTTTCTGCATTTCTATCCGTGCAAAGTAGATGACTATATTATACTGCAGAAAAAAGAAAAACATCAAAATGACCTAGAAAAAAATATAAAAGTGTAAATATTCATATATATATATATATTTTTTTTTAATGGACGTTACGACGAAAGCAGAAGCGAACCTCTAATGGTGCATTGTTTTTCCATCTGTTCCCAAGAGATGTCGGAAAAAATTCCAGAAAGTAATTTTGTTGAAAAAGGAAATATTTATTATTTTTAAAGAAAGGTAGTGTTAAGTGCAGAAAACTATTTCATACATAGGCGTTTACTTAAATCGTGGAATATAAATAATGTTTTCACGAGTATTCCATAGAATCATGCAGGAATCTCGAAAATGTTTCAGACAAAAATGATAAAGTATCATAAAGTAAAAAAGTAGTTGGATGTGCCAATCCCAAAACTTTCTTCTATCTTATACATCTTAATATTTCAAAACCTAGTTACAAATGTTCATACTTCAATATTATTAGTTCAACACTATACCAACTTTGATTTTCATCTTAAATTTCTGCTCAAGTCAATTAAACGGACTAAAAACGAGTTAATCTATATCATGATATTTGTTAAAATTACTAATTTTTCCTTATTCTGTCGTTATCAGCTGTTTGTGAATAGCCGGTATAGCAGGAAGCCAGTTCCCGCCGCTGCATGAGCCGCCGATGCACAATAGAACTACGAAAAATCAAGAAAAGCTAGCACGGAGCCCCTTTACCGCGCAATATTTCCAAATTCAAGGAGAACCTGTTGGCCAAAGCCAAAAACAAGCACAAACATTTTGGTTCAATTGTATGCATAATTTTATACGCTGTTCGATGGTACAATAATGAAAATGGCACAGAGATCGGAATTATAGCGCCCCCTTCTTTCGGAATTTTTTCAAGTTCAGGAAGGACTTGTTTGCCATAGCCAGAAACATGCACAAAAAATTTGGTTCAATTATATGGATAACTTCATACACTTTTCGATGGTACAATAATGAAAATGGTACAGACATCGCAATTATAGTGCCCCCTTCCGGCAGAATTTTTCCAAATTCAGGGAGGACCTTCGTGACATGACCCAAAATAAACACATAAAATTTGGTTCAATTCTATGCATAACTTCATACACTTTTCGGCGGTACAATATTCAAAATGGCACAAAAATTGTACAAAAATTGCTATTACAGCGCCCTCTATGAGCGATTATTTTACAAATTAAGGGAGGACCTCCTTGTCATAGCCAAGAACTTAAAATTTTTTTTGGTTCAATTCTATGCATAACTTCATACACTTTTCGATGGTGCAATATTCAAAATCGCACAAAAATCGCTATTACAGCGCCCCCTACCGGCGAATTTTTTCCAAGTTCAGGGAGGACCTGCTTGCCATAGTCAAAAACTTAAAATAAAAATTTGGTTCAAATCTATGCATAACTTCATACACTTTTCGATGGTACAATATTCAAAATCGCACAAAAAACGCATTTACAGCGCCCCCTACCGGCGAATTTTTTCCAAATTCAGGGAGGACCTGCTTGTCATATCCAAAAACTTAAACTAAAAATTTGGTTCAATTCTATGCATAACTCCATACACTTTTGGATGGTACAATATTCAAAATCGCACAAAAATTGTTATATCAGCGCCCCCTACGGGCGAATTTTTTCCAAATTCCGGGAGGACCTGCTTGCCATAGCCAAAAACTTATAATAAAATTTTGGTTTAATTCTATATATAACTTTATACACTTTTTGATGGTACAATGGCGACAGACAGACGGACAGACGGACAGACGGACACTCAGACAGACAGACATTTTCTATAAACATGTTTTTTGGAATCTCTGACCCCTAAAACATGCAAATCCGTCGAAAACCGGAAGTCGAAAAAATTTCGAATACAATACTTTCTTCTATTGAAGATAGAAGAAAGTAAAAATGTTTAGAAGTTGTATGAAGTAACTTACTTCTTTTTACATTATTTAACCAAAAACATATTATGACTTACATATAATAATATATATCGAATACGAGGTACGGTTTAGATTATTTTTCACTGCAGGTGAGGAGACATGATGAAGACGACGGAAAAAGTATAGGTGGTACCAATTGGAAAACAAGAGTAGACGTGTGAGTCAGTACCTGCTTACAAAATTGAATCACGTCATCTTCACGTTTGAAGAAGAAGACAAAGTTCTTTCGAAATGTCTTGCGTAAAGTTACACATTTATACATACACTTGCTCTCTTATTCTTGTGTTATTATTAAGATGTTTTTCCTTTGTTTATCTATAATTGCATTAGGTAACATTAGTAAACATAATAACAATTTTTTGTTCGTTTTTTTTTTTTTTTTTTTTTTTTTTTTTTTTTTCTCATGAATATGTTAGAGAGAACACAGAAAAGTAATCACTTTTTTCCAAATAAAGAGAGATTTAAATTTATTTTGATTAAATACATTTATAATATATTTTTAAAAAGTTCATCTTCTTTCAATTTGAAACGCAAAATGACTGATAGATTTTCTCCAACTGCAATTCGCATGTATACCCTCGAATGTGCACATATCTAATTTATTCCTTTTATAAAATGAAAACAAATTGTGTTAACATAGAACAATTATGTATAATTGTTAAATCAAATGAAAATGGTAACATATTTTATTACCTAAAGTTTTACCCTTTTTGGGTTTTTTTTTTTCACTTATTTCAACAAAAATAACTGTTTAAGTATTTTTAAATAAAAATAATAACAAAACATATCACGCATAGCTTATATACATTATGCTATAGAAATACTTTATAAATGAATAAAACACAACAAATATATTACACTGCGTAAAAATAAATTTTCGAATTCTCTTTTATCTCTACAAATTTTGATTATGCATGTAAATAAACCGTTTGCATCTATAAACGCATTCATATTTTTAAATCAAAATAAGAAATATTTTACAGTTTTATCTAAGAATATATGATTCATCAATATATTTACTTTTACAGAAATGAACATCATTGTCGTGGACTAAATTTAGAAATAGATCTATGGCGTCAACAAGATCACCGTGACCTAATTCTGTAGCAAATATTAACTAGAGGAAATGAAACAGTAAATGTGTTATAGTGTTAAAAATAAATGCGATCATTTTAGCTGCTTATCTTTCATAATAATGCTCTTAAAAATCCCCTGATTGAAAGTGAAATATTGGACATTTCATAATTTTTAGAGTTGTATTGATTATTTCTATATTTTATTCCGGTTTTTTTGGAAATTCTCATGCACATTTGAATGAAATATGTTTTGAAATACTTGCATAATTATAAGCCTGTATGTATTTTTGTTTTAACTGAAGTAAAATTTTTCCTTCTCATTTCAGGTTTTTAAATTTAAATTTTACTCTTACAATAGAAACATTTTAAATGATGATGGTAATAATGCGTATTTTCACCGATGTGAATTAGGATTTTTGTCAATTATTTGTTTCTGTGTGCAATTTTGTTTCAAATATATTTATCGATTTCTTATTATTATTTACAGGTATTAAAGAGCCGTATGTGCTTATTTTGTGCATACAAATTTTTGTGTATAATTACTAGACACAGTCAGTTGAACAGAGTGAACTCCGCGAATTCTACGGTGGTATTCACCAAGAAAAATACTATCATTTAAACTGTAACAGGTAAACTTTAAGAAATAAAATAAAGACTATACGAATGTGCATAAAAATCCTAAAACATTCTTCTATCTCATACATGTTAATATTTCAAGTTCACTAGCATAGATCCAGAATTAAATGGAAATCTATGCCCATCATGAGGATTTTGAAACATACGTTCTTGAAATAGAGCTATTGTTGAAATCGTGAAGAATGTCTCATTCCAGCGCCACCTGCTGAGCGATTTACACCAAAACAAAATCTCCACCAATAACTATATTGGTATACTTGAATCTGAAATTGATGAAAATTAGTGCATTAGTTCTTGAGACAGGGCTATTGCCGAAATCGTGAAAAATGAAACATACCAGCCCAGTCAGTTGGGCACACCTAAACGTAATCTGTACCACTGCATATCAAGAACTAACTGAATCAAAAGTTTTGTGAAATTCCGTGAATTAGGTTTTGAGATAAAGCGCCCACAAAATTTTTGTCACATTCAGACAGGCTCACAGACTCACAGACAAACTCACAGATAGACATTTTCTTAAAACCATCATTGAAATCATAAAATAATCTTGAACGTTGGTATCAAGATGAGTGTTTTCAATATTTGAAACGTTATTATTATTATTATTATTATTATTATTATTATTTTGTAAAAAGTAATTCCAAATTCAGTCACCAATTTTTGTATGTGGTACTTCAGGTGTCCGTAAGGTTATATAAACAATTACTATAAAACGGAAAAGAGCAGTTTTTAAATGTGTTCTGTGTTAGTATCTCCTCTGAACAATCGTCTCCCACGTTTTCGATAGATAAATTGTGAATAATACGGGCTTTCTACAAAAGAATGTTCTAGATATAAATTTTTATAGTATCAATTGTAAGCGTTATAGAGAAGTTGGCTCAAGGTCTTAAATACAGAGTAACCTAAGCAGTTTTAGATAAGAGCACGCGCGAGCACTGTGTTTTTATTTACTGTTTTGAAACGCCATAGATGTAAAATGACAACTACTGAGCATAAAGCGTTATTTCTGGACTCAAGATATAAAAGCCATTAAATCTATGGTATTTTTTCCTTTGGGGCTTTATAAAAGATCGCGTTTACATTTCTCCGCTATCTAATGATTGGACGGTGTTGGGACACAGAAGTAACAAATTATTACTTTTTATTACTCCGTACTTGTCATTCGAAGTATAAGAGGAATTCGGCTTTAGGTTGAATGTGTGTCGTACAACTAAAGATGCACATATGAAAAATTTGTAAGAAAAACTAGGTTATTTGACTTTCAATTTGATGCATGATTTGTTGTAAATTGCCTGAATCTATCTGTTTAATATACCATTGAAACTGAGAATTTTATATTTTTGACACCCTGTATATTGCATCCAGGTATATTGTTTAAACTACTGCAGTCGTTTTTTATCAAAAATAAATTCTATAATAATTGTATACTTTTGAACAAAACCTTTAGATAATATAGTTCTTTGTATACATTTTCCGGCTTATTTTTATCATGGACACATTTATTACAACTTTTTATATATTTGATGAATGGACCATGTATCAAATTAAAATAATTGTGTTACGCTTTATTTAAATGGTGATAAATAATGATCATTTATGTATAAATTTAGTTATATGATTAGCTAAAGTGAAACATTAGAATTCCTCCTCTTAATAGTGGCACGGCAAAAATATGATTATCAAAATAGAAATATAGAGATATATAGAAATATAATTGTTTGTGAAAATTTAACAGATAAAAAAAAAAAAAAAATCTGTTTAGAAATTTAAATAGTAGTTTTTAAACCTGAAATATGTTCATTATATATGTAACGTACACAAAGTATAATTAAAGTTTTATGTTATGGCAGTTAATTTTAGTATTTTATAAAGTTGGCAATATTTCTGCTCTAAGCCATTATAATTGGATTTATTTTTGCTTTTTGATACAACATTTTCAGTATATCAGTAATACGCAAGTAAAAAGATTATAAAACTTTTAAAATCACCAAATGAGACATTGTTCATAAAAAAGAAAGAAAGTTGAAGTATGAAATATTCTTTGATAGTTATATCTTTGAAATAGAATATTGAAGTACATTAAATATATCAGAAAATATTGTAGGAATTGTTCTTACGGTGAAAAGTTAATCATATAATCTATCTTAAAAACAATATATAAAAGTAATCTTTATTATATTTACTCTTATTAAAGTACACACATTATGTATTTAATGCATTAAAATGTATACTTTATGCATGACTGAGAACGGTTTTGTTTTTAAGCTGTGGGAGAAATATTATCAAATTATTACATCTTTATCACGTATTAACATAGGGTCGCAAACCTCTTATTTAGGGGCAAATACAGTGTGTTTCAGACTAACTGATCCTGGGTTGACGGTAATAATTTCGAGAAAAATAAAAAACATTGTAATGAAAATGAAACGATATGTACCTTGTTTTGTGTGAAATGAGATATCATCGCGAAAAGATCTTGAAAAACACGTTTCTCAAGCAATCGGTAATACCGTATGGTAGATAATCACAGTCCAAAGCCTGGGGCGTCAGGTGCATAATGCTGGCGCGTATAATGCAAACTTCTATCACTTTTGTTTGATGTTATTGCATTTGCAACAAAGGTGTTAATGTATCTTAAATATGTTATTATAATATGCTTCAGTTTTCTGAACGTTATTACCATAAACACAAATATAGTTCTGATGAAACACCCTGTATTTGTGACTAAATATGTGCATTGCGACATTATGTTCCTATGTGATTTTGATCCTTGTTGTATGCCTGATTTTCAATTTCATTTTGTAAACGATTTTTTGAATTACCCTCTATATGTATGTGTGTTCCCAAAACATAAAAAAATGTTTTGAAAACCATAAATAACTATTACCTAACTACTGTTTATCATAAAACAAACAAACTTGTAAGAGCATTTTAAGTAAAGGATCAGTGTTGGAAGTTCTTTAAAAAATTTTTACACAGGTTGCATGTTAAAAAATTAATAGTTGCATTAATTAATGAGAGATTAAATAAATCGAGTATATGATGGATTTTACTACCAAAAAATGCAGTAACAATAAAGTAAATAAAATCACAAAAACGTAGCTCAACTGGTAACAGTGCTTACAATTATTGATATCTATTATCAGTACGTTTTCATTTAGATTCCAATATTCTAAGTTTATCGAAAATCTAGAAAGTATTCCCTTACAGTCTACACTTTTTATGAGATGTAAAAAATAGCAACATGTTATTTATTAAAGGAATTTTCTATTTTCTCTCAGTGAAAAATCTTTTGTATGTACGTTATTTAACCGAATTAGGAGAAATACTGTTTTGTTACACAAGGTTCAAACATTTATCAATGTAATTTAACGGTAGTTGTTGATCTTTACCGTATATTTCTTTAAGAAATAAATTGAGATAACAAAATCCTTCTTCAAATACTTTATAAGGGTTGAGAAATGTTCTTAATATTGGATTTCTAAAAAAATATTTGATAATACAACTATTTGAGAAACATATTTACAGAAAAAAATTATTATGGAAATAAGGCGTCACAAACATTCCATCAATTGTATAAATGTATAAATATCTGTGAAAGTTTAAATCAGCTGGGAGGAAAGTAATTTTGATCTAAAACATGTTAATAATTGTATTATTTTTACATAAAATTAAACAGGAAATCATTATATATGTATATATATATATATATATATAGGTTTATTATTAATAAACGTTTTAAATTAAAAAAACCTTAATGAAGAGTATAATGCGAACATTTTAAAAAGAAATTTTCAAAAAGAGTAATGTAACAAATAAAACTAGTCGGATGTGGAAATTCCACTCTCATACAAGCTAATACTGCCTGTAAAATGTAGCATAGTAGCGCCACCGTTTAGGTGATTTACACCAAAATATAATCAGCAACAACTTGTGTCAACTTCTAATTGGATTTGATGTTTGATGATAATCCGTGCATTAGTTGTGAGATACAGCTATTGCGAAAATCGTGAAAAGTTCTGTATAGCAATGGCACCTGTTGGGCAATTTACACCAAAAATGTATAAGGATAAATTTATATCAAGGACTACGTGAATCTAACGTTTGATAAAAAAATCATGCATTAGATTTTCACATGCAGCTATTTCAGAAATCGTGAAAAATGCATCATAGTAGCGCTACCTGTTGGACGTTTTACACCAAAAACTAAGCAACTGCAATTCATATCAAAGACTAATTGAATGTGAAGTTTGAAGAAAATTCGTGTTTTAATTCTTGAGATATAGCTATCCAGGGAATCATGAAGAAAGTGGCATAGCATCGCCACTTGCTAGGCGATTTACACCAAAAAGTACTCAGCACCAATCTATATTAGTGACTAACTGAATCTAAAGTTTTATTAAATTCCGTTAATTAGTTCTTGAGATAGAGCGCCCACAAAATTTTTGTCACATAGAGACAGGCAGACTCACAGACAGACATGTTGTAAAAACATGTTTTTCGGGATCTCTGACTCCGAAAAAGTGTAAATCCGTCGAAAACCGAATTCAAAAATTTTCACGAATTCAATACTTTCTTCTTGTAAATATACAAGAAAATAAAAATATAATGTACCGTAAATATATAAAACTAGGACGCCTTAATTGTACATGTGTATTATTTATACTCCCATAAAAGTTTTTTAATTTTTCTAAAATCATACCGAATCTATCATCTATCTCTGCGATAGCTGTATTTAACATTATTTCGGTTAGTCCATGATAGGAATTGGTGCCGTTTACGTTTTGGTGTAAATCTCCCAACTAATTATGCTGTTATGCTGCATTTTTCACGATTTTCGCAATAGCTGTACGTCAAGAACAAATACACACATTTTTATCAAACTTGAGATCCAGTTAGTCCTTTATATGAGTTGGTGCTGATTACGTGTTGGTGTATATAGCCCGATAGATGGCGCTGCTGTGCTGCATTTTCCATGATTTCCTCATTAGCTCTCAAGAAATAATGCACGAATTTTCATCAAACTTCAGATTCAAGTAAACCTTGATTCATGTTGCTGCTGATTATGTTTTAGTGCAAATCTCCCAATAGATGGCGCTGCTATGCTTTATTTCTCAAGCTTTCCGCAATGGCTCAATCTCAAGAACTTCAAATTCAGTTAGACGGTGACATAAGTTGATGATGATTAGGTTCTGATGTAAATCAACCAATAGTTGGAGCTTCTATGCTGCGTTTTTCTAGATTTACACAATTTCAGTTATAGTCATGTCTCAAGAACTAATTCACGGAATTTAGTCTTTTTGGAATCATCATTATGAATTCATTGCCATTTAATTTTGGCCCTGTGATAGCGAATTTTGAAGTAATAAAATGTATGAGATAGAAGAAACTTTTTGAATTGGTACATCCGACTATTAATACATTGAAGACTTTTTTATGCTTATTACATTTAAAAGCTACGAGCAAAATAAACATAAATCAGAACTTTAAAAAAAATCTCTTCACGCCTGTAGAAATAGTGTTAACTCACTTTTCTATTTTTCGAGTGATATTTTGCAATGTAAGTCGATTTTAATATGTAATTTCGGTAATAATTATATTTTCACTCAAAGAATTTACTTAAGATAGTTCTCAATCGGGATGATAATATATTTTAAGGCGGGTTAATTTTTTTTTTAAATACCTGTGGTGGGAAAAGTTGGGTATAGTGACAATAAACTCACACACACACATTTTTATCAAGATCTGAATATGGTAAGGCCTACATTCAGGTCATTGAACTTTTCGTTAATCCTTTGAAAGAAAAAGTATGATTTTCAGTGCTTTATGCCTACATTTCTCGTTTTCTGTAAGTGATTTTGAAATGTATGCACTTTTGGTATTATTTAAATTATTTACTTTACAAGTGGACTCTATTTTCTCTTGTTTCCAAATTTCTCAGGCTTCGTAATAGGGCTTTGAATTTAAAATTTGATCGTTTTTAGGATTGTTTACCAATTTTCTTTTATCATTTATATACTATCCCTCAAATTTTTGGAAAGACTAATTTTTGTACAAATGTATTTTCATCCTAACACAGTTATGTAATTAAAATTAGTAGGTATAATTTTAATATAATTTATTAAATATTAAAAAAAGATTTTCTTTGACAGATATACTAAAAATAAAATATGGATAACAAATAAAATATAATTTAGTCTACGTCGTAGATTTCAAGAAATGTGATTATCACAATACTAATAAATTTAACGCAAGAAATTCCCCAGCTTATAATTATTGATTCAATCTTCATTATTGCCTTTGTACTGTGACATTTGTTCGAAATTGTTCAATGTATTTCTGGACTCCAGTGTAGCAAGAAGCATATCATCGCGGGCAACATAACGACAAACAGTAGAAGATCTTTCTGTGATAAGTTTCACTTCCCTCTCTACTGCTTGACATTGGCAAGGAAGATTCATAATATTCTAATGAGAAACAGGTCCATTATTTACCACATACTAAAGATCCTCAGTTAATGTAAGTCTTGTGAGCGGAGGTTCTGGTAACTTATTGCTTTACGAATTTATAAGTTCCGAATAGTTGCTTGCGTTGAAATTGATAGTTGGGGTGGCATAAGATTTGCTATCATAAGATGAATACTCCTTTCCTTTATTATTCTCCTGAGGACCAACTGCGTTATACGTGCTCGATCATGTCCAACATAGCAAGAAGTAAAATCTCTGGAAGAGCAAAGTAACCGTTTCTTTGAATTGCAGGATGAACGATGTTCATGAAATCTTGACTGGGTTATCTGGAGAAATGAACCGTTTGCCAGAGATGTTTAGCTCCATATTTAATTGAAGGTTCCGATGTGATTTTGAACTACATTGGGACGTAGACCTTTGAGATAAATTCAACCAGTGTTTTCAAATAAGCAGAAGGGTTGCGTGTCCCAAAATGCAAGTAACGTCTGAACATGATTTAGGTTATTTTTTAAATAATGGGAGTGTTTCAAAATTCGTTACAAAAGTTTAAAAATATTGAATTACATAATTATATATATATATATATAAAGTTAAAAAAATGACATTGAATGTCAGCTATTTTCAGGAAACAGTTAAAAACTCAATGAAAAATCAGAAAAAATCCTAAAAACGGGCAAATTTAAATTTCAAAGACTTACTATGAAGACTGAGTAATTTTGAAATAACAGAAAATACTGTCCACTTGTAAAAAATATCATTGAAAAAGTTTCAAAAGTGCATACACTTAAAAATCTCTCACAGAAATCGAGAAAAATAGGCATAAAACACTGAAAATCGTATATTTCGCATTGTGGGAATAACGAAATATTCAACGACTGTTGGGCAGGCCTTACGATATTCAGATCTTGATAAAAATTGGTGTGTGAGTTTACTGTCACCATACCCAACTTTTCCCACCACAGGCTTTTAAAAAAAAAAATGTTGTTTTTCTTTGTTTTTTCTTGTTAAGGTTCCTGTTTATCTGTTTAAATTTCTTGGATGTTTTATGGTTATTCTTACTTTATTTATGGTGCAGTATTCTGGGTCTGACAAATGCATTTAATACATAACATAATGTGCTATATATATATATATATATATATGCTTTTCTTCTTATAACTCCATTTATGTTTCGCATTTATTACTAATAATAATAATAAACGTTTGCTGAACGCTATTTACACCTTTGGCTATTCTTTTATTTCAAACATATATTTAACTCCTAAAATTGATAATAAGGGCTACATTTCCGATTGAATAATGTGTGATGAAACGTGAAAATTAGTAGAAAGTTGGAAGGGCTGTAAATTATGTTTACTCTGGTGATGTACGACATTTATGGAAGTCTTAAAAATCCCTCCATAGTCTATTGTCACATGAACAAAACACGTGGAATAACCTATTTGTTAGAATTCAGGAAATTACATATTTGTTAATTGTAAGAAATATCTTAGCTTTTGTAACATTTTTTTTTATACTGAAGTAAATTTGACATTTTTTTAACGTGCAGAACATTTTACCTAATTTATTTGTAATACAGAGTCGCTTTTGTATACTGAATATTTTTAATTTTCACTAATCAGAAGTACACGCTTTTGTCAGTCATGCCTGTTAACTTTGAAAAATGTAACCCTACTTTCATTATAGTGTAAATTTTGTATAACTGTATAATTATCGACATGTTCACCTTCTTTTTGGCGACTTATTATTAGCAACAATTATCTTGTAAAGAAAAACAAGCTTCGAAACAGAATTTATTAAACATAAAAAGTAAACAAATAAAGATATATAATTTAAAATGTGGATCAAAACATTTTTACCCTGGGTCATATTAAAGGGCATTTTACACATAGGATAGCCTGAAGTTGGCTAGAATACGTTATTTGACTTTTTACTCACAGAAAATACTATACGTAATTGAGCATGATATTGTTACCATATCTCCTGTTTATATATATATATATATATATATATATATATATATATATATATATATATATATATATATATATATATATATATATATATATATTAATGGCATGTTTCTGATAGCATGACTGTAACAAAATGGGTAAATTCAAGATATCACCTTTTTTGAAGGCCAATTTGGTTATTTTTAATGTAAAGTGTATCAGGTTTAATGTAATAAAAGTTAATATAATTATTTATTGCTATATAGATTTTTCTTTGTTAGTTTTCTTGCACTTACCAAACAAATGTTAGCGATAGTCAAATGTATTGAAAATACTTCATATATTTTTATTTTTGTATACATATATTTTTTTTAATGGGTACTACAGAGAAGTAGTTACCTATATTGCTTTGAAATATCAAAAGTCTGAAATATTAATACATATTAACAGAACTCGTAATGTATTTTTCGATACTTGATAAATTTAGTCACGCAAATAGACCAAATGAGTGACACTGTAGATGGTTTACCCTTGTTGGCTTAACTACTCACTCTGTATTGGTCACGTGAGACTGAGAGTTTCTAATTAATTGTTCCTGAAACTACAGACGCGTGTTATTCGAATAAAAAGAAAATCTTCATTCAACCAGTATTTGTATGTCCATATTCTTTTGTGATTGAATACTTGTAACTGTTGTGAAACATAGTAGTCAAGATAAGTATTTTGTAGTCATTTTATTATAATTATATAACAGCATATTAATCCGTGTACTTTTTTTAATTTAAAGACTGTGATTAAAGTGGATGTGATTTTATAGCAAAAAAAAAAACAAAAAAAAAACAGATATTTCTTTATTTCTTTACGGCTTCAACAAAAACCTTTTGTTCGATTAAAAGTATTAATACACTGAGTATGATTTCGTTTATAGCTTAATTATATTAAGAATATGCTTATAAAATAATCCATTTCTTTTTAATATATAACTGAATGTGGGCAGTATAATAATGTGTAACACAGCGGAATTTTTTCCATCTATTCTTTACCTTAGAAAAAACATTTATTTTATAAATTTTCTGAGTCTTGTAATAAGGTGATTCTCAAAAGGTGGGCAGTGGACACACGTCATAACTTTATGCCTTTCAAACATAACTTTAATTATCAATGACTTTATTATTATTTTTTTGTTTTTACACTGAGTTTTCAATTCTATTCAGAGACAGAAAATGACATAATTTATTGTAAAAGCTTTGTATAAATATCTTAAAATTTTATTATTTTATGCTAAAGAGACAAATTTCGGACATTCACAACGTTAACTGCTCCAATGTACCACCAAGAAAAAGAGTTTTAACTTTTTTCCAGGTGGTTCCAATGGTAAACAACGAATGCATAAAGGAAACGGATGATTTTTTGATAATTTCGTTAAGAGATGGCAGGCTGATTTATTGCTTTTTTGAAGATATAAGATCTTTTCTATAAATATATTTTTTTGTATTTTGTTATGTCCGAAAGTAACGTATGCGACAAAGCATTTAATTTTATTATTATTATTACTGGATAACAAAAAGTTAATTATACATATACATATGTATACACATACAATTATAGGACACATTTACTACATTCTTAGTCTTAAGAATTTTTTAAATACTAAGCGCAACGTCCAAAATCTGTAACGTACGTGCGAAAAAATGTCCAAAATTTGTAACGTATACAACTGCTAATTAAATGTTTTAATAATTAATTTTCCAGAATAGTTGCTGTCTTTTAATGTTTGTGTATAATTTTGTAGACATACTATTAAAAATATTAATATATTATATTTATAGACAAAATACTATACTATTAAAGAAAAATTGGCGTTAAATTTGAAAATTAAAAAAAATACATATTGTTAACGTTTAATCATCCCACCTTTTGAGAATCTCCTAATAGCATTATGTACTTTATTTATTTTCGGTAAAAGGCTAACTCAAAAGCGAATTAGTTCCGAACTCTAGAGTGAATCATTTATTGAGAACCTTAATTGAAATCTTTTAGATTAAGTTAGAAATAAATTAGAAGAAAGATGAGTATTTTTACTTATTCTTGCTGAATGGCATTTTAAAAGAAAACTTCCAGGATATCAGTGCTTCATTATTAAAACGAGATCTTGCATTATAATAAATCTAAGTGCATTTTAATTAGGATATTATATTTTTATTTAAGTCATTGCCAAAAACCTCAGGAATAAAGTGTGCAATAAACAGTCAGTTCGGTAAATTAATTTTTAAGCAATGTTAAGAACCGCACTTTAATTCAATTCACTTTTACGAATATATATACTAATTTTATTTAAAAGGAATACCGGAATCTGCGTAATTCCGATATTTTATGATAAAAAAATATATTTAAGTATGCCATAGAAGCTTGAGTGAACAAACAAATGTTGTTATCTGTATTATTAAAACAAATCTGGACATTATTTCGAGTATGTTTCTTTCTTATGTCCCTGCTGGAAGGATTATTCTTCAATCTATGGAAGAAACATTACATTAAAATAATGTTCCGTAAAAATAATTTTTTATCCTTTATACAAAACCCTTGAATATAAAAATGGAAAAACAATTTTATTAAATTTTTTATAATTAATTTCAAGGACTAATTTTTAAAGAATTTTTAGCCAAAAATGAACTTTTTTTATTTTATTTAGAACCTTCACAGAAGTTTTTGTAATTTTCTCCATTGAGAAACAATAAACTCTTATACATATTTCATGCGGTAATATGAAAATATAACAGTTAAATTAGCTATGAATTTATTTAGTGTACGACCCAAAATTATGCAAATTTTATTAACAGTTTTAACTATGTTTTGAGTAACTAGACAATTTTTTGATGAAATATGATTATAACATGTGGGAAGTTTATCACATTATACTTATAAGGATACTTTTTATAAAATATGCATTATTTAGTAATTAAATGCATTCTTTATTTATTAATTTTAAACATATAACATGGACGGCTGTTCTGAAGCGTTAGTAGTAAAATGAGAGAAATATGATGTGGTAAATAAAAAGGAATATGAAAAAATCACTCTCTTTTCAAAGATTGCTGTGCAATAGTTATTTTTTCCTTGCATCCTTGTATTATATATATATATATATATATATATATATATTACAAAATTTAATTTTTTGTGCCAAATTTAAAGTATTTTATGTAAATTTTCCTTTTTCAGTAATATTCCGTATATTATACCGGCTTATTAAATTAAAACCCAAGTCTATTAATCTCTAAGATCTTAATTCATATTTATTCCAAATTGCGTAAATCTAAAAATGGCTCGATTATTTATATTTCTTTAATAAAACTTTTATTATTTAAATTCTTATTAAATTCCGCTATTAAATCCCGGTATATCATATTCCCCTTAAATCTTTATTTAACTGCTAAAATATTATTCTGTCTTAAAGAAAAAATCTACTTATTTCAATTTATTCTTTTATTTAAAATATCCAGGTGTAATTAAAATATTTCTAAGATTAAAACTTCGCAGACATAAATTCATTTCTTTTATCGTCTGAAGAGGGAAAAAGGGGTTATTTTTGCATAATCTCGACTACAGATTTTAACATTTGTTTATGCTTTAGATAGCTGGTGCGAGGATATAAGAATTTTCTAGAACAATCTTTTCAGCAGAGTATAAATACGAATGGCGGGAACCAGAGAGAAGCATATAGCATATAGTAGAGGAGCTGTGAGTTTAGAAGCTTTTTAGTTTTTAGCATGTAGAGGTGAACGTGGTGGATTGCAGTCGTAGCAAACTGGATATTCAATGTGATTGCTCGATGCAGGTAGTAAAATGTTGGATGAATACTGTTTATTATGTGAGTAGAATGAGGAAGCAACGGTATCGTAATGGGTGATAGATGTTAGATATTAACGGATTAAAGACTAGAACGCAGTCAAGAGATGGAGTGATTTTAAACTAATTGTGACAGGAAGAATAGACTTTATTCTTTTTACCATGGAAGGAGAGAGCATCTTCCCTAGATTCAATCGTGAGTGTGGAAATAAAGTGAATAATGTTCCAAGCGACTGCCTTATGTTAATTCTTCATTTTTCTTTAGTATTTTAAAACCAATCGGCTGCTACCTGTGTTGTGTAGGAATGGAAACCCTCATTTTTTTTCGACAATACAAACTACTTGCCGTCAAAACGTCACAGAGAAAAGAAAAGTCGACAGGATTTAGAAGTGACGGCAATAAAAACGAGTGTGTCTCCAAAATTACAAATGTGTAGTGGTACTGGTACACGATAGCTTATGATAGTTACTAAAGATCAGTGCCGGAAAGTTAAAAATTTTCATCGCTAATGTGAATAGCAATGTATAGTGCTGGTGATTGTGAGACAAGATGACTGGAGTGAGTTCTTTTCAAAATATTTTTACACCTCTTATATTATTATTTTTGTTATTGTTTGTTATTTATTGAGATTTATTTATTATTAAGTATGAGAATTATTTATTTATGAGATTTATTTATTATTCATTTATGAGGTTTATTTATTATTTCGTGAAGAGTATTTATTTATTTATTTATTTATTTATTGTAAAGTTTATTATGAAGTCATGAGAATTATATATTTATTTATTATTAAAGTCTGAAAGAGTACTTAATCTATTATGAAAAATAGAACTTTATTGGTTTAAATGTTGTTAAGGTCAGGTTGTATTAAAGAGAATAGAAGTGCTTCTTTTATTTTAATGAATAGTGATATAATGGCTGAACCTAAATTAATTGAGTTTGATCCTAGTACTGGAATGGAAATCCAGGCTTGGTTAAATTATTACGATGATATGAGTACTAGGGAAAATAAAGATTTAGAGTGGAAATTTAAATCTATTCCACAGTATTTAAAGGGTGAAGCACTAAAAGTCTATATCAATGACTGTGTTAATTGTACTAGTTATGAACATATTTCAAAAATCTTGATAGAAAAATTCATTGAACTAAATGTTCCAAATTTTTCTGATTTCTCAACTCTAAAATTAGATAAGTTAGATAATTTAGAAAATTATTTTCACAAAAAAGTAGGAATTGGGAGGAAACTCCATCTTTGTGAGACTCTTCTAATACAAGGGTTGACAGATGGATTAAAACCAGAGTATAGAAATAATATTAATGTAAACCCTCCAAATAGTACCACTGAATGGTACCGGCTTGTTAAGCAATTTGTTGAAGTTTACACTCCTCAAATTTCAAACCAAACAGTAAATCAACAACCAGTTAGACAAAATTTTCAACAATTTCAACCACCTAGGCCTTGGACTCAACCAAGTAGACCTAATTTTCAACCAAATAGGCACAATAATGCACCTAGGAATTGGATTCCACAAGGACAGTATCAAAATCAGGGGTCTAGAAATTTTCAAAATAATTACTTTCAGAAACCATATCCTTCTAGAGCATGTAGAATATGTACAAATAAAGGTGTAAATAATGCATATCATTGGGAACAAGAGTGTTTATTTAGAAATGATGCAACATCCTCTGATACTCTTCCTAGTAATTCACCACCTACTATTCCTAATATTTGACAACTAATTGTGTATGGATGTACCAATAGTTATAATTTACCATGTATAGTAGACACTGGATCCACTACGGCAATATTACCCCTCAAATTTGTTAAAGAACTAAATGCTAAAATTGAAACTATACCTACAGTTATTATTGGTCAGGTAAAAGGGATGTTAAAATTAAATCAAAAATGTAAAATTTCTCTAAAAGTGGGTAAAATTACCAAATGTGTTAACTTTTTAGTGTGTAATACTAATTTGGAGTATGCTATTTTGGGTTTAAGGGAATGTTCTAAATTTAATTTAACTATAGATTGTAGAAATTGTACTGTAAAACAAGGAAGGAAAATTATAAATAAGAGTATATCCATACATAATGAGAAATCTCTTCATTTTCATACTGTAGATATGAATAAAGTACAAAAAGAGAATGATTTGGTAACAATTGATTGTGATGAGAAGTTGAAGTTATATAATGATGATAATGTAATAACCGCTAATGAGAGTAGTGAAACTTTGAATTTATGAAAGAATGATAACGAATTACCATCTAGTTGTGAAAATTATATGACTATTCATGACTTTTTTGAGAATTATAGAAATGATTGTAATGTGCAACCGGATTATGGAAAGTTCGTAATTCCCCAAAATGTTTTCGCAATATTTTTAATTCTAATTCTTTAGATTTTTTATTTTTCTTTCACCAATAGTTTTCAACATTACCAAGTATGACTTTGGGGCGCCACGGGGATATTACTTGTGTTTGGAAGTTTTTGGGATTAGGTAGACACTCTATGCAGGCATAGGATGTGTATTTGATTTTGGGAATTTTCAGATTGATGTTGGAAAATAAAAATAAATATTTTTAATTCTATATCCAGTTTATATCAAAATAAACTATATTTATTTCATTCCATTTTTTACCAATTGTTTACAAAAATAGTAAGAATTGATAATATTATTATAATTGTATAAACATAGAAAATTGATAATTGTGATGAGATTTTGTAGTGATTGTGTAGCAATAGAATTTAGTACATAAACAAATTATCTTTTATTCCTATTTATTTTCTTTATTTTACCATTCTAAGATTATCAAATGCACGTCTATTCATAAGAGTATCAGAGCGATAAATTATTGTAAAGCAATACTGGTTGAGAGTCCACTTTCTAAATATTTAGAGTTAAATTTATTTGGACTTTGGAATTATTATTATTATTTTTTTTTGTTTCGACTGGCAAAAATACTTTCTTATATAAGTAAGAAATAAGAAAATTATTAATTGCTATGTATTCTTTTTATCCTCAACCATTATTTTCCGTGTCAATAAGTAAACAATCTGTGATATTTTCTTAGAATATAATATTGTTATTAAGTATTATTATTGCTATTACTCAAGTATACTTTTGAGAATTTTATTATTATGATTATGAATTGAAAGTATTATATTATTTATTGAAAGATTCATTATTTATTAAAGAAAAAGAGAACATAACTTATAAGTGAAAAATTATGATATTTACTAAATCAAGTGAGAAGTTGTAAAAGATGGTGAGTCCCAATTAGAATGGGAAAAGGAGCTCAAAAAAGTAGTCGATAAACAAACGTTAAAAGGTAGTTGAATAACTACTAGGAATTTGTTTATTAAATAAAAACTACTAATTATGACAAATAGTATTTAAACATAATGTAAAGAGTTTAGTAGGTAGAGTAGTCGAAACAAATTTAGTAAAAAATATTTATTGCAGCTGAACTTTTTACTTAAGGACTGTATCACTATTTTTGCTAAAGGACTTTTATGACCCACGAACTGATTAAGCCAATGGGACTTAAAATTTTACTTGAAGTAAATAAAGTGTTAAGCATTAATGGATTGGAAATATGTTTGTGATAAGAGAAATGGAAATACGCTAAATTTCCATAAGATAAAAGAATTTGTTGTTATTTATTACTATAGTTTTATTATTTCTTATTATTTATTTCTTATTGTATTTATACTTATTCTTTATTTATTAGTGTGTTTATATTTTCCTATGCACTTACAAATGGTAAGTGATGTTGTAACCATTATTTGTATTCTTTTACAGGGGAAATGCTCTCAGCTAAATTTAAATGCTCTTAGTATTTTTTCTTTCTCTTGCATTGCTAAATTTTACTTTTCCATCTCTTCGCTGACGTCTCTAAAATTTTCAATATTCAAAAATCAACTTCCAAATTTATTACAAGTCTGTTGTCTGAAATTGTAGTTAATTAACCAAAGATTTCATACAAAGTCTTTGGGGAGGGGGGATAATATTACAAAATTTTATTTTTTGCGCCAAATTTAAAGTATTTTATGTAAATTTTCCTTTTTCAGTAATATTCCGTATATTATACCGGCTTATTAAATTAAAACCCAAGTCTATTAATCTCTAAGTTCTTAATTCATATTTATTCCAAATTGCGTAAATCTAAAAATGGCTCGATTATTTATATTTCTTTAATAAAACTTTTATTATTTAAATTCTTATTAAATTCCGCTATTAAATCCCGGTATATCATATTCCCCTTAAATCTTTATTTAACTGCTAAAATATTATTCTGTCTTAAAGAAAAAACCTACTTTATTTCAATTTATTCTTTTATTTAAAATATCCAGGTGTAATTAAAATATTTCAAAGATTAAAACTTCGCAGACATAAATTCATTTCTTTTATCGTCTGAAGAGGGAAAAAGGGGTTATTTTTGCATAATCTCGACTACAGATTTTAACATTTGTTTATGCTTTAGATAGCTGGTGCGAGGATATAAGAATTTTCTAGAACAATCTTTTCAGCAGAGTATAAATACGAATGGCGGGAACCAGAGAGAAGCATATAGCATATAGTAGAGGAGCTGTGAGTTTAGAAGCTTTTTAGTTTTTAGTATGTAGAGGTGAACGTGGTGGATTGCAGTCGTAGCAAACTGGATATTCAATGTGATTGCTCGATGGAGGTAGTAAAATGTTGGATGAATACTGTTTATTATGTGAGTAGAATGAGGAAGCAACGGTATCGTAATGGGTGATAGATGTTAGATATTAACGGATTAAAGACTAGAACGCAGTCAAGAGATGGAGTGATTTTAAACTAATTGTGACAGGAAGAATAGACTTTATTCTTTTTACCATGGAAGGAGAGAGCATCTTCCCTAGATTCAATCGTGAGTGTGGAAATAAAGTGAATAATGTTCCAAGCGACTGCCTTATGTTAATTCTTCATTTTTCTTTAGTATTTTAAAACCAATCGGCTGCTACCTGTGTTGTGTAGGAATGGAAACCCTCATTTTTTTTTCGACAATACAAACTACTTGCCGTCAAAACGTCACATATATGTAATAAATTTGAAATCACAAATATATGAATAAATTGGTAAAGTTCTAAAGATGAATTAGAAATGAACATAGCAAACCAGTATGTAAAATATGAAACTATGAATAACCTACAGAATCTTGTTAGTTCATTCATAGAAGATGCATTATTTCATCCAATTTTCTCGGCATTAAGACTAAAATGGCAAAGTTTAGCTCCTTATAACGCAAAAATAACAGAAAATAGATAATAAAAATTCAAAGATCTAAAAAAGATACACCTCACACAGGATATTAAAAATTAATAGAATAGCAAAATACCTAAATTGCATACTAGGAAGCATAACTGCAGCATGTCTTGGTGGTAAAACAGAAATACGACTATTTTAACATGTGGGCCTACAGTTGATTATCTGACTGAAACCCATAACTTTGCTGCCATCTGGTGTGAGAAAAGAAAAAATGTAAATTGGAACTGGATTATTAACAATAATGTTTGGTGCTGCCATCTTTAACCCCCACTCCCGCCAAAAAATAATGAAATTGATTGAAGAAATAAAAAAATGACTCAGATTAACATTTAGTTGAAGTAGAATGAAAATAATGGGAATAAACTTGGTAATTACTTAGTAAATACAAAAATAACATAAAGAATGGGAATAAATTAATATAAAATAAAATAAAGAATTATATAAAAATAAATAAATAGAAGGGCAATAGATTAAATTAGCTAATTTAAAGACAAAATATTATAATATAAAAAATGAGAATATAAATAACATTTAAAAAACAATGAGGAATATTTTGAGATAGTAAAATAGATTTATTCATATTCCCTTTCAATTTATTCATATATTTGTGATTTCAAATTTATTATATATACATATATATATATCTTCAACATTATGAAATTAAGATGATTCTCATTTTTTATGCACATTTTACTTCAATAATTAAGTACATAAAAATGCACCAAAATAATAAATAACGTTGTTATGTAATTATATAGATTTAATTCACATTTATAACAATTATAATTATTTAAATTTAAATATAAAACTTGAGATGCAATTAAATTAATTGTTTTCAACGTAATACTCCATAATACAGCAAGCACTCTTACTTGTGTAACTTATGAAAGAAAGAAATAGCTTTGATAGTCATATTTATAGTAAAAAATATTGTATTTAAATGAGTTAGTTTTGATAAAAAAAAGAAGAAAAAAATCATTTCTAAATTTTAAAGACAAACGCAATTGACAAGTTATGCATTTATGTATTGGAATGCGTTGAACTATTCTGTTACACATAATATTTATATATATATATATATATATATATATAAACCTTCCACATTGTGAGACTTTTTTTGTAATTTGACAGTGTTTTTTTTTTTTTTTTTTTTTTTTTTTTTTTTGTTTAAAGCATATCTAAAAGTAATATAGGCAGCTCTATATACTATTGGCAGCCCTCCTTTTTGTTAAAATTTTTCTTTGCACGTTATATAAACATTTTTTCGATCATTTCAAAGGCAAAACACTATTCTGAGTTTAAATACATTATATATTTTCAGATTAAAAGTTATATTTATTGTATCATTATCGTTAAAATGATATTGCTGAAATTTGTCGCTTATAAAGATTAGATAAAAAAGAAAAAGCTATTTAAATACTAGTTTGGAAAATTAAATCGGTCAAAAATTAAGAATTAAGTGTCAAACATCTAACATACTGTTAAGATGGAAATTACTACAGAAACTCTAAAAAAAATATATTCAAGTGACGTTATTAGATTTACTTAACTTTATAACTTAATTATTCATTATGTTGTCACTTGCTATTAAATGTTTATAATGTACTAAAGAAATGAAAAAAGCAGCTGAGCTTATTCAACAGTTTAGGCAATGTAAAAAAAAATAATAATAATATTCTCATTAAAAGATTTTTTAGAAGTATTTTGAAGTGACGCTAAAGATTTTATTAAAAAATCTTTAGATTTACCCATTTAGAAAATGTATAAAAAATGTTTTTTCTTCAAATGAAATGACTTTTGTAAATTATTAAGTGTATATTTTTATCTTGTTTTTTCCGTGCATCATACAATTATGTGTTGTAAGCTAATTGGATAAATTTACTTATCAAAAAACATAAAAAAAATTGTAATTTTTTTTATATAAATCGAAAAAAGAATGTTAGTAGAGACGTAATTTTAAATTGTATACCATTTAGTTTCGATAGCATTAAGCGTACATGTCCTCAGTACATAGAATGAAGAATGGATAAATAATGACGGAAATTCACTCAGATATATAGGAGAGAAGTGGATTCATGAGAAAGGTTTATTGACCAATAGGAAAACAGGAGATTTCGAGAAACAGCCAATAGAAAAATATTATTGGTCAATATAATTGGTCCTATTGGACAATAAGCATTTCACTTGAATCTGCTTTCTCGTATATATTCGAGCAAATTTTCGTCCTTCTTTGCACTGAGGAGGGTACACTTAAAGCTGCCGAAACTAGTATGCTTTAAAAATTAAAGTTCTGGCGCTGCTAACATTGTTTTTACATTTTATGTTATACTGCGCCAAGTATCACCTTTAAAATGTTGTATTTAATGTGTTCATTAACTATGTGAAAAGTATAAAAGTATTTTTGCTGTTAATTGTCGAACATAAGGAGGAGCCCTCGACAACCTTGAGTAACCAATAGCTGACTAACCGTTAGTAATACTGTCATTTTTGCTTTAAATACTTCTCCTATATTTTTTGGTACAGTATATTTTACTTTACTTTATCATAGAAAACAAACAAACAAAAAAATCTTACGTCATGCATTGATCAATCAGAAAAGTATATGCGTACAAATTTTATTGAAATTAGTACTTAGAATATGCAAATTAAGTTAGAGATTCAGATTAAACTTAATATGAAACTACATTTATGGACTAAGTTGCATTATAATTTTTAAAATTGTACCGATGTTTAAAAGTAAAGATACGTGTGATCAAATTAAAAGCAATAGACTATATTACGGAATCTCATGATACGTTATAGCCAATCGTTGGGGGAGGGGGCATATTTGTTTTGCTTTAAATAAAATGGTTGCACTTAAAAAAAATAACTTTTGACTTTTTTTTCCCCCTATGAAAGTTATTGGCTATAGAAAATTGGGATACACAAGACTTATAAGAGTTACTTATATACTTATAAGCAAAATACTCTATCATAATATCCATCTTACATCAGACGAAAATGTGAAAATATATAACAATAAAAAATCCAAATAATACATCATAAATACATGTTAAGGACAATATTGTGATCTTTTTTTACATTTCAACTGTAGTGCACGATTCGTTAAGCAGCAAATACTTTAAATTCATTACTATTTTTTTATTTTTTTCTCTAATTATTTAGCATATTTGACTATAAATACTCCAATTAATGGAATTATACAGTTTATTATTTTTTTTTTTAGTTATCAATAACATATTGAAAAACACACAATTAAATTACCACTTTTTTTAGCCACATATCAGATATCAGGAAGTACAAGTTCCTGTCGTCACATGGAGAGTTTGACGGATATTTCTGCCTCTGAGTCACTTATTGAAATATAATATGTATAACATTTTTTTGTTTTTGTTTTTGTTTAATATACTGTTGAACCGGTTTTAGACGCGTTTGAAGAGATTGGACAAAACTCGTGTATTAAGCGGATCGAGTATTAAACGGGATTTGTATAACTTTGTAGAAGCTCTCCTTATTTGCAAATCTAATCATTCTAAATGCACTTTAGAACTTTAATTTATATGTTTTCAATCGAAAAATGTGTCATTTACGTTTATTTATCTTAAAATGTAACTGTATTCAACTTTAACTATATATTTCTTTTTATAGAAGAGACTGAAATAAAAACCGAAAATAAATATAAATTTAAACACGGCTTCATTGTCGGTTAATATCTTACAATAAAAAAAAAAAAAAAAAAATATTATTCTCTAGCTAGCCTAATTTTTTTAACACACACAAAAAAAAATCAAATATTTGAACGACAATCCAGTTATTAGAATCGTATTTTATACTTTTTAAAAAGAGTACCATTATAATATGTTCTTCATTTTTAGTAAAGAAAGAAACTGTCCTACAACAATTAAAACATGAAAAAACTTAAAATAAGTATACATCCTCAGTCGTATTTGTTTAATCTTCACGAGATTCAAGTTTTGCCTATAAAGAACATTCTAAAACATAGTACATAGGGGTATAACGTCCATTTAGCACAACACTAACACTGTAGGCATAATCATCTCTAATCATAATAATTTTTATGACGAATCCTAAATTATAATATTAGAATATAGAATCCTGGTTTCGTCTTTCTCTCTCTACTATAGTAAGAATATACACGAAAGGAGAGACAAAGAGTTTTAGGACGCTGGGTCAAAGAAGAATTGTAGTGCTATTATTTTAGCAATTATATCTTTTATCAGATATCTGCCACTAGTTCAGTTTAGTACATTTATAGTATTATAGTATACTTAATTTTTTATTAAATAAAGAAAATAGTACTATTAGGAAAGAGTGGTTTTTATCTAAATATAAAAATCATCTTTATTGGTATCACTGGAGAAAATAGAACGAATTCGCATCTTGATCTATGGGTTCGCATCTTGATCTATGGGTTCGCATCTTGTTCTATGGGTTCGCTTCTTCAGCGTGACATTTTGCCTAACAGGTTCTAAAACCTATCACCTATTAACCGGGATCGCGTGTTAAACATGCTAATCTCCGATTAGCCTTATGTGCGATGTTCAAGGGACCGAAAAAATCTGCGTTGTAAACGATTTCGCGTATTAATCGTGAATATCTTAACGGAGTTCGACTGTATAAATTAGGGTAACTCTGTTTTGGTTCTATACATATATCGTCGTAATGACAAATTCTGTGATGGATTATGAATGGTTTTGGTTAGGATTTTGTTCACTGCTGTGTGTCTACAATCATAGATATTAATTAATAACGTCTACATTTGCCCTATTGTTTAAATATCTGCGTCTTTTTTCATTATAATTAATCATAGGTTGTAACAAAAAATATAACGAATGTTAAAATCCTTAATATCTATATAAGATAATAAAAATTATTCAATATGTCTTAATTAACGAAAATGTCTTGAAATATTTTAAAATAAAATTACATTCTCCAGATACTAGTTAATTTCAGAAATACTATATAATTAAAAAATTGTAGTTTGAATTTCATTCTTTAATCATTTTTAATACACTTGTGGCAAAGCAAAATACAATAAATTTATTTATTCGATCGTTTTCATCGGCAGACGATAATTGGGACGAACTCAAACAACTCTTCTCCGATGATTTGAGATCGATACGAAAAATTTGTCTCTTTAGTACGTGGATTCAGATATTGTCTAACGATGATTAATAGATAAAGTTAAAAATTTTTATAAAAAGTGATAGAAAATCTTTATTAAGATTGACGATCGTTTCGTTGCACAAACGGCAACATTTTCAAAATCATTCAACGATAGAAAATATTTTCACATAATTTAAAAACAATAAATATAGTAAACAATGTCACGCGACATGATGCATAATGAAAAACATTGTAAACATAAAATTAATTTAAAAGATTAGATTAGCTATTGGTGAGCGTGGATTAATTTTCAAAACAATAATATGCTAAACTCACAAGACAACATGCATAATGAAAAGCATTGCAAAATATAAATTTGCAACAATGATTCAGTGTCCATAGAATTACCTAAAATTTGGAAAGAGATGCTATGTAATTTTAGTAACAATAGTAGAAATTAATCCACGCTCGCAAATAGCCAAGATAATTTTATTTTTATTTTATATTTTGCAATGCTTTTCATTATGCATGTTGTCTCGTGACATTATTTACCATGTTATTGTTTTGAAAATTAATCCACGCTCACCAATAGCTAATCTAATCTTTTAAATTAATTTTATGTTTACAATGTTTTTCATTATGCATCATGTTGCGTGACATTGTTTACTATGCTTATTGTATTTAAATTATGTGAAAATATTTTCTGAAATGATTTTGAAAATGTTGCCATTTGTGCAACGAAACGATCGCCAATCTTAATAAAGATTTTCTATCACTTTTTATAGCATTTTTTAACTTTATCAGTTTATAAGTGATTATTATACATGTGTTTATAACATTTCTTCGATGCTGGAATGAATACGTTTGAAGTGTTTGATAAGAAAATATTTTCGTGTTTCAAATATGAAAGACTACGCCTGGATCGTGAACTTTTGAATTTGGATTTTCTTAAATTATGCCGAAGTAGGAACATAATTCCGTCATTTTTGAAGAACAGAAATAAATTTGCTGATTATAACTTTACTAATCTTAATAGACAATTTGAGAGTAAATGTTTAATATTATATATTAGAAAGAAGTATGCCTACATTAGTAAAATACAACAGAGAACCTTAGATTTATATTATGAATTTGCAACCTCTACTCCACAATATATATTTGATATTCTCATGAACAGCCTGGAAAAATATAGATACGGTAAAATCCGCTTAAAGGAAAGGGTACAAGCTCGCAAGATAGAAACTCTTTACAACGCACAAAAGTCCTATGTTAACCGTATATGCCAACCAGTAGAATTTCTGAATTTATCTAGCAGACCATTAACGGAAGATGAAATAAAAGTACTTGAGCGGGGGCCAAAATACATTTTTCCAACTAAGCTCATTTAAAATCTATCATTCCAGAAATTGAAAATATTGTACTGTCGACTCATAACGATCATAAAGAAGAAATTCGCAATGTTATGTACCATAAACTGAAGAAGTTAATTAAGAAACCCACAAGTATACCGAAAGATGAATTGAATACTTTGAAAAAGCTAAAACTTGATCCAGAAAGCATTTAATCCAAACGGATAAATCTAATAAATTAGCCATATTAAATACAGATGATTATAAAAATAAAATGGTATAATGCATTAACAATATGGATTGTCAAGAAATCAAGAAGAATCCACTTAACATAATCAACAAAAAAGTTAATGAATTGGTTAATAAAGGAAGCTGGCCTGATAATATGAAAGTTCTAATGAAAATTAATATGTTAGCAGTAATCCCAGCAATTGTCGGCAGGCTCAAAAACCACAAAATAGATATGCCAATAAGACCAATATGCTCAATCCCCACATATTTTATGGAAAAAGCTTTTGTAGTTTTATTGAAAAATATTTTGCCCAGCTCAGATCATGTAATTAATTCAACGTATGAGTTCATTCAATATTTGAATCACATTAATTTACCTCAGGATTATTTAATAGCCAGTCTAGATGTAGTTTCTTTATACCGATCTTCTGATACCCCAAAAGCCGTTACAAATATAAATAACTGCATTGACCGCATGGAGAGTATTAATGAAAGTATGAAAACTACACACTGTTAAAAATTTTGCAGCATTCTGGCAGGTCATTCGACCGCTTTTTGAAAAAACGGTTTCATAACCATAATTTAACTATATTCTGACCATAAAATGGCCAATAATATGGTCAGAATAGTGTTAAATTACGGTTGTGTAACCGTTTTCAGAAAAAAACGGTCAAATGACCTGCCAGAATGCTGCAAATTTTTAACAGTGCACTTAAGAGTGCTCTTAATCTTATAGTTAATAATAATTACTTCACTTTCGACGGCAAAATCTACAAACAAAATAACGGAGCTCCAATGGGTTCTCCTATATCAGGATTATTAGCTGAATTCATATTACGACCTCTTGAAATAGATATATACAAACTGGATTATACTCCCCATACATGGATCAGATACGTAGACGATATTTTCATCATTTGGCAACATGCAGATACCTTGCTCAATAACTTTATAAACCAGATTAATAGCCTTGATTCTAAAATTAAATTTACATTGGAAATAGAACAAAATGGTACGCTACCTTACTTAGATGTATTACTAATCAAGACGCACCATGGAATAGAACGCACTGTTTACAGAAAACCCATAGCCAGTCAATCCATTATCCCTCATAATGCTCAAGCACCTTTTTCATACAAAGTTTCTGCACTTAGACATTCTATTCATAGAGCATTCACAGTTTGTACCCCCGTGCAGTTAAATAACGAAATAAATAAAATATATGATATTGCAAGAAACAATGGATACAAAGAAAGTACCATAGAAAAATTAATTAAGAGCTTAAAGAATAAAAAGAAAAGTAATTTCAATCCACAAAATTCCATGTTATACACTTTACAATATTTTCCTGGTTTCTTCGAACGTCTGAAATATAAACTCAATAAATACAATATCTCCCTAGTCGCAAAACCTTCTATGAAATTAAGAAATATAGTATGCAAGAAAATAGATCCAATTGAGTCAAACCAGTTATCGGGAGTATACGAAATACCTTTCACCAAAGAAGATGGAACCAAGCAGTTTTATATAGGTATGACAACTAGAAAACTTAAAACTAGAATCAAAGAACATATAGCAGACATCAAATACAACAGAAGAACAACAGCTTTGGCCAGATTATACAGCGAAGAACCTTTACAGATCGATTTTAAAAATAGCAAGTTAATTTATACACCAAGATTTTATTTACCATCCATAATCCGAGAATCAATAGAGATATTTTTACGCAACAAGAATATTTGCAATGATTCAGTGTCCATAGAATTACCTAAAATTTGGAAAGAGATGCTATGTAATTTTAGTAACAATAGTAGAAATTAATCCACGTTCGCAAATAGCCAAGATAATTTTATTTTTATTTTATATTTTGCAATGCTTTTCATTATGCATGTTGTCTCGTGACATTGTTTACCATGTTATTGTTTTGAAAATTAATCCACGCTCACCAATAGCTAATCTAATCTTTTAAATTAATTTTATGTTTACAATGTTTTTCATTATGCATCATGTCGCGTGACATTGTTTACTATGTTTATTGTTTTTAAATTATGTGAAAATATTTTCTATCGTTGAATGATTTTGAAAATGTTGCCGTTTGTGCAACGAAACGATCGTGAATCTTAATAAAGATGTTCTATCACTTTTTTATAGCATTTTTTAACTTTATCTGTTTATAAGTGATTATTATAAATTTTTTATGATGATTAATAGGTTTACTAGATGGCCAGAGGCTGTACCTATAGGATATATAATTGCTGAAACTGTTGCTCAGGCTTTTGTGCGGGCATGGATTTCTCGCTTTGGTGCACCTCAGAGGATAACATGCGATAGGGTAGACAGCTCTAGTGCATACTTTTCAAGACTCTGACAAGGTTACACGGCACTAGTCTAGCTATGACTGCTTCATATACACCATAGTGTAATAGTCTGGTGGAACGACTTCATCGAACTTTAAATCAGGCCTTAATGTGCTATAAAGTCGATTGGCTCGGAGCCCTTTCTCTAGTTTTGCTAGGCCTCTGGACTAGAGTATGTGAAGATCTTGGTGCTTCTACAGCTGAGTTAACATATGGAACCATCTTAAGGCTTCCGGGACACTTGTATGAAGATTCTTACTTATTAGACTCACCAAATTTTATAGTCAAGTTACAGAAAATAATGTGTGCTGTTCAACCTTTCAGGCTTGGACAGCAAAATATTTACGTTCCAAAAGAAATAACTGCAGCCACGTTTTTCTCCAGATAGGTTCTTTCACGAGGGCTCTACAACCTACTTATGAGGGACCGTTAAAGGTTGTAAAGAAGCTGGAAAAGGACTTTATACTTCTCTTTCATGGTCAAGAAAAGCTTATAAATATAGACAGGTTGAAACCTGGTTTTCTTTTGTCAGAAAAAGAACTTCCTTCTTCGACATACACTACGAGAGCTTGAAGAAAAGTTCATTTTCGCCTCCCACTGGTTGTGAGAGACTGGCGGGGGAGTTGTGTGGCAAAGCAAAAGACAAAAAAATTATTTATTTGATCGTTTTCATCGGCAGACGATAATTGAGACGAACTAAAACTACCCTCTCCTATGTTTTGAGATCGACACGAAAGGTTTGTGTACACTCGAATGTTGTTGCACCAAGATGTGTTGCTACTTTGTAAATAATTTAATTTTAAAAGTTTTAATTAAAGTATATTTTTGCAACATAATGTCCAACGCATACCTTCTTCTACTACGCTACGCCCCACACTAAGCAGATTTTTTTGTATAGAAAGTTGTTCAAAATGATTACTAAAAATACATCTATGACGTAGTTCAGTGTTCGGGATCAGTTAAATGTAAAAAAAAAAAAAAAACCCTCCAACCAAGCAATACAGGAACTAATGAAAATTTATTAACATTTTTAACACAATAATAAAAGGTAATTTACTTCTAAATATTAAACGGGAGAGAGAGCAAATCCAGAAGTAAGGGGTAAGCCTGAACGTACCCTCAGACCACAAGGTATTTTTACGTGCTTACATGATGAAAGCAGAAGTTCGAAGAGCGAGATTTCGTAAGAAACATATAAGACTTGGCGCTACAACATCGCCAAATATTAGCATTAGAATTAGTGTACGGGAAGCAGACAAAGAGTCATATTTACACACCAAAATGATTAGCCCAGAATCTAGCATCCCGACAAAAACAACGAAAATCGCGTGATGCAGAAAGGTTGCCAGAAAAACGGTTCTACATATGTATATATTACAGACGCCACTAAGCCGGCCATAAACTATCATAACGAACATAAACAAATGATTATGTTCAATGATTGCTACTTAAAATTGCGAAATACTGAGAAAGATATGTTTTAACATAACTGACAAATAAATTAACGTACATGAAAAGGGATTTAAAAGACAGCATCAATAAACTTCCATTTTACGTTTTAGATATATTATTTCAACGGTCACTTACTTAAGTAAAGAATAAGACATAATTATATCTATCGCTGGCGACGCAAAAGAAAAACAAAACAAAATAACATGCCTTGAAATCAAAAGCAGGTGGTTTTAACTCTTCTGTTTTTTATTTTATTTTATCTTAACGGCCGCAAATGTTATTGAGAAACTATAATAAATCCTGAATTGAAAAATTACTGCATTACATTCGAGATAAGTGAAAGAAAGGAAAAACAAACAGATAAGATTCGAAATGGATTTTAAGCGTCGAGTTAAATAATAATTTTTTACATAACGAAGGGAAAAAAACGGCATGCTTCAAAAGCCAAAATAAATGAATTAAATTAATTTTCAAGAAATAAGGATATGTGATAGAACTCTGTCACATATCTCACCTGGACACCCAAAGAAAGATGCAACGTGTACGTTGCAGCTTTCAACCTACATACACCCTTTGTCAACCTTCACACTTACAGATTATGTACCATTACAAAATAAAAAAAAAATATTATTTAAGTTGACACACAAAGAGCAAACTTTTTTTAACTAGTCTCTGAAGCTAGTACATCTTAGTTCCTGTAAATATTTTATAAAACAACAAGTCAGTAGAGAAAAAAAATAATATTTGCTTGCTTTAAAGACAATTCACAAGGAATTGTATCATTTCATGAATGAGTGCTCAAAATATTCAAAATAATCTTTTTTTTTAATTATATCTTCCACAAAATAAAAGTGCCATATTTGTTGATGACATAGGATCCTATATTTAATTTTTTGTGGCATTGTGTTTGTGGCGTTGGTACCAGCATTTTAGTCTTGTATATTTTCACAATGAGAAGCATTTACATTTACTGTATTTATCACTTCTCAAAAATTTGATCTTACATGAGATCATAATATTATAAAATTCAAGCAAATAAAAAAAAAAACAGGGAAGACAAATACACCACTAAAAATTTTGTAACTTTAAGGAAAGGTGAATCCTTTCATAAAATTTAAGCTCATTTGTATTATCTTAGGTTGCTTCATTACTGGCATAAGACATAAACAAAAATTTGTGCATAACACACAGGACTACCAGAGACAAAAAAATGTGCAAGAAAATATATCACGTAGTTCAGTGTTCGGGTTCAGCTAAATGTTAAAAAACTCCAACCAAGCAATACAGGAACTAATTAAAATTTATTAACATTTTTAACACAATAATAAAAGGTAATTTACTTCTAAATATTAAACCGGAGAGAGAGGAAATCTACAAGTAAGGGGTACGCCTGAGCGTACCCTCAGACCACAAGGTCTTTTTACGTGCTTACATGATGAGAGCAGAAGTTCGAAGAGCGAGATTTCATAAGAAACATATAAGACTTGGCGCTACAACATCGCCAAAATTTTAGCATTAGAATTAGTGTACGGAAAGCAGACAAAGAGTCATATTTACACACCTAAATGATTAGTCCAGAATCTAGCATCCCGACAAAAACAACGAAAATCGTGTGATGCAGAAAGGTTGCCAGAAAAACGCTTCTACATATGTATATATTATAGACGCCACTAAGCCGGCCATAAACTATCAAAACAAATGATTATGTTCGATGATTGCTACTTAAAATTGCGAAATACTGAGAAAGATATGTTTTAACACAACTGACAAATAAAATAACGTACATGAAAGGTGATTTAAAAGACAGCCTCAATAAACTTTCATTTTACATTTTAGATATATTATTTCCACGGTCACTTACTTAAGTAAAGAATGAGACATAATTATATCTATCGCTGGCGACGCAAAAGAAAAACAAAACAAAATAACATGCCTTGAAATCAAAAGCAGGTGGTTTTAACTCTTCTGTTTTTTATTTTATTTTATCTTAACGGCCACAAATGTTATTGAGAAACTATAATAAATTCTGAAGTGAAAAATTACTGCATTACATTCGAGATAAATGAAAGAAAGAAAAAAACGAACAGATAAGATTCGAAATGGATTTTAAGCGTCGAGTTAAATAATAAATTTTTACATAACGAAGGGAAAAAAACGACATGCTTCAAAAGCCAAAATAAATGAATTAAATTAATTTTGAAGAAATAAGGATATGTGATAAAACTCTGTCACAACATCGTTTTCATGTCAATTTTGAAAAATAAATAAGCAGCTAAGCACTAAAACTGAAAATAGAACGAGACGCAATGGTGTCTGGCACATTTTATTAGGGTATTTTTCCATTACAAAAGACTGAACTAATATTAATAAAATATGTTATAATAATGAATGAAACAGAGATATTTTCAAGACTTTTTTAGTATCTGCAAGAACATGTATTTTAAAAATATGTTAAAAAAAAAAAAAAAAAAAAAAAACTTAGGCTACATAGAAATATACGATATCCTTTATTGATATTTTTCTCTAGAATTTTTTGGAAAGCATTAATGAAAATAAGACATTTTTTGAAAAAAGTATTCATATTTTGTAAATTTAAAACACACCACATAAAAAGATCCGCATTTCGATTACTAATCCTTAAAGCCAAAATCTAATTATTTCTTGCGAAAATTAAAAAAAAAAAAACATATATTTTTTTAATAAATAAATTACTTATAAAATAAGATAAAATGTTGTCTTTTTATAATTTGCATGTGATAATACACTCAGTTCATACTCGTTTATAAGGAATATAGAAATATAACATGCCGAACACAGAGATCGGCATCGGGCAGTTATTTAGTTTGTGAGTTCGGGCTTTATTTTTTTCAGCAGATTCGGGCCGTAGTGGAATCAGGCCGAAATTTGTCTCTACATACTTGAGTCTGGACAGAATTGGGCTTCATTATTCCCTGGACTTGTCGTGGAAAGCAATATGTTGTGTAAAAAAATAATAGTTATAATAACTTACTGTAACGGAATCATTGAAAATATACCTTAATAAATTACAGACAATTATTTAAAAAAAATAGTTTTTATTATACGGTTTCATGAGTTACGATATTTTTAATCGTCTTTGTTTATGGTATGATAACTACATTAAATTTACCAATTCCTCTTTATTTGTATGAATTATTCCTAAAAAGAACCTTAATTTTATGTTACGAAAATTCAGAATGTGTTTTAGAAATTGAGTTGGACCAGGACGGACTGGAATTAATTGATATTTTAATGGACGGGGCCTGCCAGTCAAATGCAATAATATAAAAGAGACGCGCTGGACTTGGTTATGTAAAAACTGGTCCAAGCAAACGTTTATTGCAGACCCATAACATTTGCTTTGCCGTGATAAATATTAACTTTTTGTGCAGATTGTTACTTTTGATAAATAAGTTAGGTTTGGTGAAGTTACAGGTTAGTGTAGAATTTAGCATCACTCATTATATCTTTTAATGTTTCTAGTAATTGAAACTACCAGTAAATTTTTGGTGTTGATAGCTATATTTTGAAACAAAGTTTCTAAACTGAGAAATGGGTATATTGCGGAAATTTTAATTTTATGGTATTTTATAGTGTTCTATATATAGAAGTGTAAAAAGGAAAAATTATTTTAGAGTTAAATACTTTGTGATATCTGGGATTTTTACAGAATTTTATAAATTCCTGGGCTATCTGCAGTTAAAATTCTATTATACCTTTTGTAGCCGAACACATTTTTTTAAAGTTTTTCTCAATCATAAATGGTGTACTCTATACACGTCTGCACATATAAAAGTGAACAGTTTAGTTAAACGTTTATTCTGCAATAATTGAATGATTGTATTCATAATACCCGTAAAGTTTATGTTTGTAATTTTTCTTGTTCATTCGTCTGTTTTCTCTGTTTTTATTGTATTGACTGTTGCCATGACATATGTAGCCATTGCTTCAGCCTCTTGCACTGCCATCGAATCACCAACCTCTGATATTGTCATCTTGTAAAAAAGGAACTTTATTTATAGCGCGCAGCAATTTAACAATGTAAATATTTGAAAAAGTGTAACTCCATCTACTTTTTACACTAAGAGGTATTTTATGAATACTTTCCTTAATATTTTGATATTAATAAAATACATTTAGTCGAATATCTGCTGTGTGTAGAATAAGTTTATTGAACGGTTAAATAAATTTGAAATATTAAAAAAGTTAAAGTTAATTGAAGGCGATCTCGAACTAGCTGAAAAAAGAACATGAAGAACCCAGTTGGATACAGCTACACGTCTGCCGAATTCTTTGTTTGTAATTATAAATTCAGTAATCACGGACCAACTGTAAATTGAAAAATTTAACAATTAAGCAAATATATTATACTATTTTTCTTTAGAAAAGTAAACTCTTTCATATTGAAACCACATTTTTCAGCGCGTAATGTACAGTAGTGTTTTTGCTATTCAAAATAAACAATTTTTTTCCTTTTTAAAAATTAAAAATTATTTATGTTGTAAATACAGTGCAACCTGTGAATAACGATTTCTCGTGAGACCGGTGAAAAGTGACCGCTCTTCAGAGGTTGGTGTTATTCAGAGGTTTCGTTTAAAAAAAATCAAAATTACATAAATTTGAATAGAAATACACACAGTCATTTTAATTAATCCTCATTGTTTTAATGTGTTAAAAAAATCAGTGATTTGCAGTAGGGTGTATCAATTTTTAACTTTTTTTTTGTTTCCAAATTCCAAGTTGATAAAAAGTTGCTACTAGACACCACAACTTACCACAAAAAATTTTGGATTTTTAAAAAAATGTTTAGGTCTCCCGCACAAGGCCTAAAGTTTAGAAATTTTACTTTAAAAAGTAAATTTTTACAAAATTTTTAAAAAAAACTAAAACACATTTTTTAAAAATTGCAATTTAAAATTCCACTATCAATAAGCACAAAAAACAATAGAAAAAGTATTTCAAAAACTTAGCACAACATTTAGGTCTCCCGCACAAGGCGTACAAGTCGTAAATTTCAGGCAATTTTTGAACATTTTTCAGTACTTTGATATTTGTGTTGTTGCTGGTTTAAAAATTAAATGTAACTAAAGCCTCGTTAGGCTTGATTGGAATTGTTGAAGTAAGTGAAATAATAAATCACATTTCAATACGTCAAGCGTCAACTTGAAGCGATGGGGTGGGGGAAGGCCAGACTGTCGCGCCGCAGTGACGCGGCACCTATGAATCACCGCGCACACTTGTCAGTAGTTGTCTGCCCGCGAGCGAGCATTACGGTTGTGTTTTAGTGCGATAGTCTCGTTGTAAGAATCAATTGAGTGAGTGTTGTTGTTGTTCATTATGAGTAAAAAACCGCACCTAACTAGAAAAACTACCGACAGGCCGGTTATCGGGCAACCTATTGATGTGAGTGAGTTTAATGTTCTGCCAACCAAGATGGATGTTTTGAAGTATTTTGAGTGGGTACGCTTTGAAATGAAACAAGAGGGAATACATTATCCTTAAAGAAGGTAATTGCGTTAAAAGTTGCTTTAAAACGTGAGGAAATATGGAAAAGAACTTCAATTCCTGTTTCTGGCTCCAAAAACACAATATTTATGGTTTTAAAACTGCATGAGCAGCTTGAGAAAATTGAAATGTATTCAGAGCCTAAAAGGAAGTATCCTAACTCCTACAAAGATGCAGTAACTAGCTTTCAGTCAAAAACTGAAACTGCATTGTTTGATATTTGTACTTGCAAATGTGACCTCAGCAACTGTATTTGATCTATTGGCAAAAAAGTCCCGGCACTAGAATACGAGTTTTTGCTCGAGCAACGTGGCCCTAGATTGATGTCAATTGCAGAGTGTGACAAAAACGAGACTAAAAAGTTTAAAAAGCGATTAGAAAGAAAATCTAGGTCACAAGCTTTAATGCAGGTAGTTGTAAAAAAGACTGAGGATGAAAACTTAAAATCTGTTGATAACATTGATTCTGGTGATAGTACAGATGATTCAATGTCTCACACATCATGTCAAGATAGTGATTTCGAAATAAATGTACTTGATACGAGTCAAAAAAGTGTTTCAAGTGTAGAAGTAAAACAAGAACTGCCACAATGCTTGTCTTTGTTTTCACGAGCTTGTGACCGCAGGGGCATTTCTAGTAGAGCTGGAGTTCAGTTAGCTGCTGCACTTTTGCGAGACATAAATGTCGTTACTGCGGAGAACCAAGAAACAGTAATCGACAAATCAAAAGTAGCAAGTGAAAGGCTAAGTCTCGTAAAGAAGTAAGCTCAACTCGAACCTCCGATCTGTTGGCCATTTACTTTGATGGTCGTAAAGATGAAACCATAACAAAAGAAATTGTAGCTGGTAAAAGTGTCCGAAAAACTTTAATGGAAGAACACATATCTATTGTTGAAGAACCTGGATCCAAGTATTTCGGTCATGTAACTCCCATAAATGGAAAAGGAAAGGAAATAGTTACATCTCTTGTAAAGTATTGTGAAGAAAAAACTGTCGATCTTAAAAAACTAAAAGCTATTGGTTGTGATGGTACGGCAGCAAACACATGCACTTCAAATGGAGTTATCACCTTATTTGAAAATAAAATACAACAGCCACTGCAGGCCGTTGTGTGTCTACTATATTTGAATGAATTACCGTTTAGAAAATTTATGGTTGCTCTTGATGGGCCAACTTCTGGACCAAACACATTTAGCGGGCCTATTCGTAAACAACTTCTAAGCTGCCAAAATGTGGATATTGTCAATTTTGTTGCAATTGAAAGCGATATACCAGAAGTTGATCTTAAAGAGTTGAGCACAGACCAAAAGTATCTGTACGAAATATCTATTACGAATTATCAAACAATTTACATCGTTAAACTATCTTTTTTAAGGTATACAACATTTATATATTATTTATGTAGTATATATATATATATATATATATATATATATTGTGTCATTTTATGACTCCTGTAACAAAAATACACTGTGTGTTTTTAACGAAAAAAAATGGTTCATTTACACTAAAAATTACGAAAGTTTCGTCAAAATTAACAAATTTAGGTCTTGTGCGGGAGACCTAAATGTTGTGCTAAGTTTTTGAAATACATTTTCTATCGTTTTTCATGCTTATTGTTAGCGGAATTTTAACTTGCAATTAAAAAAAAAAGTGTTTTAGGTTTTTTAAAAAAATTTGTAAAAATTTACTTTTTATGTAAAATTTCTAAACTTTAGGCCTTGTGCGGGAGACCTAAACATTTTTTTAAAAATCCAAAATTTTTTGTGGTAAGTTGTGGTGTCTAGTAGCAACTTTTTATCAACTTGGAATTTGGAAACAAAAAAAAAGTTAAAAATCGATACACCCTAATTTGCAGTTGCTTTTTTTTTCTGCTAATGCCTTTCTCCAAAGAAAACTAGTTGGATGTGCCAATCCCAAAACTTTCTTCTATATTTTACATAATAATATTTTATAAAGTAGTTACACATGTTAATACTTCAATATTATCAGTTTAATGCTATACCAACTTTCATTTTCTTCTTAAATTTCTGCTTCAGTCAATTAAATGAATTAAAAACGAATTAATGATATTTGTCATCAATTATATCATGATATTTGTTAAAATTAATACTTTTTCCTTATTCTGTTGTTATCAGCTGTTTGCGAATAGCTGGCTTAACAGGAAGCGAGTTTTCGCCGCTGCGCGACCCACCGATTGATAATAGAAGTATGAAAAATCAAGAAAAGTATACAAAAATCGCTATCACAGAGCCCCTTTACCGTGCAATATTTCCAAATTTAAAGAGGACCTGTTTAGAGCCCCCTTCCGGCATTTTTTTTTTTCAAATTCAGGGAGGACTTGCTTGCCATAGCAAGAAACATACACAAAGTGTTTGGTTCAATTCTATGCATAACTTCATACACTTACTGATGGTACAATAATAAAAATGGCGCAGACATCGCAATTATAGCGCCCCCTTCTGGCGGAATTTTTTCAAGCTCAGGGAGGACCTACCGACCACAGCCTTACACATACACAAAAAATTTGGTTCAATTCTAGGCATAATTTTATACAGTTTTCGATGGTACAATAATAAAAATGGCACAGACATTGCTATTACAGCGCCACCTTCCGGCAGATTTTTTTCAAATTCAGGGAGAGCTTGCTTGCTACAGCCAGAAACATGCACAAAAAATTGGTTCAATTCTATGCATAACTTCATACACTTTTCGATGGTACAATAATGAAAATCGTACAGATATCGCAATTAAAGTGCCCCTTTCCGGAGGAATTTTTCCAAATGCAACGAGGACCTTCGTGTCATGACCAAAAACAAACACAAAAAATTTGGTTAAGTTCTATGCATAACTTCATACACTTTTCGATGGTACAATATTCAAAATGGCACAAAAATTGGTATTACAGCGCCCCCAACGGCGAATTTTTTTCCAAATTAAGGAAGGACCTCCTTGTCATACCCAAGAACTTAAAAATTTTTTTTGGTTCATGCATAACTTCATACACTTTTCGATGGTATAATATTCAAAATCGCACAAAAATCGCTATTACAGCGCCCCTACCGGCGATTTTTTTCCAAATTAAGGAAGGACCCGCTAGCCTTAGCCAAGAACTTTAAAAATTTTTTTGGTTCAATTCTATGCATAACTTGATACACTTTTCGATGGTACAATATTCAAAATCGCACAAAAATTGGTATTACAGCGCCCCCAACGGCGAATTTTTTTTCCAAATTAAGGAAGGACCTCCTTGTCATAGCCAAGAACTTAAAAATTTTTTTTTGGTTCATGCATAACTTCATACACTTTTCGATGGTATAATATTCAAAATCGCACAAAAATCGCTATTACAGCGCCCCTACCGGCGATTTTTTTCCAAATTAAGGAAGGACCCGCTAGCCTTAGCCAAGAACTTTAAAAATTTTTTTGGTTCAATTCTATGCATAACTTGATACACTTTTCGATGGTACAATATTCAAAATCGCACAAAAATCAATATTACAGCGCCCCCTACCGGCGATTTTTTTCCAAATTCATGGTGGACCTACTTGCTATAGCCATATACTTAAAAAAAATTGTGTCTATTCTATGTATAACTTCAAACACTTTTCGATGGTACAATATTCAAAATCGCACAAAAATCGCTGTTACAGCGCCCCCTACGGGCGATTTTTTTCCAAATTCAGGGAGGATCTACTTGCCATATCCAAAAACTTAAAATAAAAATTTGGTTCAATTGTATGCATAACTTCATAAACTCTTGGATGGTACATTATTCAAAATCGCTCAAAAAATCGCTATTAAAGTGCCCCCTACCGGCGATTTTTTTCAAACTTCAGGGAGGATCTGCTTGCCATAGCCAAAAACTTAAAATAAAAATTTGGTGGAATTCTATGCATAACTTCATAAACTTTTTGATGGTACAATGGCTACAGACAGACGGACACACGGACAGACAGACATTTTCTATAAACATGTTTTTGGGAATCTCTGACCCCTAAAACGTGTAAATCCGTCAATAACCGGAAGTCGAAAAAAATTTCGATTACAATACTTTCTTCTATTGAAGATAGAAAAAGTAAAAATATGAGTTGATTTCCTATACATCTCATCATCATTATGATTTAATATAAAATTTTGTATTTCACGAAGGTTCACCAAATCTTCAGTATATGTGTTAATAATGGAAATTCTGGGTGATTCTATAATTTATTTCCTCTTCCTCTCTCCTAGCGTCCACCATTTGCTGTTTGGAATCAAATGTGGCAGTAACTGCCAAACCTTTGACCAGACATGCAAACAAACTGGCCTTGATGTTAGATATGCCTGCCGTTCTAAGACTATTATACAAATATTCTCCATTATTTTTAATGTCTTCATTTTCTGTTTCTTGACATATCAAGTAAATTTTGCTTGATCTGCTTCACATTTTGGCTTCCAAATAAATATGAAATTTTATAAGGAGCTGCAATTTGTTTTTCTTTTGACTTTTGAGCGGCAGTTGTTTAGAATTCCTTATTTAGAGGTTCATACTAATGTTAATGCTGTGGAAGGCTTTCGTTTCCCTCAGCATGTGGCCGGTATTCGGAGGTTGTCATGAGGTGGCCGTTCAAGGAGATTTCAATGTAATAATATTTTTTTCTCTCTTCCGAAAATATGCAGGGTAATCACGTATCTAAAACTATTCATACTTCTCAACGTCGTTGATTGTTGATTAGCATTTATTCTGAAACTAGCGTATCTAAAACAATTCAAGAAAATCAACGACAGGAAACATTAAAATTTGCGGCATTTGGAAAATTTTAAATACATTAAATATGTTTTTTATCTAATAAATTGTACTTTGGAAATGTTAGTTAAAAGTTTTTCATATTATGTGGTTGTTATAGCATTGCAATATTTTCTTTCATTTTTAATTTTTTTTTTTAATAAAAGTATTTTTAATAGAACTTAACTCAATTTTGTAAAAAAAAAAAAAAAAAAAAAATACAAAAAAAAAAAAAAAAAAAAAAAAAAAAAAAAAACACAATCTGTTTTTTCTTTATAATAATGTAAATACAAGTATCAATTTACTCATTCATTCTGCAATACTTCCTTTAGCTGGAATTATGCAATTATTTGACTTTATCGCAGCCTTAGGAAAAGAAATGGGATAAGTATATAATTAAATAATCGAAGCTTGAATCCATGTCTGATAATACAATTTTATTGGATTTACTCTTATTAACACTGGTAGTTAATGTATTTAAAGAGAATTGCTATTATTAAGGGCTCTTATACAGATTTCTAGCTCTAAGGGAATATTATATCTTTAATTATGTCAGGAAAGCTTAAGAGAACACAGAAAAACAGCTGTTTGATCACTAGGATTAGAATCTAAACATGACTTATTTTATATATTCTTGTTATAATGCATCTTTTTGGTAAGATAATAACATGCTGATGAATATATGGCATAAAGGTCAACGCTAAAAGAATATAGGATGAAAATGCATGCTTGCCCTAATCCAAACTTTTGATTAATACATAGTTGTTATCAATTTCCTGTAATTAGTACATGTAAGACATTTATATGACAAAAACGCAATCACTGAAAGCGAATTACTGTCTAAATCTTAAAGTTATTAGACTTCTTATCTTAAAAATCTCCTTCTCTTTCACCCATATTTCAAATTAATTAGAATTATGTGTTAAAAATAAATACGAATGTTTTAATTATGCTTTTACGTCTTCTTCATTAATACAGATTTCAGAAGAAATTAACGAATTAAAATTCTCTCAAAAATGCAATTCTAGAAAAAGTTATTTTGATATTAATATATTTTACATGAGCGTTAAAAAACATTATTTAGTTTGATTTTTTGCTTCAATTACAATATTTTCTCCGGTTGGTTAACAAAAGTCTATCTAGATTAGTGATTTTCATTGAGGATTCACGATACTTTGAATTGTTGAAAATACATTATTTATCGGTGAAAAGAAAACCTGAAGAAACAGGTACTAAAAGTTTAAAAGCACATTTTTTAAGCAGGAAAACGCGGAAAATTAATAAAAATGAAAATGATATAATTTGTTAGGTTTTGATCGTAAAGTCATATTTTTGAATTTGTTCTTCAAAGACGTTAGGGAAAAATTTACATAACTTTACATAATAAAAAAGGGAGACATATAAATTTGACATTCCTATTTTAATATTTATGCAGCCATTTTGATAATAATTTCTATTCTAGGAATTGAATACATTGAATACATATCAGTACATTTGTACTAAAATATGTATACTATTTACTTAAATACGGATGGTGTCACACGTCCGTGAAAATTAAAAAAATCATAATAAAAGAAATTAAGCTCGGGAAATTTTCCGTTAGCGCGAATATGGCCACAAAGAGATTGGATTTATTTTTAATTTATAAATAATAAAAAAAAAATTAAAGTAATCAAAAGATGTCGCTCGCACGTCATACTGAGACGTTTATACAAATCAGGCAGACAGACAATGAAACAATTCTCACCGTCAATTCTGTACCGTCAACTGGGGCTACTTTGCGCCGGTTTTTCATGGTTCCGCTCACATTTCCATTATTAAAAAATATTATATGGGATTCTTGAACGTCTAAATGAAGTTCTAAAGAATTAACGTGAAACAATGAAGCAAACTGTATGGTTTTAAAGAGGCAAAGTTTTATTATTTTATTTTTTATCTATTTTAAAGTTTTGGAGCAAAGTAGCCACTGTTGGGGGCTTCTTAGGCCCATTCACTTAGTTTCATATAAAATGAATACATTTCATATGTGAATGAATACATTTTTATTGAAACCCCCTTGCAATAACATTTGCTAATAAATTAACACTGCAAACTCGATAAACAAATGTTTTTTTTTTTTTTTTTTTTTTTTTTTTTTTGTTAAACCAATTGTTAATATTAAAGAAACGAAAAACAGTTTCCGTCATGTTATCGTCAGCAACGGGAACAAAAACATTTAATGTAACATTTTGCTACAGTAACATTTAAAAATAAAAACTCTTAACCCTAGATCTACCGGGAATTTTATTCAAGTTTTAATAAAACGTTCTACTCCAGAATTTTTATTTAAAACTATTTAACTTATTTATTTACCTTATTTTTGTCTGGTTTATATACTTAGTTTATTTTAAAGAAATTTCTGGTTTGAATGAATATTTTGTATGTACCTGTCGGGTCCAATGGACCCGTCTGGTAGACGGAGGGTGTATAAAAGGCATTTCTAAGTAATTGGGGCTATTTTCAGACCAATAAATCCTGACACAAAGTATCCCTGGAATACTAATTTCCATGTTAGCTTTATGAAAACGTAAACATTTTCTGTCAAAATAAAAAGTTACAGGAAAAACTATGATCACACATGGGTTACAGGTTACTAAAGGTAATATTTTGACACTTATCTTATTTGTAGCTCTTATCCAGATTGTTTACTATAGAAAATTTGAGAGTTAAAATTTATATACGAAAACAGTTGTTTACAAACACATTCAGTGTTGCCACTAAAAAAATAAATTACCCACAAACTATTCAAATATCCTATAGTAGGGTATAAAATATTTTCTAAGGGCGAAAACTCCATTATCTTTTATTGTTTGTTCACTATAAAGAATAAAACCTTTTTTTATGGGATGGACCAAAGCAAGGACCAAATTAGGTTGACGGTATATGACACTGTGCATTTATTTTAAAGAAAATATGTCCAACATGACCACCACCACCAACAATTATTAGGCAAGTGAGGCGCGTCAATACGCCTATTACAGTTGAGTGTGGCATGTCGGCTACGATGCCCACAACGTTCCTTACAATGGTCCCTTTCAGTTACACCAAAGTGGCTGGGCGTCCTCGGTACACATGAGACTTTAAGTATCCCCACAACCATAAATCTACCAGGTTCAAGTCTGGAGATTGTGAGGGCCACTCAAACTTAAAACCTTGACTTATCACTCGGTCTTCAGTGAAAGTGTGGAACAGGAACGCCTTGATTTCACGTGCAAAGTGGGCGGGGCAACATCCTGCAGGAAGTTGAAGACATGTAACGCGTGTCTTTCCTGCAATGCAGACACAACAGGGTCCAACAAAACCCCTCACTTGCCTAACACCTGGTGGTTGTGGTCATGTTAAACATCTTATCTTTAATGTAAATGCACAGTGTCATGCTATTGTGATATGTTTCATTGTACGTTTGTGTTGCCTTATTTGCTTAATCCTTTCCGGCACACTGTGCCCGGGTCGGAATACCTAATTTTAATTCCAAACTTACGACGCCACCAATAATATTTTAGTAAAAGTTTGCTTTTACAAAGAATAGTTAAAAAAAACGTGATTTTAATTTCTGAAAAAGTCGTTTTAAAATTCCGGTGTCAGTCGACCATTCCATCATTTTACAACAAAAATTGCCCGTGCCGGAAAGGATTAAAACGTCTCAGTTTGTCGTGTGGATGTTTTTTTTTTTTTTTTTTTTTTTTTTTTTACACATGTGAAAAAAAGGTAAATGTGCCTCATCATATTCGGAGAAGCCGAAACTCTTTCCAAGCATTACTTCGTTTATTATGATTCTTTTTTTTTTTTTTAAAGTTTGCACGGACGCATAACGCACAATGTACTATATCGCCCGTTTAAGCTGTTGTATAAAGCCTTTTAAGTGAATTTGTTTTTGTATAAATAGAAGTTTAAAAGATATTTTACATGAGGTCAATTTATTATCAACATGCATATAAGCAGAAAAAAGGATTAAAGAACTAAAAATGTGAACCATACAACATTTTTAACATTCATAAATTTCATTATTCAGTACTTATATAATTTTATTTGGCGTAAAAATATTTTAAATTGCAGTTAATATTATTTTCTGAATAGAACATGCTTTGAAATATCATAGTGTCTATGTTTATTTCCTTAAAACACTATATGTTATTTTATAAATATTGTATGATAAAATTATAGGAAGACAGAGAAAATACTAGTATTCTTTAGTGTTTCATATATTTATAATTCTATACCGTACTACAAAGATTGATATACGTAATAAGCGAAACATGGGAAGCTGGTAAAAGTAAATTGTTTAACATCATGAAATAGATTTTTTTAACGAAAAATAACATGTCAAGCTTGTAAATTGCTGTAATTACGCATCTTTACTCTGTAAACAACATTTAAATTATTGTTCCAGTAAAATAAATTGTAACAAACGGATTTTTCTTTTTTATTTCTTTTAAGTAGCGAAGAAAATCACGTTTTAATAAAATATGACTGTTTCAGTAAATAGCTTAGGTGTTCCAAACTTTTAACTTTAGTGTAATGATAAAGAGAATTATTAAAAGTAATTCGGATTTTCTTCTATAATGCTTCTAATGCCATTTGTATATGTTGTCATGTAATCGTTTGTTGATTAAAATGTATTACAAGAAAATCTCTTTATCTACTGACAGTACTTATAAGTATCATTAAAGTAACTTATTATAAAATTCATTTAATACATCGATTAATTGTAATGCAGTTTAGAACGAGTTATAGATATATTACTTTATCTTGTTGAAAAAGTATTATTTACATTAATAAGTTATTCACAGATAAATCTGTTTATTTAAAACCTGTATTTTACATATAGTCCATAACTTTAAGTTATTTACCTTATTATCAGGTTTTACTTTATATTCCATGTGCAGCAATACTTTATTTTGTATACATCCTTCATATATTTAAAAGCATTTTCATTTTGTTAGTGTTTTCTTTATTTATATTAAAAAAGGCCACATCATTTTAAATTGTTTTTAATAAATATATATTATTTTACAGTTCTATATAAAAAAGACATTACATTTAACTTCACTTAGTATTCCCTTTTACTAAGTGAAGTAAAATGTAATGTCTTTTTTATATAGAACTGTAAAATAATATATATTTATTAAAAACAATTTAAAGTGATGTGGCATTTTTAAATATAAATAAAGAAAACATTAACAAAATGAAAATGCTTTTAAATATATGAAGGATGTATACAAAATAAAGTATTGCTGCACATGGAAAATAAAGTAAAACCTGATAATAAGGTAAATAACTTAAAGTTATGGATTATAAGTATTATTTATTACACCAAAACAAAAATACTTTTAAAAGTATGATTTCTTTTGCCTTTGCATCTTTTCATCTTTCTTCGCGTAGCAGGTGGGAGGGGGGGGGGGGTTAATTATGAAATATTTCTATATTTCTATTGTAAGAAGATTATTTTTGTACATTTACTAATTCTACAAAATACTAAGAATATTTTTTAAATAAAAGATTTTACTGGGGTTATAAATATCGTACAAAATTCTTATAAATTCAAATTTAATTAATCCTTCTAAATCCTTCAATCCTTCTAAAATTTATTAAATGATTATATAAATCTTCTAATATAGATTAAACTATTCACAAAAATGCTTTAGAAGATAACATTTTCATGAATTCATAATTCAGTAGGGGAGCGTGGGGAGGAATGGGACACTTTTTACAAAAATAAGAAAATCAACTTTGTTTGACACGTTTTTTTATATATATAGAATACAAAATGAAACACTTTCTAATGTCCTTGACCAATATAGAAACATAATTTGCAGAAAAATTTTTGTAAATAAAGAAATTGTAAATTTCAAAGTTTTTCACATACCTCCCCACTAGCTGGGAGGTATTTGACAGCTATGAAACAATGTATGAAAAGGCACAAATAATCTAGTGTCGGTGATATATAGTCTAACAAAGATTGTAGGTTGATAATGTCTGTGCTACAACGTTCCAATACCTTCATCACTGGAAGGAAAATTCAGGATTATTAGCAAGAGATGACATTAAAAAACAAAAAAGAAAGAAAAAAACGTCAGTTCAATTTATTTAGATTTTAAAGTAAATGAATATATTTATAATGTTATGATTAATACACTAACGTATAAAAATATTTGCAGCCTTATATGTCTAAAAATATTATTACCATTTGCTGGCATATCCCATTCTTCCCTGTACCTTCTTTTATGTTAAACTTCTAGTATAAACAAAAATGCTTCTTTTAAGCATATTTTAAATTATGAATTATTAGTCCAGGCAATAGGGAATTTTACCTAGCAAAATTAATGGTAGTTCTGGAAATCGGCTTACTTTATGTTTTTTTGGGTCGCTGAATCCGAATTTGTAACTTCCCACCAAAATTCCCCCGGCAACACCTCCAAATTTTGGAAAAAAGCCCCCCAAAAAGGTTTTTATTAAAAAATTCCATTTTTTTATTATTTTAGGGGAAAAGTATCTAGAAATTCAGAAAGTAGACAAAATTTGCAACAAATTAGATATATGACATTATGGATTAGGATGAAGGGGAAGGGGGGATCTGCCTCGGAACATGAGTGCGGTGATGCGTAGACTAAGTTGCGCAATTCCACTTAACCACTCACGCGTTTACATTCGCCCACCCTTCTCCCCTCCTAACTTCCCTTATAAGGTTTACTTTAAGTTTTTTGGGTCGCTGAATCCGAATTTTTAACATACCCCCCAAATCCCCCCCCCCCCCCGAAAACCACCCAAAATAGTTGTTATTAACTTAAATTTCTTATTGTTTTAGGTGAAAAGCATTACGAAATTCAGAAACTAGACAAAATTTGCAACAAATGCGATATATGACATTCTGACGTAGGATAAAAGGGGGGGAGAGAGGGGGCTGGCTCGGAACATTCCCCGCGCGCTTTTCTCAAAAACCAAATTTTTTCAAAACATCAATTCTATGTGGAGTTGCCGGGTGAAATTTTGGTTGGGAGTTACCAATTCGGATTCAGCGACCCAAAAAACATAAAGTGAGTAATCCAGAACTAGTATTAATTTTCCCAGGTAAAATCCCCTATTGCCTGGACTGCATAACTTAGTGCACGTAGCGCCGCAGTGCATCTTCAGACGCAGCCCTCCCCCTCCCCGTTCATCCCACGTCATAATGTCATATATACTATTTGTTGCAAATTTTGTCTAGTTTCTGAATTTCGTAATGCTTTTCCACTAAAACAATAAGAAATTTAAGATAAAAACAACTTTTTTTTTGGGGGGGGGGGGATTTTGGAGGGAAGTTAAAAATTAGGATTCAGCGACCCAAAAAAACTGAAAGTAAGCCTTATAGAGAAAGTTCGGATGGTAGATGGGAGGGCGAATGTAAACGTGTGAGTGGTTAAGTGAAACTGCGCAACTTAGTTTACGCAGCACCGAGTGCATGTTCCGAGGTAGATCCCCCCTTCCCCTTCATTCTTAATGTCATAGTCTTAATGTCATAGATCTAATTTGTTTCAAATTTTGTCTACTTTCTGAATTTCTAGATACTTTTCCCCTAAATCAATAAAATATTGATTTTTTTAGTAAAAACCTTTTTGGGGGGCATTTTACCAAAATTTGGGGGGGGGGAGGTTGCAGGGGGAAAATTTGGTGGGAAGTTAAAAATTCGGATTCAGCGACCCAAAAAACATATAGTAAGCCTTTTTCCAGAACTACCATGAATTTTGCTAGATAGAGCCCCTATACGTTCGCTATTGCCTGGACTAAATATACATTATAATGTTCCATGAATAGGGAAGCTATTACATCTACGCAAGTAATTAATATACAGAAAGCATAAAAAGTATATGAAGAAAATTCTTGAAATAATCATTTTTATATACAGTCGCAAGCTTTTGCAGATCAGCTACTTTTTCAACTGAAGACTGGGGTATCACTGCTACATCTAATGTGCGATTGATTAAACATTTAGAATGATATTAAAAATATTTATTCAATATTTACAGAGCAAGATCGCGATGCATACATCGAAAAATACATGCGCACACTTAAAGGTAGTGCTCAACCCATCAACACAAACATAAAGTTATGGGACTCGTCGATTGGCGACACAGAACCTCTTCTGTAGCTGCAAAGTCATCCTCTGGTGAGAGCTCCAATGTCGCTGAGTCCACGAAAGGGTGCGTACAGCTACGATCTTTATATCGACCGGACGCAGCAGATGGAAAGCTGAGAGAAACTTGGCCGAATCTAAGGGCTTGAGACCTCGACAAGAAAACGTCAAAGAGCCAGAAAAGTCACCATTCGGCCTAAGAATTTGAAGCTGTGGCCTTAGGACTTTGTACTTTTGAAATTTTTGAAAATGGGCCTCAGCAAGAGAAAATTGGTCATTAGTTACTTGTGAATCAACTACAAGAACATGATCGATGCAGTAGGCCACAAGGTCAGGCTTCCACCTCCTACCATTGGCACGGAGCAGGGACTCTCGGTGCACAGAGTAGCCATGCTGTTCAAGAGAACGTGCCAGGTAGTTTGAAAGAGCATCATGACGTTGTATTCTTAGGCCATGGGTTGAAAAGCATTGTTGAGAAACACGATTCAGGGTTTCGGGTACGTGGCAGCCACGTGAGCAAAGCTTCTCAGCATCGCGTCCACGGTCCGCCCTAGCTATTGTGTATAAACAATTGTACCGGACATAAATCGCAGCAATGTAGTCGCTATCAGACATGACGGAAGTGCCGTCATAAAGCCAAGCCGACGCTGCAGGGACGGCACCACATTGCTGTAGGCCAGTCCCATCGCATCGGTTATGCAGGTCCCCCTTAAAGAAGGAATCAGACCTGGCTCTAGATGTTAAGCGACTGCCATCAGGGGCAGTCATGAGCCGAAAAATTCTCTCCCGACACTTCTTTAATCATTTGGAAAAATTGCTTCTATTGTTTTAAGTATAATTGGAATTTTACGGATATTAGTACGGAAAAGATGGCTTTTCTAGCCCAAAGTCTACATTTTAATTAGTTTGGGATCTTTATACACAATATTAAATTTAATCCATGTAAAAAAATGAATACCGTATGTAGAATAGAATTGATTATCGTGAGGGATGTATAATGGAACTTCTACATCAAACATATGTTCTGGTTGTCACTTAGGATGGGTCGAAAAAAAAAGATTTTTTAATTTTAGGAAATTTTTAGTGTGGAAAAGTTGCCTAATGAAATAAAAAGAAAAACGACATAAAATTTTATAAATCGGCTAACATCTTCCATTCGCGCATCGTACTTAAAATTGAGGAAAAATGGCAAAAATCGTGTCTATTTTCTTATTTTTTAAAGTTCATTAAAACTTAAAAATGAACACGCTTTAGCTTTTTATGGTTATTTCATGGTTTACATAACCTAAATAAATTAAATTCCGATCAATAATCCAATATTGTTTGTTCGCGCAAGAATTTAGAAAAAAACATAAATTTATCAATTTTCAGCAATTTTCACCGTACAACTGCTAGTTCGTTTTGCTAAAACAAAGCGACGCAGAACTCACCACGTGGTAGTTGCACGGTGAGTTCCACCCACATCCTACACAACCAACCGTTAAATTGTCGGTATTTATATCTCTCTATTCGAAAAAAAAGTAACTACCGCTGTCACCGCCGCCGCCGCCGGTTTTGAATTTTTTGTGACCGGGGGTCTTTCTTCGTTAATATTGAGAAAAATAATGCATACAAAAATATGAAAATCAGTGGTTTTATACAGAAATGTTTGATAAACACGCTGATGCAGACAGTTTTCAAATCGAAGAATTATTTTAAGAGGTATTTAATCCTAAAGTTGGACAAAATCGTTCCACTAAAAAAGTTTTATAGCAGCAAAAACTATACATGGCAGTGTAATCATTTGTAGATCATTTTATGGATTAGAATTTGCCGGAGTGCAGATTGCATTACTTGTTTAATTTTGACTCATTTTTTCAGGTTTTATTTCTATTTTAAATTCAAATTTTCAGCATTTCTAGAGATATTTTTTACAGATTTCAGAAAATTGTACTAATTTAAACTGTTGCCAACTGTATAAAAAGCGCAAGCAATAATGTTTGCTTCAAATTAAAAATTTATTTACACGTGACTATTATGAACAGGAAAAAAGCTTTCAAATTAGAATTAAATAATTATGTATAAAAAGCAGGAACTTATTGAAAATTACGCCATAAAAAGTATACACGTGAATTTTAAAAGAGAAAGGATATTGTAAAATAATAAATTCATTAAATGCGTTAGAAGTCTTAGGAGAAATTACGTCATATTTACGTCACATTATAGTTATTACATAAAATGAACACAAAATAATATTGCAAAAAAGTTTAAATTTAGAAATTGCGCTAGACATTTATTTAATATTTTGAGAAAATATTTTCAACTATTTTTGTTAGAAAAGCGCAAATAATATTTCATTGCTAACAAAAGTACTTTCACGCGATTATTTAAAAGAGAAAGAATAGCTTGGTAAAAATTACGTCAGATTAAAAACGATTAATTTAAAATGTCTCATTTAAAAGAACTTTCTTTTCGCTTTGTTAAAAAATACCAGGAGACAAAGACTCTGTTTACTTAATTCCTTTTATATTAGCTGATTTTGAAATGTTGTTACACGTGTCTACGTCATCAAGTTATTTTTATTTCGACTTTTTTTGTATTTTTATTAATGTTGTACGAATTTATTTGTTCTTTCGTTATTTAAAATAAAAATTATGTCAATTTGTATAATTTGGCGAGTGGTTTGGCGATTTATATAATTTGGCGAAATTGGTCGACGGGATAATCAAGTACTACCGCAGCACATTTGGCGTTAAAATTCCCCAATCAAAGAGAAATGAATAGAAATTCGTTTATAGGGAGATCGCCACTGTTTTTTAAATTATAATTCAATCTTTCGAAATATTTTTAAAGCCGATCAAATTAGCGTGCATTTAGAGCCTGCGGTGTCTGGACGGGGGTTGGCGAGCGTAGCTCGTAGGAGGCCGAGCCCCCTAGTAATATTAAAAAGACCACGTGCATGTCAATGTGTAATTCCGATTAAATGCTTATGTAAAAAAAAAGAAAAGAAAATTCGTGTCTATGAGTTCAGGTTCATACTTCTCCAAAGGAATTACAATTTAGGGTAAAATCGGATGTATTTGAAAAACAGTTACAAAACAGTTAAATGTGAGGGCCGAGCGGAAAGCTGGTGATCTTCAGCAAGCACTGAGGGGTTGCTCAAATAGTTTTAAAGTTATTAAAGTGGCAGTGTACTATGAAATTGATGAATTCAACCACACTTCTTTTGAGTACTCGGATTATGAGGAAGATAAATACAAATCGAGTACATCGACTCAAAGTCCAAATGACAGATGAGAATTAAAATTAATGCAACAGCGCTAAACAGCGATCGTTTTGGAGTTTCTGATCGGCCAAAAACTGCTATAGCGTCAAAGTGTTCTGGATAGCGACACAGATTCTTCTGATGTGGTTGATAAGTGTAAAATAAAAAGAGACAAGAGTCGTTTTAGGACGGATTTGAAAAGCCGATTCACAACCCCTGAAGAAAGTTCGGATTTTTTTTTTTTTTTTTGACGGACAAAAATGAGATACTTTGAACGTCGAAAAATTTAATGCCTAGTAGTTTCACAGGAATGTGAAATAAGAACACTATTCTCTTATCCAGGAATCTGGATAGAATTATATTGGACATGTTTCTCCTTCCTCGAGTTCATCAAATGATATAAGTGAAAGTATTATTTCTTGTGTCTCTGAAATATCAATATCACTAGAAAAACTGGAAGTAGTATTGTGTCATGGTACTGTAACAAAAACTGGATGGAATAACGGTACTTTCCACCGACTAGAAAATCATAAAATGTGGAGCATATGCATCCAGCATTTTAATGAGCTTTCTTATCGCCAAATTTTCGAACGGTCAAACTGAAGGGCCTAAATCTTTTAGTGCGTCAATCGGGTAGCAGTTCACATGCTTTGTAAAAACTCCTGTGATTGATTGCGAACCCGCAGATTGTTCGCTTCCTGATATAGAGAGGATTTTTTTGAGCGAAGAACAACAGCATTTTTGGGACATTTTGAATGCAATCACCTTGGGACATTGTCCAGAAGACTTGACAAATTGGGACCCTGGTACTTTGTCCGATTCCAGATGACTAACTGCGGCCAACCGAGTCCTTAGATTGTATCAGATTCATCCGAAAACTTAAAAGAAATGGCTTCATCATAAAATCATACATGCCCGTTTAATTTGCCATAAAATAAGCAAATAGTTTACTGACGGACCAAAACATGTATTTAAAGCAATCAAAGCATCACTCTATTTATCCGACGAATTACTACAAGTTGTTGATACAGTAATAGAACGAAATGCGTTTTTTTTTTGCGCAGGCAGAGAATGTTCTTTTGGCAATGATTGTCGATTAAAGAAAACATGTTCGGTATATTGTTTACAGAAAGATCGTAAAAGCAAGACAAACCGTCTCAAAGAAGAAGACTGCTATAAATGTAATGAGACCGAATGGAAACTTTCAAGCTTTCGATTACGTTGAAATTATTAATTGGAATTCTTGTGTGACGTATCCTTCCCCAATGCCGCAGGACCTAAGTGAAGATGATGTTAAATCGTTCATCACTTCTGACACTACTCTCATCAAAGAAATACAAATGTTTCCCAGTCAAGCCAAGACTGTTAAGATGTGCGTCAAACTTTTGACAGAGACCTTGAATATAGTATACAGATATGAAACTAGAGATGGCTATATCGGAACAACACTGAAGTCTAAATCGGTTATGTCTCATTTCTCCAAAAAATCAGACTTTAAATGTGTAGTAGATATAAAAAAGAAAACGTAAAAAACACAGTAAGCCAAAGAATGCTACTCTATGGAAAAACCTTTGTAAATAGTTGCAAATATAATGTAAATGCCACATTCAACAATTGTATGGTTGGTTGGGTAGGGTGGAAGTGGAAATCTACATACAACCACCTCCACGTGGTGAGTTCTGCGTCGTTTTGTTTTAGCAAAAAGAACTAGCAGTTGCACGGTGAAAATAGCGAAAAAGCAGTAAATTTATGTTTTTTCTAACTTCTTGCGCGAACAAACAAAATTTGATTATTGATCGGAATTTAATTTATTTAGGTTATGTAAACCATGAAACAAGCATAAAAAGCTAAAGCGCATTCATTTTTAAAGTTTTAATTAACTTAAAAATAATAGAGATTTTTGCAATTTTTCATCAACTTTAAGTACGAAGCGCGAATGGAAGATGTTAAACGATTTTTAAAAATTGTATGCACTTTTTCTTCTTATTACAAAAGGCAATTTTACCGCACTAAAGCGTTCCGAAAAAAACCTTTTTTTCGACCCACCCTATTGTCACTGCCGATTATTGTTTCCGATGTTAATATGATTTGATGTTGTATATTTACCTTCAACGTCCGTTTCAGCGTTTTGGAACACTCTATGCATAGATTGTTTGAAAATTTTACTGGAGACATTTCCGCGTGTGGTGAACTGTTGAAAGTACCATTTTCAACCAAAGCAGATTGAAAGCAAATCGGGCACCAAAGAGTTTGGAAAAGATTTTGCTTCTCTCCCTATTATTGCGACAACATTGTTCGATTTTTAAAATAGTGATACTGCTTAATGAATAAAGTGCAAAATAAAAATCAATTACGCATTAAAAAAGACAGGCTTTTCTTAATCTACTAAAATATAATACAACAACGAAAGAAAATATAGAATTATCTCTTCGTTATTAACAACGATTCCTAAAAAAGATCTTTATCTTTACAAACATTAAAAATAAACATATTTTAGGCTTTTAAAGATCCATTTTGATATACTAATTTCTGTTTTAGCCGCTGACTTTTGGAAAAGTTGCCGAGTAGTTTTTATAGTTTATTAATCAATAGCCGAATATAAGTGTTTTTTAGGTGTTATATATTTTGTAGTAAAATTTTTCATGTTCAACAAACATGTTTTATAAACAAACATGATAAATAAATAGCAATAATATCAATATTATTATGGTACTTTTGCAATACACAGTCAATTGACTCTTCAATCATTTAGCTTCTGATGTTTAATTGAGAATTTCAATAGATTTAAAAATATCTATCTTTTTTCAATTCCTACCCTACACACCCTCCCTATATTTATTTATATTTATTTATATTTATATATTTATATATCTTGTTCAAATTTTCACTCGTAATAAAATACTCATTATTCATCCTATCAAGTTCAAATATTTTTTTTAACTTGTACTGGATGACAATTGATGTTAATACAGTTTTCAAATATTAATTAATTAATTAAATTTTAATTAATTAATTTTAATTTTGCATGGGAAACAAAATGGCTGCCATTGGTTATTGAAGATTAATGAAAATATTTTCAATAAGGGGTTACAATAGGGGGGGAACCTGTTCTGTCGTCAAATACCGCCAAGTTTGTCGCCAACTTTGCGATATATCGCCAAATTTGGCGGCCAAAATTAGTCGCCAACTTGGCGATATCTCTAATATTTCGCCAAATTCCCATAAAGTTCCATTGTAAACCTACTTGCTTACAGAAAATCAACAAATTGAGATATTTTAATGCAACAAAAACTAATATTAGCTTAAGGGATTATATTAAATTTTTCTTTGATGACCTAAGTAGGAATTGACTTTAAAAACAAAATTTTTATATTACTTGTTTACAATGCGATGACACAAGTGACTAAATTAAAAATTGATTCAATTCATCGAAATTAATTTGGAGATAATGGCAAAAGTAAATAAATTTATAAATATTTAAGCACCAAAAAAATATACAAATGCAAGAGGTTATTCAAATTAATATCGCTAATTAGATGATAAAGTAAAAATATTTTATAGCTTGTTTAGGAGGTACATTTTTTTAAAGTAGTGGTCAACTTCATCGCGACGGTTAAACTTTGGAGCCATTTGATGATGGTTACATTGACTTCTGATCTTTTTTGCCGCAATTATTTTTTTAAGAACAAAAATATGTAATACATCATATATTTGTAATATGTAAGATTTATTGTATCTTGAGAAAATAAGACAAACTTGGTGATTTGATCATTTTTCTTATGATAGTGAAAAGGCAGAATCACCGCTTGTGCCTGAACTATACAGCTTATGAATCTTACAGTTTCCAGAGATTCAGGATTTTATACATGTACAGTAGCAGATAAATCAAAATTAGAGGGGTCGAGCAGTACCCTCTACGCCTGTTTATATAGAATGGCCATTTTCTAAATAATACTGTGTAGACTTGAAGATTATAAAATAACAGAAAATATGTATTTATTTTACATGGAATTTTGAATGATTTTGTTCGCATAATTTTTTAAAATGCAACAAAACTCTTTTCAACTAACATTTAAGAAGTCCTTTTTCTAATATTGAAGAGCTATTTCATAGTAAAAACTATTTTATAATATTATTAGCTATTTTATATATCTATAAAAGTAAATTTTTAAATTATAGTAAATTAAATATTTTACTTAAAATATTCCTATAAAAATATGTTTTCTTAAAATCCCCAACATGTTATAAGTATACAAATAAATTAGTTTCATTGACATTAAATATAATGTTAAGTTAAAATAACCGGGATAAAAATGAATTTGAAAAAAAATCAACTTGAAATGTTTTTTAATTAATTTTCGTGACCTACTGACTAAATAAATATATTGATTCATTGAAGCCAAATTCTCTAGATATACCTCTACTTCAAACATATTTAATTAAAAATGACGGATCAAATTTCACGCTCCAAGTGATCCATAATCCTTCAGTATTTTAAATGCATCAGATAGATTAATTTTCTGAAGATGAAAAAAATGTTAAAAAATATTTCGAAAAGTATATGGTTGTTTGACGATTTCGATTAGATAAATTATTAACAAAATTCTAAAGAACGTCGAATTGAATATATAGTGAGCCAAAGAGATTAAAATCCTAGTATTTTTAAAGAAAAAAAAGAAAATAATAATAATATTTATTTAAAATGTATAATGGTTCAAGTAAATGAACTATAGTATGCATTTATTTTTCTACATTCATTATAAAATATATATATATATAGGACGAACATAAATAAAACACCTTTACTTCGACCTCACTATATATTGAATCAGTCAGTGTATGACCTTCAAATTTTGTGCACACACTATTCAAAACATGGGGAAACGAATTAAGTGAAAAAAAAAATGTTTCAGAAACGACATATAGATGGTGCTGTACAACTGATAATACGCTGAAAAGATGCATTTCTACAAACTTTATGTGAACAATCTGAATGGTCACGTGACAAGAGCCTTATCTACGAACGGAATGCTTCTGAATATGTTTTCCTTCATGAAGATGTAAAATCTGGAGTCTTTTGACAGCTTGTTAAATTGCAGATACTAGTCGACTGAGATGCTTCTCACAAGTTGAGTTATACATTCTTTCACGTATGCGAAGGTTAATAGATGTCCTCGATAAACAAGGTCTGTTAAAGGTTCACATTGGAAAAAATCACGCGGATAAAGATCCGGGGAACAAAAGACCAAGGTGCCAGAAACAAATGAATGGTTATTTTGTCATTATTGTAACGTTGCAGAAGAAATAACATCCTCCCTAGTTTTTATATGCTTTTATATCCAGAACATGACTCCAAACAATGGGTTTAATGGAAAATTTTGTGCTTACAAAGTGAAATTGCAGTTAGGATGTCAGTTTAAGCTTATTTAATTTTTTCTCCCATTACAGCAATAGAAATTAAAGCGGAAAAAGTTTATTTCCCATATGCTTGTATTTTATTATTATTAATCTTATTTAAATTGTCTTTTTTCAAAATTTATGTTTTGCAGCGCCATCTATTATTGTTCCTAGAATTTTTTTTTTTTTTTTTTTTTTTTTTTTTTTTTTTTTTTTTACGTAATTCGATTTCTCTATGTCTTCAATAGTAGGTACACAAAATTTGAAGTCATTGCACTGAGTAATTTGACATATATGGAAGTCAGATTAGGGTTGTTTCAATTACGGCCACGCTGTATATATGCTTTCCATTACTGACTGACTCAGAAATTTACGTGTAAAAATGGGACATGTACCAATCTATAAGTAATAGTGTCCACGACCCTCCGTTTTACTTCAAGTATGCTTCAAGTTTGTCTAGTAAATATAAAAACTGTAGAAAACTTTTACCGTTCCGATTGTGTTTTTTTTTTTTTTTTTTTTTTTTTTTTTTTTTTTACACAACTTACCACCTACTTCTAGGAATAAGCTGTAATTTTGAATGTTAAAATTCATTCTAATCTCACTTTGATATGAATTTCAAAAATTATATAATTCATTTCAAAATAGATTATATTTAAACTGAACTTGTTTTAACAGAAATCGACTTCTAGAAGCTTTGAATATACAACTCTTTTTACGAGAAATACTCTGTTAATTATGTTTTAAAAACTATCCACATTGCAATCTATTTTTAAAGGATTAAAAAATTTTTTCGCAGTTATAATTCTTTATAATACCAGAAAAAATGAAATATGACTTCAAGAATAAGTTTTATTATTGGAATTTTAAAGTTCGTTACCATTACAATATGTAAACGACTCCCAATACCGAATTTAATAGAAGGTATTACTGATGTGTTGGTAACAGTCACGTTTTGATCTTTTCATTTGGGGTAATTTTGTAACGTTCATACAGATAAATTAAAATTAACAGGTTGCTATATTTTTACTAAAAAGGATATATAAAAAAACACATTTTATCAAAAAGTACATTTTTATGAAGCAGACACAAAATTTCAAGATCGCATCACAGCAACAAAAAGTGATCAATCGTTCGAAATCCTACAAATACTTATTCAACATTCAGTTAACTCAGGCGAAGAAAAAAAGTAGTTGACATCTTATTGCATACCGAGCCGAGCTTAGAGCTTTTGTGTTGGGAGATTAAGAGGCCACACTAGTCACGGCTTGAAGTTCGAACGCTAATGATAAGTCTATGGCAACAATGTTTTCAAATATCTTGCTTGATTTTTAATATTTTTAAATGATTTTTTTTGCACAGGATAGCTGAGGACTATCTGTTTACGGGCTATTTTTTACTTTTCCGATTTTCGTTGTAGTTTAATTCTCAGGATCCTGTCAATTTAGGATCCAGTGAAATTCGAGGTATTGTGTCCTTTTTAGTCTTATAACATTCATATCAGCAAAATTCAGGAAAATTTTTTTAATAACAACGAAAATATAGAGTTTAAGCTTTCCAATAACATGCTTTCAATAGTTCTACTACAATTAGGCTGAGCAAAATATGCAAAGATTTTGATGAAAAATGTGTCAAAAATGGCCTCGTAATGTTATGCTCTCCGCCTCTACCAAGACTATGAAAACCACGCCTATTAAAAATATGATTGGCTAGTATCCAAACACTTTAGCAAATGGAAACGATTTAATTGTGATTGGATTATTGTATCGTGTTAAAATAGATCACTCCTATTTCAAACCTTGGATTTATTTTTTTCTAAAATTATTGTTTAATTTCAACAAAAGACTCTTGAAAGAATGAAATATTTTAAATTCTATATTTCTATGAATAACGAAGGAAATTATACATTTCGTTTATATAAACAATTTCAGAACCACACAGAGGGAGTTACAACATATAGAAGTTATTAAGGAATCAAATTTCAGTCCTAGTTTATTAAGTAAAATGGTAAAAAAATAGACGAGTATTTTTTAAATTATTTTTTAAGTTAAAATAGTTAAAAAATAATTACGAAGTCATAATTTTTTAGAACATATTTGTGGCCTGGCCAGGAGACTGGTTTTCAAGCCTCCTATTCTTGTATATGTATAAAATATTCGACAATTTAACATTTTACGTTCGAAAAACAGTTTTTTAAATTAAAAATCAGCAGAATTTAAAGTTAATAAGTTTTAAAGATTGTTAACTTTAAAACTGTAAATCAACTTGTTCAAAATTTTAAAGAAATATTTTTATAGTTCATTACTTTAATATTTATTATTTTTAAGGGGACAGTACACCTTTAACAGTCGGAGAACGAAATTTGTCCTGTGTAACAGATATATTTTTTAAAGAGCCCACTTCAGACACGGAGAGAAAGTAAAACGAAGTCTATGGGGGCGTTAATTTAAAATTTCTCGCTTTGTTTTAATATGTTTTTTACATAGGATAGCTGAGCACGATCTTCAACCAGGCTAGATTTTACTTTTTAGATTTTATTTTATATATATTTATATATATATTGAATGTTTTCCATTGAATGTTTTCTTTTCGTTCATGGTTTTGTTAGTAAGTTTTTTCCATGGTTATTTTGTTAATTTTCTCTGTAGTTCAGTAGTTTTGGGATTGGATGAGTAGTGTGTGTTTTTTGGTATATATATATATATATATATAAAGCCCAGTGGTGTAGTGGTCAGGGCATCTGACTGCCGCACCGCAGGTCGAGAGTTCGACTCCCGACTGGGCAAGGTTCACTCAGCCTTTCATCCCTTTGGGGTCGATAAAATGAGTACCAAGCTTGCTTGGGAACTAAACACCGAGGGTCTCGCGTTAGGCTGACCACCTGGCCGGGACGCATGCTGTATAGCACCTCGGGCCTAGGGTCAAGAAAACAGAGATGGGCACTGTCGGCCCTGATCCTCATGGATTGTATAGCCGCAGAGTTTAGTTTAGTATATATATATATATATATTAGGAAAGTTTCAATTTCAGAAACGATTCACCCCTGTTCCGAAATTAAAAGTATTTTTTTTTTAAATATCTGAAACCAAAATCGAAAGAGTAAAAACTAGCCCGGTTGTAGATCGTCTTCAGCTATCCTATACAAAAAAAAAAATCATTTTAAAATGTTAAAAAGGAAGTGAGATTTGAAAATAACGCTCCCATATGTTTAACATTAGCGTTTACATTTTTTCCCGTAACCTGCGTGGGTTCTCAAATGTAACGCAAAGATATTTTTTTTGCAACGGTTAGGAAACGCGAAAATTTATCATTAACTTTAATAATGTAAAATTTATAAAAATATACTAGCTAGCAATTTTTTTTTCTAATGCGTATTACCTTTTAATATTTTATACTTCACTTACATGGACATTCAAAAGTATTTTATATTATGGTCTATGTGGGAAAATACATTTGCGTGTATTTTAATGACATAAAACAATTTTAAACATACAATTTATTCGCATTATTGAAGAGCATAGGTACTTGTACAGGGGAATTAAAAAGTATATTTCGTTACATTATGGACTACGAAGAAAAAACGTTTGCGGGGTACTTTAATAACGTTTTCTGTTACAACATAATAAATTGATATGAATTTATGAGGCGCAGTAAAACATGCTTTCTGAAGGGATAGCAAAGCATTTATCATTCATTTACAGGGTCACAGAAAAGGGTTCAGTTTTATTACAGAAAAAACTGCTTGCAAAGTGTGTTTTAGTTATGTTTCACGATTTCAAACAAGATGGAATTCATATACGTTACTGAGGTTTACAATATGATGCTTACATTATAATATGATGTGCATCACATTTTATTTAATTTACAGGGGCACATAAAAGATATTGGATACAATATTGCATATGAAGTATTGTCTATTAGGGATGATTGCTGAAAGTGAGATTTCAGCTATGATATACGTTTTTAACTAAATTTCTGCATACTAGATTATATATATAAATTCGATAGACTACGTATAGGGCTACGCAAAAGAACTAGGAAGAATTGTTGAGAAATTGATTAATTTTATTTTCAAATTCAACTACATTTAGAAAGATATGTTTGGAAAATAAAAATATAATAATATACAAGGCTATTCAAAGAATTGGATGCATGCACGCCTATTTCAGACACGGGAAGGAATTAAAACGCTAATTTTAAGTCTATGGGGGGGGGGGGGGTCATTTTCATATTTCTCGCTTTGATTTTAATATTTTTGAATGATTTTTTCTTTTTCTTTTTTTTTTCTTTTTTTTTTGCATAGGATATCTGGTGACTATCGACAGTGAGGCTAGCTTTTACTTTTCGATTTTGGCTATAGTTTTTTTTTATATATATAATAGGATAGTTTAAATTTTAGAGCGGATATGAAAGTAAAAGTAATTTTAAAGAAAAATATCTGAAACAAAAATCGAAAAAGTAATAACTAGCCCGGTTATAGAGCGTCCTCAGCTATCCTAACAGTTTCTTAGCAACAACGAATGATAGCTTAACACTGTCATGATCGGTAAGGTCAAGTAAAGACTATAAACTAAAAGCACTGCTAATTTACCAAATTCCGATATAGGACACAGATTGGTAAAGGATATTACGGCAACTCCTCCTGATTATTAACTGGGAAGTAGAGGAAGAAGATGGAGAATCTCTGGAGATATTTGACTGTGAGCTTTCAACTGACAAGGTAAAAAAAAAAATCTCTATCAGCAATGCGGGGAAAATAAAATTGTAACTTAGTCTAAAGATAAAGATGCAGAAAAATAAATTTATTTTCACTGATTTCTGATAAAGAAAAAGAATGCTTTGGTAAAATTGGAAGAAATTCGAAATATTGCTTTGAAATGGAATTCTATGAAATTCATTATCAGAATTGCATATCAATATAATGAAAAATCCAAGCAGTTTTCAGAGAAAATAAAAACAGTCTTTCTCAAACAATTGTAAAAAAAAAAAAAAAAAAAAAAAAAAAAAAATACAGCTGTATTTGTTACAAAAATCTCCAAATTCAGAGTAATGAATTAAAAAAGGTTTTTATACACAATCTAGGTATAAAAACACAGATAGGATGTTTTTGTGCCTGTCCACAGATTCCTAAAGAGTGATACAAGATTTCACAGGAAGGGATTTGTTCGACGGGTGGCAATTGCACAGACCATCAGCTCATCAAGTTGAAGGCTGAAATTTTAGGATTAGATAGAACTCAATTAGCATATTAAAATGCAAATGGTCTGCTAAGTCATATCTTGATAGAAAACACCTGCACACCGGAGTTTAGTTTTTGATCGATTGGTTTATCATTGTATTTTGCAGCACCCAAATGTATGAAAATATTGAAGTTTGGGTGCATGAAAACACAATGGTAAACCTGCGGATCAACCACTAAATTGATGTTCTGCAGATGGTTTCCACCAAGATACGACTTGGCAGACCAATGCATATAGCTTGTATATAAAATAAACGGTCAAGTACGAGTATTACTCGCGCTCAGAGAGTTCCGTACAATAAATATATGAATTATTAACTGTATTATTTAAAAGAATAATGAAACTTTGTAAAAACCTATACAACGTAGAGTTGGGTATAGCTGTATATATTAGAAAAGTATGATTGAGTATACCACAAAGGTTCAAAGAGATATGAAGCCGAAATAAAATTAAATATTGCTATTTTGTATAATTCTTTTTTTAAACGTATCTTAATCTGGATATGGTGAACTTAATTTGGTACTAACAATAAAAGTACTGCATATTTAAATTTCATTTGGCATTTCATAAAACTAAATTCAACATAGAAATATTTTTCTTTTTACAGTGTAGATGAAATAAAATCCTTGTTCAAAGTTTAAACTTGGCGTTGTACTACGCGCGTTTCGAAAGGAGGTCGCAAAGATGCAACTCGACTTTGTCCGTGCCGCGTTTTTTCAAATAGGTCTTTAATTATCATTTAAAGACACGGGAGGCGTATTGAGAAATCCACTCAACGCAAACTAGTCGCGAATCCCATAGTATTTATGCGATTAATTATAATTAAATTGGTCTGTTTTTAACAATTTGATGTTTACTGCTTTTATGCTGCTACTGGGTATTGCATTACACATATATATCATTAAAAGTTGTTATCTAGTATTTAAAAACCGATGGTATATAGAGTACGCCGCCTCTGCCATTATGTATGTCCAAACCAACCGTGTCTTTAAGGGTTAAGGCTCCTGCCCCTGCCAGCGAAGACAATCACGAGCTAATGCTAATCGTATAGGGAAGGATTTTTCTAATATCTATTTTGTATTTCGATATTTTAAATTTTTTTTTTGGCATTATATAGCCGAGATCCGTCTCTACATCGCACCTTTCTTTACTTTTTCCTCCCCATCGGATTAGCATTAGCTCGTTAGTGTCTTCGCCGGCAGGGACAGGAGTCTTAATATCTCGGCGAATTACCGACGATTTTTTTTCGAAAATCATTATAAACAATGCTTTTATACTTTTGATACGATAGGTACCTTTAGCGCTCTTCGATACCTTTGCTGAATGCCCGCAAATAGAAATCTGTATGTAACAGAAAAATGCGATTTTATGAAAAACTATGCCACCTAGGGCAATCGCTATAATTTTCCTCCGAGTATTAAATTAACCTCTACTACCTCTAATTTTTTTCATAATTTTAGTTTCAGTAGATTTGAAAATAGATTGGGGGGGGGGGCGGGGGGGGCACATTTTTGCACTACATTTTCGACGATATCTCTGAAAATATAATATCTAAAATTAAAAGAAATGTATTTTTGAGTTATGCGTTACGGAATCTTTTAACCGATACCCCAAACGATACACAAAGAAAATATATTTCTTCTTTAAATAACCTAATTATCCCCTCTACGTTTTTCCCACATATATTTGTGAATGTTTAATAATCTGTAAATATGTGGGTCAATAGTCTTTATTACATCTCCCAATTTGAACTTCCCACGTTCCGTAGTTTACGAGTAAAATGGCTGTGACAAACAGACACAGGAGTGATCTTATAATGATTCCGTTTTTACTTTTTAAGTACGGAACCCTAAAAATCATGATTATTGCAACTGAGAAATACAAAAACATAAGAAGATGAATTATTGAAAATAAATAAAACAAGAAAGGAAAACCATGTGTCAAGTATGGATTATGAACCCTTTCCTACATTTTTAGTTCAGTTAGAAAAACACATAACACATTTGAATATACACATTTATTAATTCCTAACAATAGACGGAAACGTACTTCAATTGTTTAGTGAAGCTCTGTATGTTCCTTATAAATTTTTATACACGCCACATACTGAGCTGAAATTTAATTCAGAAATAAATACGCTGAAAATTACTGATATCACACTTCTAAGGCTAATATTAGCTTAAGAATTGCTATCCATGGACGGCCATGTATCCAGTTTTTTGTCATATCCCTATTTATTTATATGCTACAATGTCACTTAGCCGACGGGACATTTAGCAGACAGCAATTAGACGACAGGATGTTTAGCCGACAGCGACTGTTAGCCGACAAGACAGTTAGCCAACAGAGGACAATTATTCGACATGGACATTCATCCGACAGGATATTCATCCGACTTAACTGTAACGTAACTGTAACCTGATCTTAACCTAATTATAACCTAAGCATAAACTAACTGTAGCGTAACTGTAACCTAACCAATACCAAACTGTAACGTAACTATAATCTATCTGTAACCTAAACGTAACCAAAGTGTAAGATAACCGTAACCTAACTGAAACCTAACAGTAACCTAATTGTAGCCTACATGTAACCTAGCTGAAACCTAACAGTAACCTAATTGTAGCCTAAATGTAACCTAACTGGGACGTAACCGTAATCTAACTGTAACTAACGTTTACCTAGTTATAACCTAATCGTATGCTAACTGTAATGTAACTGAAACATAACTTTACCATGACCAAGCTCTAACCTAAGCGTATTCTAATTATCACCTAAACGTAACCTAACAGTTATTTAACCGAAATCTAAACGTAACCTAACGGTAACCTAATTATAAAGTAACCGTAACCTAATTGAAACCTAACAGTAACCTAATTGTAGCCTAAATATAATCTAACTGGGACGTAACCGTAATCTAACTGTAACTAACGTTTATCTAATTATAACCTAATCGTATGCTAGCAGTAATGTAACTGTAACACAACTTTACCATGACCAAGCTGTAACCTAAGCGTAATCTAATTATCACCTAAACGTAACCTAATTATAACCGAACAGTTACCTAACCATAATCTAAACGTAACCTAAGTGTAACCTAATTATGAAGTAACCGTAACCAAACTAAAACCTAACAGTAACCTAATTGTAGCCTAAATGTAACCTAACTGGGACTTAACCATAATCTAACTGTAAATAACGTTTACCTAGTTATAACCTAATCATATGCTAAATGTTATGTAACTGTAACATAACTTTACCATGACCAAGCTGTAACTTAAGTGTAATCTAATTATCACCTAAACGTAACTTAATTATAACCTAACCGTAATCTAAGAGTAACTAATCGCAATTGTAACCAAACTGCAAATTAACTGTAACCTAGCGGGAGGTGCATAATATGAAAGAGTGATCAAAGGGCTGCCCAGTCCAATGATATATCACTTGAGGGATGTCGGAAAAGTCAGAAAAATGCTCCCGGTGATACAAATTGGGGGAGGGGGAACGGGAGGTACATGATATGAAAGAGTGATCAAAGGGCTCCAATGCGATGTATCTCATGAGGGGTGTCGAAAAATGTTAGAAAAGTACCGGCTAATTATACTATCAGCTAAATGTCCTGTCGGTTAATCGCCTTTTCGGCTAAATGTCTTCCCGGCTAATTGCCACGTTCGGCCAGTTGCCTGTCGGTCAATTGTCTGTATTGCTAAAATTATTACTATATGTCCGTTTCGATCAATTGTCCTGTATGCTGTATGTAAATTTCAGCTAATTATGTTGTCGGCTATATGTACGTATCGGCTAAATGCACGTCTCAGCTAACTGCAATCTGCTAAATGTCTTGAAGGCTATTTGGTTGTCGGCTAAATGTCTGCGACCGGCTACGGGTCAAACATCTATACTAAAAGTAGTTGAGCTTGAAAATGCATAAATCAAATTAAAAAACATCTTTAAGTAATTCATAGTCATTCTCGGTACTACTGATGAAATCTTTTGTGTAGTGTCTATGCAACGGAATAGCAATAATTTCAGCAATACAGACAATTGGCCGACAGACAACTGGCCGAACGTGGCAATTAGCCGGGAGGACATTTAGCCGAAAAGACGATTAGCCGACAGGACATTTAGCTGATAGTATAATATGCCGGTACTTTTCTAACATTTTTCGACAACCCTCATGAGATACATCACATTGGAGCCCTTTGATCACTCTTTATATTCTATGCAATTCATATACACCACCTATGTGCCTGTGCAAAATATTAGTTTAACTTAACTTATACCATAACTTATCATAAATCAAACATATCATAATTTAAAACTCACTATCAGCAATCATCCCTAATGTTTCCCTGTAAATGAACAATAAATTCGATGCACACCATATTCTTATCCAAACATCTTGCACTCTTTGTCTCCCCTTCTTCCGAAATTTCGTTTCCCGTTTTGCTCCCCTTACAGTATCAAGGTTTAAAATCTTTAAAATTCCTTAATATTTTCTTTAATTTTCTGTTTTATTTGTTACTTTAAACTAACAATAAATAGTCAGTCATAAATTTCGTTATCAATTTATTTCACCATATTCATTTCATTAAAAGTTCTTGTAAATTGCCTCCATCGAAAATGTCATTTCTCCCTTTTGCTCCCTCATCCACGGTACCCATATTTTAAAATAAAAACCCTTTAAAACGCTTTAATTTTTTTAAATCTTTTCTGCTCAATTTGCCACTTTATTTTAACAATAAACAAACGATCATAAAAATTTCTCCTCCCCCCCCAACCCCAACTGAAATTGGTATTTCCTCCTCGCCTCTCCCTCTTACCAAGCATCTGAAATTTAAAGTCCTTAATTTTTTTTCGTTTATTATTTTTTTTTAACTTATTTGTAAATATTTTCTAAGGTAAGTAAATAATAAGTCGCCGATAAACTTCCGCCCCCCCCCCCGCAAAAAAGAACTAATTCTGCTTATTCCTCTTTTTTTTTCCCTCAGATCACAAAATTTTAACCTTAAAAGTCATTGCTTTTTTAAAAACATTTTGTACTCTATTTCAAATGAAAATCAAATTTCAAATTTCAAAGTAATTGCTTAAAAGGCGCAAAGGCCAACATAGTGAAAAAGATTCCAAGCCGGGACTCGAACCCGGGCCATCAGTATAGCGCACTGACGTTCTACCGACTAAACCACTTGGAACGATACCTAGCTCGGAAAATTTCTCACTATTATATGTTGGAAAGGCTACAAACGCAGCACAAGATGGAATATTTATCGTGAGTCACCGACCTGGGACAAACACGAAACATAATTAAATCCAGCATCGATAGAATTTATATTAATACATGAAAATTATTCCAGAGAGAAACATTCGCCTTGCATACAATATTTCACCGACCTGGGACAAACACGAAACACAATTAAATCCAGCATCGATAGAACTTATATTAATACATGGAAATTATTCCAGAGAGAAACATTCGCCTTGCATACAATATTTGAAATATTGTATGCAAGGCGAATGTTTCTCTCTGGAATAATTTCCATGTATTAATATAATTTCTATCGATGCTGGATTTAATTATGTTTCGTGTTTGTCCCAGGTCGGTGACTCACGATAAATATTCCATCTTGTGCTGCGTTTGTAGCCTTTCCAACATATAATAGTGAGAAATTTTCCGAGCTAGGTATCGTTCCAAGTGGTTTAGTCGGTAGAATGTCAGTGCGCTATACTGGTGGCCCGGGTTCGAGTCCCGGCTTGGATTGGTTGATTTTTTGACGGCCGATTATCTACACGAGGGATATAGGCCCGGGGGGGAGTGCCCTCCGTGGGGGTCTTTCTAAGGGAACCTAATCCATATTTACACATGGAAAATCCACGGCTCGAAGAAAACCACGAAAACTCCGAACGATTAGGCCGACGGGCGCGATTGGGATCGAACCCAGCACTTCCCGTCTACCAGCTTCGAACGCAGAACCTCTCGGCCACTGGTGGGGCCCCGGCTTGGAAACTTTTTCACTATGTTGGCCTTTGCGCCTTTTAAGCAATTACTTTGAAATTTGAAATTTGATTTTCATTTGAAATATTGTATGCAAGGCGAATGTTTCTCTCTGGAATAATTTCCATGTATTAATATAATTTCTATCGATGCTGGATTTAATTATGTTTCGTGTTTGTCCCAGGTCGGTGACTCACGATAAATATTCCATCTTGTGCTGCGTTTGTAGCCTTTCCAATATATAATAGTGAGAAATTTTCCGAGCTAGGTATCGTTCCAAGTGGTTTAGTCGGTAGAACGTCAGTGCGCTATACTGATGGACCGGGTTCGAGTCCCGGCTTGGAATCTTTTTCACTATGTTGGCCTTTGCGCCTTTTAAGCAATTACTTTGAAATTTGAAATTTGATTTTCATTTGAAATATTGTATGCAAGGCGAATGTTTCTCTCTGGAATAATTTCCATGTATTAATATAATTTTGTACTCTATCTGTTAATTTATTGTAATCATAAATAATCATATAACTATACTCCTCCCCCACAAAAATTGACGCTTGCTCTGACTCTACCCTTACCAAGAACACAAAATTTAGTCTTTTTTTGTCCTATTTCTTATTCTTTAGTAAGGTAAATAAATAAGTCATCAAATAAAATCCCCCCTTTTTTTTTCTTTCCCTTATTTAAGTTTAAAATCTTTGAAAGTCTTTTTTTAATACATTTTCAGCTTTATCTGTTTCATATTGAACAATAAATAATCGATTATATAATTTCTTCCACCCCATATAAAATTGACGTTTTCTTTTCTCCCCCCATTATTTCCATGCTCATAAAATTTAAAGTCTCTAAAACTCCTAATTGCAATGTTTTTGCCCTATTTGTAAATCTTTAATAAGTTACATAATCGGTCATCTATTAAATCCCCCCCCCCCGCCAAAAAAAAAAAAAAAATCTGTTTCTTGATTTGTCTTACCCTCAACTCATGAAGCTAAAAAATCTAATTTACAGTCTTTAAAACTTTTTAATTTTTACTTTTTTTTCGTTCTAATTATAAATCTTTATTATCTATAATATTAACTAAATCATTTCAACTATGTACGAAAGTGTTAACAATAAAGCGATAGGTGTACATTTAATTGTGCATAAAAAACATTTTAACTGTATTTTTCAAAGGAAAATGTCTTTAGAGAGATATTTGTAAGGAAAATATTGTGGTTTCTCGTCAACGTGCAAGTAAATTCTCAAACCTTTCGAAATCATTTTATTCCGACTAGCTCAGAAAGAACCATCAAACGTAGATACCAAAGGTGCCTGAGTAATCGACTGAACCGAGTATGTCCATAAAGAAAAAAGAAAAATCATGCGTCTACGTCGATACTTTCCAACACTTACAGAACACTGTAACAAAACTTCGCCGTTTAATAAAGTAAAGAAGATATCTAACTAAACATTTGTAATACCTATGACACGTTTGAAAAGCAGATTTCAACAATTGCACCCATAACCTGGAAGGTACTCAAATTCTTTTGTGCAGCTCATATGATATATGCAGCTCATATGAGGCAGTGTATATGATATATTTGTACTGCATATATTTGTACGGATTCTACATACTATGTTAAAATTTAGTTTTGTAAGAAAATACATAAAACAGTTGAAAATTCACCCTCGGCAATTTCTACTTATAGACGGAAACATACTTGAATTCTTTTGTGCATTTCTGTATATAGAAATTTTTATACACGTCAAACAGTATTAAGCTGAAATCTAATTCATGCAAAATCATGCTCAAAATTACTGAAATCACACTTGCAGGAATTATTTTCTATCGGCGGCCCATGTATCCAGTTTTTTGAATATCCCTGTATAGGATTTTATTTGTATGATACAAACATCTCTAAGCATATTAAATGTAGTTGAGCTTGTACATTTATAACTAAAAAAAACCTAACACCTTTAAGAAATTCATACTCATTCTCAGCAATGGTTACGAATTCTTTTGTGTGGTCCTGTATAGGGTTTGTAAAATATGTGCACACCACGTAGTGCGCAAAAATTTAGTTAAACTAAAAAACGCTTTCTGTAATTGAAAATGTACTTTCAGCATTAATTTTTAATAGCTATATCGGATACAGTATTGTATCAAAATATTTTATGTTTCCCTGTAAATGAACGCTAAATGAAATGCAGACCATATTCGAATGTAAGCATCTTGTAGTAAATCAAAGTAATGTGTATCTATTTCGTCATGTTTGAAATAGTGTAACGTGATCAAAATACGCTACAAACAGTTTTTCTCGTAGACCATATTGAACCAAGTTCTTTTGTCTGACACCGTAAATAATTGTTAAATGCTCATGTTGTACAGAAAGTAGGCTTAGGACACCTCAGAAATTCATATCAATTTCATTATCTTTGTGACAGAGTAATATCAATCAAATACGCCGCAAACGATATTTCTTCATGGGCTATAACATAACGGAATACTTTTGAGTCCCCTATACTCGTACTTTAAGCATTACACATAACATAGTCTATAGTAACAATTTTAAAGTGTGTCTCAATGTACATAAATTTAACTGTGTTTAACGTTGTGTAACACTATTAAAATACATCCTAAATAATCCCCCCCCCACATAGACCATAATGTAGCGAATACTTTTGAGTGCATCTGTAAATTAACCATGAATGGTGCACCGAACATACCATGATGATTTTGAATATCGTATATCAATTACATGGCAATCCGACTATATTTACGCTAGTTAGAGCACGGATAGAGAGACAGACGGACGGACAAACTCAATCCATAAACACTTTTCAACTTTCTTGGGAAGTGTTAAAAATGGAAAAATGTAATGAAAATAAAAGTATTTTAGTGTTATTTAGATTACGAACCGCTACAAAAAACATTCTTATTTGACCGCATCATTTAAAAAATATTTAGTGCTCAGAAATCCCCCCACACACACACACACACACCTGAATTTACTCCTCTGCACTTAAAATTTCAAATTGTTAAAACTCCTTTATGTTTTATAACATTCTTGTAAAAATAATCCATAATCTAAATTTTCTTCTGCCTGAAAATTTCACTAAAATTTTTGCCATCCTTCTTTCTGCTAACATCATACAAAGTTTTTAATATTTGGAAAACTTTATTTTTTCTGTCGCATATTTTAGTGCTAACAACAATAAATTGTGTACTATATCTATAAATGACTACGCTGGGATTTAGATTTATACCCCCTCTACAGATGTACAGTACAAAATATACAGTTTATTTGTTTAACTTTTCCTCTCCTAATTTTATGAACATCTTATTTTTAACCTTCAATGTTATTTAGCTTTTATAAATCTCATAAATTTTATGTTCTAAAAAGAATTCGCACAAAAGATAGTTATTTTAGAATATTTGTACCTGATATATTTCCCCCCTCATTCAATATCTCCCCCTTGATTTTAAATGTAATTGCCTTATGTGAAATAAAATAGTTTTTATACTGCACTAATTTCAATTTTATGTTTGTAAAAGCTGTAAAATAAACCTAAAAAAAAAAAAAAAATGAAAGTCAAATCGTTTTAATTTTTGCACTTTTATCATAAACAGATTAAAATTCTTTTTACGGCTTTTACCGTTATCGAGTCTCCACAAAACAGTGGGCTTTGATCTACGCTTGTAAAGCGAAGACAATTGAAAAAAAATCCTTTACACCTGAAACCTACTGGAAATTATCACATGTAGCGCTCAGCCGAAGTGGGGTGGGGGTTGGAATCGTGCCAGATAATTGGCCATTTGCTGATTGGAAGAGCTCGCTTGTCAATCATTTGAATTTAGACCATCCTTTCAATTCAGCTAAAATGCCAGCGGCCATCTTTATTTCTTTTTATCTGTGACTGCAGTGAGCTCTTAAGAGTAATCTCCGGTAACGCTAATTTAACGAGTGTAGAAGGAGAGTGATATAATGTAGTTTAACAGTACACAACCAGCATTTACTGTATTTAATTTAACGTTGAACCGGATCACCTAAAACGAGTTTTAAGTGTAAATAGTGTTTTGGGTTTTGTAAATAGTGTGTAAATAAACTGTTAATTTAGTCTCCAAAAAGTGACCGATATCACGTAATCATATCGGTGGTGGCAGCTTATAAATAACAAAGGATTTCCTTCGAAGTTGTGCGGACTAAGAAGAAACTCCGACAAATTGATGGCAGCGACGGGATAGAATCGTCTGAGACCAGTGACCAGTGAGCCGTGTTGCAGTTTTTAGTGCCGGAGCACCCAGGGGAATTCTTGCGTGGTAATGCCGGATCGTCGAGCGGAATTTTAGAAAGGTAACAACCAAGCGTCCAGTAAAGTACAGAGTGTTTGTGCCCTATAGTCGTTACAGTGAACCGAACGATAGTCTTTGTGTCCTATCGTCGTTACTGCGAACCGAACTAAAGTGTTGTGTCCTGTCGTCGTTACAGCGAACCGAACTAGTGTTTGTGCCCTATCATCGCTACAGTGAATCAAAAAACAGTGTGTTACAGCCCGAGTGTTGAATATCATCAAAGTGACTGAAAAGTGTGAAATATTGAATTCATCGTGCAACTACGTGTGAGCAGAGGTACTTGAGCAGATAAAGTATAAGGTAAGGTGTTTTGATAATTTCTTTCTGCTTATATTCTCGAACCACATGTATTTGTTATTGCACAATTAATAGTAATTTAAGATAAATTGTCTAAATCTTGATAATTTATGTGCAATCAGATAATTGTGTTCAGATAGGTAGGAGATATTAACAACCATATTTACTACTGTTTTGAGAAAAGGTCATAATAGCTTGTGCAAAAATTGATTTTCTATTTTTTTACTAATAATGGTAGTGAATAAAATTAATGATTGGTATTAATAATAGTTGGAAGAAATAATTGAATTTACTTAAATTTAAATTATTATTAAAGTAATATTTAAATGAAGCAATACTGTTTTAAGTTTGAAGAGTTGATAACAAACGAGTAATGAACATTTGCTTAGAATTTTAATTGGTTAGAAGTAAATTTCGGGGAAAAAAGACTCACAGTGAAAAAAAAAAGTGAAGGTTTTGATCTTATTTGTTTTAAGTGTGAGAACCAGGTTGGAAATATTTTATTGAGGATATTGTAGAAATTTATATGTGTATGCTATACAATTTTTCTTTATGTGGATGTTTCTATTGGCATCAATATTTTTATTCAGTTTGCAACGTATCAGTATTATTATGTAAATTGTATGTTATTATCTAATTGTATATATTGGAATCTGTATTGCATAGTAATCAAACCGAAATTATTGTTTTTACCTTTTTCTTTTCTTTATTGAAAGTAAATTATGTGATATCAATGGTTGAAGAAAATCAGGTTATACAGTATGTTAAATTAGAAATATAATACATCGACTATCTGAAAGGTATTAATTAGTATAATAAGTGGAGGTAACTGTACTAAAGTAGAAATTTGTGAAATATTAATTTAGTAGGTTTAAATATTATTGTAGCGTGGTAATAGTAATCGGTGAAGGTATGACTTTCTTATTGAAATTAAAAAGGGTGGATCTTAAATTGATAGCCAAAGAAATGGGGGTTGCATTCACGGAAGATGATACCAGAATGCAGCTTAGGAAAAATGTAATGGACAGCGATGACTATGATGAGGGGGTTATTATGGAATTATCTAACACAATTGTTGTGGAACGACTAGAGCGCAAAAGGTTGGAAAAACAGGAAAAATTAGATTGACAAGAAAAACAGGAAAAATTAGAGCGCGAAAAGTTAGAAGGACAAGAAAAATTATAGCGCGAAAGAGAAGAGAGATCAGAAAAATTGAGGATGGAACATGAATTAGAAATGGAGAGGCTAATGATGCAAGGTTCGGCAAATAACTCTAATGGGTATAGGGAACCTAATAATGAAAGTAACATAGAAAAATTGATCAAAAGTGTTAAAACTCTGTCTATCAAAGTACCAGAAGGGACTGAGGGATGGAATGTATTTTTCAACAGTTTAGAAAAGGCATTCAAAACTAAAAATGTTACGGAAAACCAACAGGCCGAAATTCTACTAAATATGTTAGGAGATAAGGCGGATAATTTGTTAATTTATACCACTAGGGAACAAATTGAGAGTTATGAGGAATTAAAGGACTTAGTTCTAGGGGAACACGAGCCGACACCGAAGGCGTGTTTGGAAAATTTTAAGAAGACTAGGAGAAACCAGAATGAAACTCATGTATTATTTGTATCGCGTTTAATAGCAACATGGGAAAATTATTGTAAGATTAGGAGTGCGGACTCATATGAAAAGGTCATTCAGCTAATAATTACTGATAAGTTATTAAACACGTTAGATGAGGAAACCGCATCATATATTGAGTTAACTCAGCAGAGTAAATGGTTAGAAGCTTCTAAAATTGCTAAAGAATGTGACAATTATTTTGACGCTAAACACAAGTCTTATGCGGTTACGTATAAAAGTTTTAAGGGTAAAGATAGGTATGTAAACAGTGAAAAAGTGAGACCGAGGGAGGATAGTAAAGTTAGTGGCAATTGGAGGCAAAAAGGGAATAAGGAGATTAATTCTTTTTCGTATAGAAAAACTGAGTTTAAGAGATATAGCCCTAGATGCTTCAAATGTGGTATAAGATGTCATTACCAACGATTTTGTAATAAAATGAGTAATGAGGGAAATAATAATAATAGCGAATGTCGAGAACAGAAAGTGGGTGTAAATAAGATTGTCGTGAAAGGAAACAAAGAGTTACCTAAAGGAGGTATTGTGGAGAGGATATCGGCAAAGGCCGTACAGAGAACTAATGTTATTGGTGAGAAATTAAATAAACTCGAGAAAATTGAAGTTAGTGTAAATGGGCAGAAAGCGAAAGGATTGGTTGATTCTGGATGTGAAATTAGTGTTATTCATAAAAATTTGGTAGCGGAAGAGAAGTTTAAAGGAGCGGGTAGTATTTATTTACAAGGATTATTTGGTGAAGCAGTTAAATCACCGTTAGTTAAATTACCATTCCGCAATTCGGACAAACTAATATAATTCATCAGGAAGTACTTTGCGCGGTGACCGATAATATTAATGAGCAGGTAATTTTAGATCCCGAAGTGATGAATGAATTGTCAGGTGTCAATCGCGAGGAGCCATTGCTAGAGTCTCAAGAATCAGAAAGTTCGGAAATTAGTATTGATAACTCGAGCGAAAAGGAAGATATGAGTAGCGATAATTGCAATATTTACGCAATAGAAACGAGATCGGGAAGTTTACAAGCTCAAAATGTAGAAAAATCGGAAATATAGGAAAATAATAAAGTTATCGTTAGTAATTCAGATATATTTAAGAAATCCCAATTGGAATGTAAAGAGTTAGGGAGAGCTTGGGAATTAGCTAAAATTGATAAAGGGGGTTATTATATTGAAAAGGGTTTATTCTACCAAAAAGAGAAATTGGTAAGCGAAACTATAGCTCAATTAGTAGTGCCTAAATTCAAAAGTAAAGGAATCTTAACGTCAGCGCATGTTTCTAATGAGGGAAAACATCACGCGGCAAAGAAAAACTTAGATAGAATTAGGCAATCTTTTTATTGAGAAGGTATAGCTAAGGAAGCTAAAAAATTCTGTAAATCATGTCTACAATGTCAATTATCTAGAAAAGTGAAACTGCGTGATAGAGTCTTAGTTGAGTTGGAGGATGGTAGCAAAAAGTATGTGTATCAAAATAAAGGGGAATTTATTGCTAAGTGTAATATAGTTAATATAGTTTTTGAAGGTGATAAGGAATTTGGAGAAGTTGGGGAAATTCCTATTTTAAACCGGGAAGATGAGGTAGAACGGGACATAGAGAGGTTCGAAATAAAAGGGTTATCTAATAGTCAAATCAAGGATATAAAGTCCATTTTGAGGGATAATAAAGGGGTATTTGTGGGTTCTGTGCGACCAGCGGAAGTAGGGGAGCAAAGTATTGATTTGAAACCGGCTGTGGCAAGGAAAGAGCCAAAGTTATATAGTGTACCTGTTGCTTAAAAAGAGGAAGTAGGTAGACAGACTCAGGTATTGTTAGAATTAAATCTGATCGAAGTGTCAAATGCAGAAATTAGTCATCCAATAGTTTGCGTGGTGAAAAAAGACGCAACTATTAGGCTTTGTATAGATTATAGAGCTTTAAATTCAGTAACGCAGATCCAAACATTTCCTATGAAAGATTCGCAAGAAATCATGTATACTGCGGTGGCAGCTAAATATTTATCTTCGATTAATTTATTGGGGGATTATTGACAGATTAAAATGGCGGAGGAATGTAAAAATTTGACAGCTTTTACAACTCATAACGGAACTTATCAGTGGCGTACTATGACTTTTGGTTTATGCCTTTTGGGCGGCTGCTACTTTCCAAAAAGATATGAATGAGGTCCTTCAAGCTCATCGGAGGTATGCACAAGCATACATTGATGATGTCATAATTTTCTCCGACACTTGGGAAGAGCATTGTGAGCATGCTAGGGCTGTCATAGAAGAACATAAAAATAGAAATTTTACGATTAGGATGGACAAATGTAAATTTGGAAAGAAGTTGACTAAGTTTTTAGGTCATGTAATTGGGGGTGGAACGCATGCACCTGATGAGGCGAAAATAGGAGCAATAAGGGACTTAAAGAGACCGAAAACTAAAGGGAAGTTATATTTGTTTTGGGATTAATGGGATTTTACCGATCTTATATTCCAAATTATGCAGAAATTGCTATACCTTTAACTGAACTAACTAAAGGGAATGTTAAAAATACTGTACCATGGGATGAAAGGGCAGAAGAAGCATTTAATACCCTTAAAGATGAGTTATGTAACGTGACGCCTTTGGCTACACCTACCGTGGGTCTGGAATATCAGCTTCACGCCGATGCTTCAGACCTGGCAGTAGGATGTTGTCTTACACAAAAAGATGAAAAGGGGCTGTTTAAGCTGATAGATTTTGCCAGTCAGAAATTATCAGGGGCTCAACGTGCTTGGCCGAGTATAGAGAAAGAGGCTTGGGGTGTTCTCTTCGGGTTGCGGAAGTTTGAAAATGGACATATGGATCTCAAATTGAGATCAAAACGGATCATAATCCATTAAAATTTCTCACTGAAACAACCCCAAGGTCTACCAAACTCACTAGATGGACTCTTGCCTTGCAACGCTGGAACCTGAGTATTTCTCATCGTCCAGGAGCGCAACATTTGAATGCTGATGCAATTTCTAGGCTATATAGGAAGAGCTGGGAAGAACAGTCAGTTGCTAGTCCATCGGCATCAATAACTAAGTAGTGCACAAACCTTAAAGGGGTGTCATCCCGTTTTAAATTTTCTTTTGTTGTGTATGTGTAATTGTAATTGAATCTTGTGCTTATAATAGTGTATTATCATGTGTAGATTTTCTGTAATAATAATATTAGTACACGGTTCATTAGAGATGTCAGTAGATAATGTTCAGACACCTTGAAATGTATATGTAATAATAATAATAATGAAGAAACCTGCAAAGAGACTATTGAACTCTTCTGTGATATTATTATATGTTCGGGGAAAATTAGCCCCTAAAAGGCATATTTTCCACTAAGGTGGGGGGTGTCAGTTTCTGAGAAACTTCTGCTATTAGAACTATGGCTCTATATTATTTTTGTCCTACTATATTATTTATTGTATGATCTGTGTACTGGAAATTTCAAAGTAACATTCTTTCCTTGTCTGAAACTGGATCCGTGCAGGTGAATTGTACAGTTTGTATAGAGGGATAACGATGAATGGAGAGGGGTTTGGCTACCTTTTGTGATGTCTGTTAGAGATGGGGAGACAAAAGAATTCCCCGAGGGGCAGATCTAAGAATGTTGTCAGAGTGGAAATCCCGGTTTTTACGTAGAAAAAAAGCAGAGGGTTGCGAGAGAGGCAGTCGCTTCTGCGGGGAGAAGGTAGGTTGAAGTCTGGCACGCAAAGTGGAATGTTGTTCCGGTATAGCTCTTAGATAGAGCGTAGGGTTGAATGAAGCTCGCCGAGCTTAGAGCCATTGTGTTGGGAGGTTAAGAGTAATCTCCGGTAACGCTAATTTAACGAGTAGAGAGTGAGAGTGATATAACATAGTTTAACAGTGCACAACCAGCATTTACTGTATTTAATGTAATGTTGAACCGGATCACCTACATCCGAGTTTAAAGTGTAAATAATGTTTTGGGTTTTGTAAATAGTGTGTAAATAAACTGTTAATTTAGTTAATTGAACCAGTTAGATTTCATTTAAACAATCCTCTCAGAGCGTGACCGATATCACGTAAACATATCGGTGGTGGCAGCTTATAAATAACAAAGAATTTTCTTAGAAGTTGTGCGGAATAAGAGGAAACTCCGACAAAAACAAAACCCCTTAACGGGTTAAAAGCTTGTGAAACAGCACTTTATCCTATGCTATAAGAATTTTAAATGTGGAACTTAAAAATAATGATATCAAATTTAGGTGATGTTTTGCTATTTCTTCGAAATTATATATTTGTATTATTTATTTCATCATTTTATTTTTGTTCTATTTATAACCGCATGTGCAAAAGTTATGTTCCAAATGAAAAGCTGTATAAAATTTTATTCGCTGTTGCCTTATCATCTACATCTCTCATAAATTCAAAATGTGAGTTTTAAAGTATATGATATAAAATTTAAGTGACGCTTTGAAGTGGGTTTAAAAGGTTTGTTTTAAAATTCCATTTAAATTATTTTTGATTTGGTTAAAATATGTTTTTACATCCACACAATACTTTTAATTTTCCAAGTCACTGTTAGATATATCACTTAAATTGAATCTATACTATGCATTGAAATATTTTTAATTCAATAAATTGATTTATCTTATGTGTCACGCTATTCAAAATTGTGAAAAAGATTTATGTAAATGGTTTCTTTGCGTCAAACTATCCGTTTTCATACATTTCACTTACTTTGGATACAATGACGTAAAGAAACTATTTACATATATCTCACTCACAATTTTAAATATTTTGAATTTATGAGAGATGTAGATGATAAAACAACAGCGAATACTATTTTATACAGCTTTTCAAGTTGAACATAACTTTTGCACATCCGATTATAAATAGAACAAAAATAAAATGATGAAATAAATAATACAATTAATATATTTTTTAAGAAATAGCATAACGTCACCCAAAATTTAATATCATTATTTTTAAGTTCCATATGTAAAATTCATAGAGCATAAGAGTGATCAAATGATTAAAAAAATATACTTATACGATTTAATGCAGATTTAATTTTCACTATTTTTATTACAAATTTCCTTACAGCAGTTTGTATAAAAAACAAGTGGGTAATTGTGATCGCAGATCGCGCAGAGGATTTCGTTTGATATTCCTTAAAACACTTTATCCTTAAATTAATAAATCCAAATTGTTAATTTATAATTATTAAATCCTTACATATATGGTGCATCTATTGTTCCATTTTCAGGCGACAGGGGAAACACTCTTCTAAACAAACCACCTTCCGAATGAAGTCGTTAAAAACTAAGTTGAATAAGCCAAACTTCGTTGTGAACGGACCCATAGAACCCAAGATATGCAAGCGCACACTGGCAGTAAAAAACCGGACTAAAATATGTAAGGCTATAGGTTTCAAGTTCAATGAATCAAACCCGTCGTCATCGGGCCCATAGAACTCGAGATACTTTGAAATGAAATAACAATAAAAAAAAACTGAAATTATTATTCGAAAAGTACTTATAGAGTACTTATACATAAAAATTTTACTTTAGTGATATAGAGTGTCATTACTAAATTAATTACAGTGGAACTCCAGTTGTACGTTTTGCTCGGGATCGGATAAAAAAATGTAAAACTCAGTAAAACGTACAACTCAACTAATAGTCCACCGGAACCATTTTTAAAAATATATCATTAAAATTTACCTTTTATTTCGAAACTGAAGTTTTGTATGTGTTATTACACCCATGACATAAATTCGCGGAAATGTAACAGAGTGAAAAACAAAGGTACATAAAAAAGTACACATGAAGTTATTTTATCATAAAAGCTTTATAAAAAATATTTATTACACATGTACAGTCTCTCAAAAGAATTCACCGGAATCACTTTGGCATGTAAATTATCTATCAAAAGAGATTTCAGCAGTTTCCTGAATTTTATTGAAATAATTACTAATTTTGTATTGTTTCTTGTCTCCAGAACCGACATTGAACTGTAAACTTTGTATTTCTCTTAATAATGCAGCCGTTTTTAGCTCACAGGCTATCAAAGCCTGAGAGCTAATGTGCCCGCCCGCTCTGTATGTATGTATGTACGTACGTACGTACGTATGTACGTAACGCGATAACTCTTGATAGAAACATCCGATTTGTTTCAAAATTTTTTCCTAGGTTTATTGTGATAAGGCGCTTCCCTGATTAGTTTTGGGTGTTCTTTGGTTAAGGATAAAGGAGGAAAAACGGGGTTAGTCCAACCCCTTAATTCAGATAAATGGGTTTTTCATGCAGAATGATTCGAATTTCTCCGAATTTGGTATACCGGTTTATTATGTTAAGGAACTTCCCTGATTAGTTTTGGAGGTTCATTGGTTAAGGATAAAAGGGAAAAGGGGGGGTTAGTCCACCCCATTAATTCAGATAATTGGGTTTTTCATGCAGAATCATTCCATTTGCCCAGAATTTGGTATACCGGTTTATTATGTTAAGGAACTTGCCTGATTAGTTTTGGGTGTTCATTGGTTAAGGATACAGGGGGAAAATGGGGGTTAGTCCACCCCTTTTTATTCAGATAAATGGGTTTTTCATGCAGAATGATTCGATTTGCTCTGAATTTGGTATACCGGTTAATTAGGTTAAGGAACTTCCCTGATTAGTTTTGGGGGTTCATTGGTTAAGAATAAAGGGTCAAAAGGGGGGCTAGTCCACCCCCTTAATTCAGATAAATGGGTTTTTCATGCAGAATGATTCGATTTTCTCCGAATTTGGTATACCGGTTTATTATGTTAAGGAACTTCCTTGATTAGTTTTGGGGGTTCATTGGTTAAGAATAATGGGTCAAAGGGGGGGGGGGGGCTAGTCCACCCCCTTAATTCAGATAATTGGGTTTTTCATGCAGAATCATTCGATTTGCCCCGAATTTGGTATACCGGTTTATTATGTTAAGGAACTTGCCTGATTAGTTTTGGGAGTTCATTGGTTAAGGATAAAGGGGGAAAAACGGGGTTAGTCCACCCCCCTTAATTCAGATAAATGGGTTTTTCATGCAGAATCATTCGATTTGCTCCGTATTTGGTATGCCGGTTTATTATGTTAAGGAGCTTCCCTGATTAGTTTTGGGGGTTCCTTGGTTAAGGATAAAGTGGGAAAACGGGGGTTAGTCCACCCCTTTTTATTCAGATAAATGGGTTTTTCATGCAGAATGATTCGATTTGCTCCGAATTTGGTATACCAGTTAATTAGGTAAGGAACTTCCCTGATTAGTTTTGGGGGTTCATTGGTTAAGAATAAAGGGGGAAAAGGGGGGCTAGTCCACCCCCTTAATTCAGATAAATGGGTTTTTCATGCAGAAAGATTCGATTTTCTCCGAATTATGTATACCGGTTTATTATGTTAAGGAACTTCCCTGATTAGTTTTGGAGATTCATTGGTTAAGAATAAAGGAGGAAAAGGGGGGTTAGTCCAACCCCTTAATTCAGATAATTGGGTTTTTCACGCAGAATCATTCGATTTGCCCCGAATTTGGTATACCGGTTTATTATGTTAAGGAACTTCCCTGATTAGTTTTGGGAGTTCATTGGTTAAGGATAAAAGGGGGAAAACGGGGTTAGTCCACCCCCCTTAATTCAGATAAATGGGTTTTTCATGCAGAATCATTCGATTTGCTCCGTATTTGGTATACCGGTTTCTTATGTTAAGGAACTTCCCTGATTAGTTTTGGGGGTTCATTGGTTAAGGATAAAGGGGGAAAAGGGGGGTTAGTCCACCCCTTTTTATTCAGATATATGGGTTTTTCATGCAGAATGATTCGATTTGCTCCAAATTTGGTATACCGGTTAATTGGGTTAAGGAACTTCCCTGATTAGTTTTGTGGGCTCATTGGTTAAGGATAAAGGGGGAAGGGTGGCTATTCCCCCCCCCTTAATTTATATAAACGGTTTTTTCATGCAGAATTATTCGCTTTGCTCCAAATTTGGTATACCTGTTTATTAGGTTAAGGAGCTTCCCTGATTCGTTTTGGGGATTCATTGGTTAAGGATAAAGGGGGGGAGGCGAGTTCACCCCTTTAATTTAGATAAATGTTTTTTTTGCAGGATTATTCGATTTGCTCCAAATTTGGTATACCGGTTTATTATGATAAGGAGCTTCCTTGATTAGATTTGGAGGTTCACTGGTTAAGTATAAAGGGTGAAACGGGGTCTAATTCCCCTTCACTTATTTTTTTGAGGGGCATTATTCTTTAAAATAAGAGTATGATATACAATTAGTGTGAATAGCCTGTGAGCTCAATGCCATCAGTTTAGCTGGGCATTTTTCTTTTTTATTAGTTATTTCTTGTACTCATCACGAACCGTTTTACTATGTCAAAAGCCCTCAGAGCAGCACCACATCGAAAAATCATTCTGAGTGGGATCATCACAATCTGACACGTCGTCAGTCGACAAAGACGGAAGGCACGGCGTAACAAAAATTCTAAAATTATTTTGTAACAAAGTGGTTACATACCATTCGGATTATTATTTGGCTATAAAATTATTATTCGGATTATTATTTGGCTATTCTTTGTTATTACTATAGGGAGAACAGGGGCTGGGCTCGGTTCAAGAACAAGACACCCACCCCTTTCAACCATTAGCTATTGGCATAGTAGAAATTTATATCATACCGTTATGTTTTGTACTAGTTTAGTATTTGACATCCTGAAGTTACTAATATATATACAGCAGAACCTCGATTATCCGACGAAACTGGGACCGAACAGACAGCTGATAATCAAATATCCGGATAATCGAGAATTTATCAATAATCATCTAGTTTACTATGCAACATCGTCATCGAACTGCTATTAGGACTGTTTGAACTGCTTGATAAATATATAAATTTAAATTATACATGAAAATAATTTTATTTGTTTAGAACAGGGACGTGTACACAGAAGGGGGGGGGGGGGAGTATAAATATCCCGAGATCGGATCTTGTGGGAACTCAAGCTAATTTCAATGGAATTCGAAGAAAGGGGAAGCAAAATGCTTATATCTACTCGTGGTTTGGAAAGGAACACTTGCATACACAAGGAATGTGAAAGTAAAAAAAAAAAATAAAAAAAAAGTTGGAAAAAATTCAGAATATCGACATCGGTTTATACAGAGTTCCGGTTACACGAGGGGTGTATAATCGAAGTTCTACTGTACCATATATACTCGTTTGTAAAACGAAGAATTTTTGACGATTTTCTGCAAGTAAATTGGGGGATAGACTTATACGCGAGTCAATTACAAAAGCCAAAAAAAAAAAAAAAACCCTTCGAATGCTGCAAAAGTCTGATTTTTTATGTGTATAAATAATAGAATAATATATAAAATATACAAATAATAATAATTTCTTATTAAAAATTTTTCAATGATTTGCTTTTGTTTACTTACTAATTTTTCGCATCTTTGGTTTGATTTTGTGCGAAATTGAAGTAAAAAGTTAGGAGGTCGACATACGCGAGTTTTTGATTTTTTGCAGAATTTGCATTCAAAAGTTAATGGTCGGTGTATACGCGAGTATATACGGTATATATACTCTATTAATAATTATTGATTATTATGAATTTTAACTATGCCAATAGCTAATGGTGAGGAGGGAGAGGGTCTTGTTCTTTAGCCGACCCCACCCCCCACCCCCATTATAGTTATAATAAAGAAATTTTTATAGTCAAATAATAACCTGAATGATATATAACCTTTTTTGAAACATATCAAATGGCATAAAACATAGATATAATGCTTAGACAGTAACGGAGAAAACCCCTACCCTTTCGTGCCTAGTGTCCCAAAATTGGGACGTTTAGATTTTTATATGTTAAATAAATATTTCTTCAAAGAGAATTTTTTTATTATTTTTTACGTTCATTTTACACCATTTACTATAATTAAGCACAATATTGAGTTAAAAAAAATCAGGCACTAATGGGTAAAGATTGCCTAGGAGAGTAAAATAACGTAAAATGTTTTATTTTCTTGAAAAATATTTTTAAAATGAAAGACTTTTTTGTAGTTTGTTATTAAACTTGTTCCCTGGAAAGGTTTTTTTTTAATATTATTTTAGTTAAAATTACATTTTTTTTTTAGTTTTTTTGAAAGAGCGGTCAAAATGACCGTTCACGGCCGTTCTAAGTATATTGAAAACGCTGCCGTCATTTTTAATTTGATTTGCTTTAAAAAGATTACGGAAGGTTGAATTACAATTAAAAAATCAAGGGCGATTATACTGTAAACGGGTTTCCCTTTTACTGATTATTTCAAGGCCGAATCAGCTGCTGTTAGTTGCTCTTTTCGTGCTTGATTAAATAAGATTAGTTAAACATTTGAAAATTAGAAAATATTAAAGAAACTAAGTGAACAGTCTTTGCTTTATGGTATTTTTTAACAACGCCATAAGAAAATGATTTTAATTAAGATATTTTAAATATAACGTTTTAAATCTGACATAATTCACACCAAACTTTCCCTTCTCTTTGTAACATTCATCTGAAAATATTTTTATTGTTAGAAGGGTAATATAATTATTTGCACTACCTTAAAATTGGCAACTATAGTTAAAAATATCATCTCGAAATTTGAAATAAATCTGTCATGTAAATATATTTTTAAATTTAAACAGTTTGACAATATTATTATTTGTCCACTTTGGCCAATATGACGTAATTCTTCAATTTACGACTTTTAACACATGTCAATGAATTTATTATTCAAAAATTTTCTTTCTCTTTTAATATTCACGTGTAAATATAATTTTTTGACGTAATTTTCAACATTTTCCTTTTTTTAATCATAATCATTCAATATCTAATTTGAAAATAACTGATTATTTTATAATTTTCTTTCATTTTAAATTTGCTTGCGTAAAAACAATTTTTATGACGTAATGTTCAATATTTTCCTGCTTTTAACACGTTATCATTTAAATTTAATTTGAAAGATTTTTTTTTCTGGTTATAATAGTCACGTGGGAATAGATTTTTAATTTAAACGATGTACGATCCTTATTTTTTGCACTGTTTTAACAATTGGCAACAATTTAAAATAATAACCTTGACTAAAGTATGTAAAAATTATCTCTGGAAATTCTGAAAATTTTAAATTAAAATTGAAATAAACCCTCAGAAATTAGGCAAGTGAAAATAATAAATGCAGTCTGCAACCCGCGAGTTTCTATAGAATATCCATAGAAGAAATGATTAAATTCTTATGTATAGTTTTTGCTCCTGTAAATCATATTTAATGGAACGATTTTATCCAGGTTTAACATTAAATATCTCTTAAAATAATTGTTTGATTTAAAAACTGTCTACTTCAACGTGTTTATCAACTATTTCTTTATAATACTAACCATTTTCATATTTTTGTATGCAGTAATTTTCTTAATATTCGCGAGATAGACTTCCGGTCGCAAAAAATTCTTTGACAGCAGTTAGTTATTTTTTTCCTGGAATAGGGATACAAAATGTAGTACGCATTTCCGTCAAAAGATGGCGATACTACAATTATGCTAAAGTCGTTATGCAAACATTCTTTATAAATGTTGCAAGACTGAATAAACTGAATTGTCTTCATGTTTTTAAACATCATTATTATTTATAAATAAAATATTTCAACTTAATTATTTATTATAAAATAATTATTACATCACAATAGTTTTTATGATAGGAGAAAAAATATAATGCACTTCAGGGATTATATTTATCGATAGTTATCATTATTAAATAATAAAAACAATGAGATTTTAAAAATGAGAGCTGGAATGAATTATTTTTTTACGTTTCTGATGTTGTAATTTATATTCAAATAATAATTATTAATGTATAATTTTTGTTAAGTGATTGAGATTAAATATATTTATAAAATTTGTGGTAATTTTTTTTTTGTTGAAAAATTGTCATGAAATAATCATTATCAAAGTGTCATCATTATAATTGTAATTTGATTTTATTTAACTTAATACCAATTAAAAAATTACAAAGAAACTGAGAATAATGGTCAACTATTCTTTATTAACAAACTTAAAAAAAAAATATTTACATGTGAAAATAAGTATCAACGAGTATGGAACTCGCGATCATAGGATCACCAGACGATTGTCCTTAACTGCTCGGCCAGTGCGAGGACAAGTTTTTTGCCCAAATTTGTTGAAAAAGAAAGCATGATTGTGAATACAGTGTGATGCATTTTCGGTGAAATTTCCATAGAATGGCGAAGAAATATTGCCCAATATTTCATGCGCATTATATAACGAACAAGAGTCTTGTTGGAAACCAGTGAAGTCTTATAAGCTGCATCTAAAGCATATTCATATTATAAATTGATTTTTAAATAAAAGCCGGTGTCATTTTCGATGGAAAAAATCGGATTACTTAACGAACGAAACTTTTCCTGGAAATGAGTCATATCTTATTCCCTTCATGTAAAACAGATTCATATTATGCACAAAAAAAAATCACCCCGGCCATTTTCGAGAAATAGAAATTAGGAAACTATACCATCGGATTTTTTTAAAGAGTGGGTAACAAGATCTCAAAATATTCTGCACGTAGAAATGTAAACGTTCCAGAATAGGATTAGACTTCAGATATAAGAGTGTTTTAAAAAAATCGGAACAATATCAGCTCTATTTGCTGAGTTATGGAATGGTGGTTTTCGCGTTTCGTTTGATCTCAAGTTAGGGGTATATATGAGTTCCGCCATTCTTACGATTTTAGGTTTAAGGTTGCGTCACTCTGGAATACTATCGTCTCCCATGATTCAATTTAAATAATAAATAAATATTGTTATTACACTCTAATTAAAAAGGAGTGACTATTCACTACGGAGGTGTGAACATACACACTATCGCTGAGTCAAAATATGCCCATCCTCCTTAGAGTGACTATTCACTCTGAGCAAAATTGGAACTTTTGACTCTCGGAAAGATTGAAAACCCTCTACTGCGAAGTGAATAGTCACTCTAAACAGGGCTAAATAATCACTCTTTTACAGGAGTGAGTATTCACAGGAGTGATATGCTTGCTAAAAGAGAGCGTTTTTTCACCCCTGGTAGGAATGAATAGTCACTCTTTCATAGGAGTGAATGTTCAATTTTTATGCGGCGATCTTTTTATGCTGTTTTATGAGCATTTTAAAATAATCACATCTTTTAGAGAATGCAATGAAAATAAATGCAAGCGTGATAAAGATTGGAATAAAATAATGTATTGAATATATTTATTAAATTCATAGTTTGTAAGTTTAATTGAACTTTTAAGGAAAAACTCAATTAAAATTGCAAGTGAATTAAATTAGAATACTGAAAGAAAAGAACTAAAATATTTTATTATAATCTTATCCCTTGTGTTTACTTTCATTGCATGCCCTATAAATATACGATACATTTAAAATGCCTAATTTTAAATGTTTTGTTTTAAATATAAATTCTTATCTTTTTAACGTACTTTTTAGCAAAATATCGTTATTTTGTAGCCATTTTATTCTAAACTACTTTTAATTTTTCCACTTAAAAAACAATGCATATCAACTAATATCTTTTAAAATAAGTTCTAAGCTTGATCTAAATATGAAAATTGTGTAAGTTTTTTCATGTGTTGAGATTTGTCATTGCCGTATTAAATATGAACATTGATTCTAGAAGTTTATATTATCTGGAATAAGTGTATATATTTTTTTAAAACATATTCCTTAACTTAATTATGATTTGAAAATTTTCCGCTATTGCTTAAAAACATATATTAATACAACTCTTATTTATAGAACGACATGATAAGTCATACTTATTTAATTTTTTTATTCCCGTATATATTGTATTTTCTGAATATGAGCTAAATAGATTTGGTATGATTTTTAGGAAAAGACTGATCTGTGAAATAGTGAAAAGAAGGAAATATAAAAAGAAAAGAAATGACTACATATGTACTTGCTCTTATTGTTTGAAAAAATATTTTTAATGTAGTAGTTATTTATCTTTTTAAAATATATTAAATCTTATATTATATAAGTGATTCAAAGAACTTTCTAAAAAATATTCTAAAGCAGTTTTATGTATAAACATGAGGCATAAAAAAACATTTTATCTTAACGCTTAAATATCATGTTTTATTTTTTATGCCAATAATTACGTGTATCAAAAGCGCAGAAAATGCGTTTACAATAGAAGGAAATTTAATAACACATTCAAAATGTTTATAATTAAATGTTTGATTAAAATCACAAACAGTAAAAGAATGCTTACATACAAATAAAAAAAAAATAAATATACCAATTTGAAAACACTAAAAATAACAATTATTATTTTATGACTGTACTATTAAACAACAAAAAACTACCATAGATGAATCAAATGCATTATTAGAAATTAACATTTTCTCAAAAATCTTTCCACATGTTAGAAGAAATTCCTATTATTTTATAAATCTAGCGAATGTTAAATCTGAAAACATTGGTATTATGAAGATTTAGGATTTTAAATAATAATTTAAAATATTATTAGTAATTGAAAAATATCTTTCAAAAGTTTCACTACTGTAATATGAAAAAATCCATTTTCCCAGTATAATACTAATTTCTAATCTGAAACCGTTTCGTAATGTCATCATACTTAACTCCAAAATAATAATGACGAAAAACACTGTAAGCATTAGTAATCAGAAAACAGACAGAAACCAACAAAAATCCAAATCACTGTCTCAACATATTTTCAATCTCAAGTAACTTCAAATTAATGTTCATATTTTACTATGAATCAGTCTCAGCGTCAACTTTTTTCACCGAACGATGGCAGATTAAGATATTTTACATCACAATATCGAATAGGAAAATATCGCTCTTGAAAACCATTGCAGATCAGTATTTTTCTATATAATATAAAAGTATTTAACTCATGATCATAATACACGAAATAGAAATAAAAGATTTAAATTAAATAAGACTTACCTGTTCGCTATATAAGTACTTTAACAATATCCGTGTATTTTTATCCTAAAATGGCGGAAGTCATTCTCTTATCTTAAAAAAAAGCGTTGTAGCCGCTGTTCTGATTGGATGATGGGTAATACTAATACAACGATAATCACTACTTCTTAGAATGACTATTCACTTTAAGCAGGAGTGAATTGTCACTCTAAGAAGGAGTCACTATTCACTCTTGAAAAGGAGTGCGTTTTAGTATTAAATGAGCGTAATTTCCAATGTTACATTAAGAAATGCAGTTTTTGAAAATTAAGAAGTGACATATTTTGGGGCTTTCCATTCCTTTACTCCTTATGTAGTGGTTCAAAGTTGATCAAAAAAATTTTAAAGTGTATAATGCCAGTCTTTCAATCTCGACAACAAAGTGACATATTTTACTCTAGACAATTGAGTGCAATTTTCACTCCTTTCTAGGGAGTGGAAAATTCTACGCTTTAAGATGTGTATTTTTATAGAATTCACCCCAGAAAGAGTGAAAATCCTGTCACTCTTTCAAAGAGTGAAGTTTTCACTCCTCCCAATTTTAGAGTGTATGTTTAAATAAATATAATTGATTATCAATTTAATTTATATACATATTTATTTAATAAATTCTATAGGCAGCTGTTAAGAGATAGAATAAAGATAAAATATACACTCGGAGATTATTATATCTATATGGTTGAGCTCCAACCATTAAAAAAAACGAAAACTTTCAAGACTGTTATTAATTATCTAAATATAGATCACTTTTCAAAGAGAAAAATATTTTATTTAAAAATGAAGGGACTCTGAATCTTTTATCTATAAATTCATTAGAATGAGAAATTCATTAGAAAAATTTCAATCCTCATGAGCTTCAAAGACATTGAGCTTTAGATTGTGAGGCTGAATGGTGAACAATCAGAGAAGGTTTATTTTTGGCTTGATAATGGAATAGATTTTGAAACATTCCGTAGAATGGAAAACGGGTTTTCCTTCAAAATGCTTCGACGTTTTTCTTCCATTACATTAAAATAATAAATAATTAAAATATATATACAGATAACGTTAACGAAAAAAAATATTAGAGCTCCTTTCTTTTTAACACTGGATAACTTATTATGCTTTATTAAACATACTATACAAATCTGTTATTATTCCACCTGTCTATAAAGAATTTGTGTATTAAACGGAAAAGTGTCATAGTCCCAAGGGAATGAGTAGATAGAATTATATCTAGGATTACAACCTGTTTAAAACACACACCACAATTTTTATTATAAACACACACAAAAAATAATTTATTATAAGACACACAATTTTTAATTTAATGAAAACACGCACAATCTGTTCTAACGAGTTGTCATACAAAACAAAATTTCGTCAATATTGCCGGATCGTCCAGATTTTAAAACACCATTTTGACGAAATATAGGCACCTCGGTGCATTTTAGACATATTTGCCGAAATAAAATAAAACAAATATTTAAAAATAATAATAAAAATAATATTTTATGTAAAAATATTATTCATATTCTATATTATTTTATAATTTCAATGTATTTTAATTTTATAATTTTAATGTTTCGACACTTACAACTTTTCCTATTATTATTAAGAGCCTTGTTCCATGATAAGTTTAGTAGTTTTTGATTGAAGTGTACTACACGACCACAGCAGGAAAATCAACAGCATGTAGAAGTTGTGCAACTGTATTTAAAAAAATATAATAATTATTTCTCATATTATACATACGATACCCAGAAAAAGATACAAGAAAACATTGCGGGGTCGGTTTGACACCACAAACGAGGTGGAACAATGAACCCCCCCCCCCCCCCCCCAATCTTAGAGTACTTCATTGACGGCCTTCGAAAGGTTAAACAAGTTGGAAATTACACGTTAAACAGGGCAAATGAGGTATGTTCTTGATATAACTACTTTTATAAATATTTTTTGCACCGCATATTGTACTGAATGTATATTTTAATTCTCTTCATAAGTGCATATCAATTTCATTCTGTCCGAAAGGCTGTAACATCATTAAAATGCACCTGAAATATTCTTTCCCCAATGGCCGTAATGTAACGGAAAACTTTTGACTGTCCCTCTAATTAAAACTATACATCCGATTTTCATAAAAATTTGAAATTACTCGACAAAATTTTGCAACAATTATATATTTAAAATTTCAGACGATTCAGTTAGGTGACTTTTGCTTTGTTTTATGCGGACGGATGGACCGAACAACGACAATTGTTCTTACGTATTTATATAATTACGAACGCCCCTAAAAAACGCTGGGGAAAACATATAACTCTGGATTTTGACTATATAGCGAATCCTTAGAAAAAAAGAAGGGTTTCTATCTCAAATATTTCCTAGCGATAATTAGAAGTTTACGATACCCCCTCGTATGTACTGTAATATACAAATTTTAAGTGTAAAATTTAAAGTTTACAGATTTGCTTTTATTCTTGAAAAACGTACTATTACCTAAGCTTTGACTTAAGAATGTTTCATTGTAACCACGATTTCATATGTGATTTAAAAAGCGTAGTTTTAAGTTTAATATCTATGTTTTTTGCTTTATCTTATTAAATAAAATCTGTTATGCTTTTTTTAAAAATTATAGATTCAACGAAGTGTAAATTATAAAGCAAATAGTATATTATATAAATAACGTTTTTCGATATACAAATATTTTAAAGAGAAATATATATATATATATATATATATAATAATGCACAGTTAAAAAACACAATGTGTTTTTTTTTATATTAAAAAAAAATATGTATGTCATATGGTATTAAATGCATTTCATGATTAATATTAAGAAAATAAAATTCACATTATGAAATTATTAAAACTTGTTAATAAGACTCAACCGCAAAATTCAATATAAGATTGATAAAAATTCGATGAGTTAACTTTACTCAAAAACCCTTGAAATTGCAATTTCCCTTTTCGCGTTTCTTCGAAATTCAATAGCATCGGAAATTATCTTTTTCTCTGAATTCCTTTCATTCAATCTTGCATTTTGTACGGAATGCTAAATTTATGAATAAATACAAATCTATGAATAGAAATTACAGTTTCTATTTTTTTTTTTTTATGTCTACTAGTCCTGTATGGTTTTTTTTTTCCATTTCCTATTCTTAAAAGATAAATTTAAATAAGTATTAATTCAGTTATACATTTAAAAATATTACTTACATGTGAGTGAATAAATTTTATTAGCTTTTATATCATGCTTAAAAATTAAACCATAGACTATGATAATAAACTTTTAATTTTGTACCTAATATTACATATTCATGACAACATCAAAAAAAAAAAAATATTTTGTAATATACGTTAATAAAGTGAAATATTTCAGTTAAAAAAAGATTTTAAAATCAACTTACAAAGTCAAAAAATTATTATTTACAATTTTGATTTTTATATACATAATTATTGGAATTGACGCTAAAATCTAAACTTTTTTTTTTTTAACCATTTGGAAAAATGGTTATTGTTCTCGACGGGATGGGAAATTAAAAGCATATCTGAAGGTTTTCATTGGTTTAATCTGCATTTTATTCGTTTTATGATTGGTCTATACAGTAATCTGTATTTCCTTTTAATTTCAACAACGGTGGATACCTTTTGTTGCCACTATGACAAAAAAGTAATAAAAACTACAAAAAAAAAAAAAATGATAACTCAGAAACAAGTTGAGATACAGCTTTCAAACAAATTGCATTTAAAAGTACATTTTTTTCTCTATACTACGGTGTAAAAAGTAATATTGTGGGATGTTTAGAAGTTTAAGAATGAAATTTCATTTAAAATTGGGCGTCAGATTTCTTGGAAATCTGACGATGGAAAAGCCTTTTCCCGAACAGCCAATGAAATTCTTGGATAATTACGTAAGTTTCAGGTGTATAATACTTAAGTTTCATGAAATCCGACGGGTCGCAGGCGATATTCTAGGCTTGCAATTTTTACGTGTAATAACACTAATAATGTTTAATTCATGGCGTACGTAATGTATGATCAACTCCGTGCGATTTTTTATGTTTTAAATTTTAGTCTTCAAGAAAATCGTTTTCCAAATGGTCGTTGTAATTTGATAAATTGCTTTTTTTTTTCTCAATCTTTTATAATATTGAACAATGCATTGTGATATGAAACTTTAATTTTTTCATCTAAAATTTAATACAATTTTATTTTTAAAAAAGTCTTTGAGGTGCTATGCATCATATGTACCGGTCAAGTGAAGATTCTAACGCGGGACTCTCACTGCTTAATTCTCAAACAAGTTTGTACTCATTAGGTGTGTTCGTAATTATACAGGGTGCAATATGTTATCTATCGCCGACCTTTAATTTCTCAACCGTTGGCCGTAGACATATAGTTCCAATTACAAAAACGTTTCAAATGAGGTAAATATTCATGTTGTGGCATTATTTTAAGTAAAAAAATCAATTTTATAAAAATTACGAAATCTAATATTTTATACGGTCACCCAGGCCCTATAGTTATATTTAGTAAAAGTTTACTCATATCATAACAGATATAACCCAAAAAGTTTGACACCTGCTCTGCAAAAACTGACACAGTTATTCAATTTCAAAGTTTGAGATTTTTGCACATGATTTTGTCTTTCATTGAGGGATCAGTTAAAAGATGAATAAAAGTAATTCGAGATCAAAGTCAGGGTGCAATATACTTTTTTACAGTGAAACCACCTTTAGCCGGTATCGCCAAATCGGGGAATCATCAAAGAGGGATATTTCATCTAAAAATTTGAGCTTTTTATGGGTCGAACAATATTCAAACGTCAAAGTAGATAGAATTGACAACCGAAAAATAAAATATACTCACTAAGGACTAGATAAATGGCAGCGGAATTGCAGCCTGATTTTGATCTCGAATTACTTTAATTCATCTTTTAACTGATCCCCCAATGAAAGACAAAATCATGTGCAAAAATCTCAAAGTTTGAAATTTAATAACTGTGTGAATTTTTGTAGTACAGATGTCCAACTTTTTGTGTTATATCTGTTATGGTATCTGTAAACTTTTACTAAATATAACTATAGGGACTGGGGGACCGTATAAAAAGTTAGATTTCGTAATTTTTATAAAATTGATTTTTTAGTTTAAATAATGCCCCAACATGAATATTTACCTCATTTGAAACTTTTTTGTAATTAAAACTATATGTCTATGACCAACGGTTGAGAAATTAAAGGTCGGCAATAGATAACATATTGCACCCTGTATAAATAGGTAGCACGGTCGACGGTCGGTCTGTCTGTCTGCCCGTCCGCATATAACAGAGCAAAACTGCACAAACGAATGGTCTGAAATTTCAAATTTATAATTGTTGCAAACGTTTGTCGAGTTATTTAAAATTTTATTAAAATCGGGCGTATAGTTTAAATTCAGGAACAGTCAAATGTTTTCAGTTACATTACGGCGGATGGTGAAAATTTATTTCAAGTGAATTTTAATGATGTTACAGTCTTTCGAATTAATGAAATTGATATGCATTTATGAAATGCACTAAAATATACATTCGGTACAATATGCGGTGCAAAAAATATTTATAAAACTAGTTATATTACGAACGCACCTAATTTGCTACGTTTCACGTGCAATTTCCAACTTGTTTTTTATTGTCCCCGAAATGATGAAAGTCTGAGTGAACATTCCTCGGCTTGCTCTTTGGAGCTCTTTCCTAGCAGACAGACCCGCTTACTACTACGCCACTGGACTTCTCTAAACGATAATACATATGTATTTTCAAAAAAGCTTATAATAAATTCTAATAGTAGTTCTTATAATAATCTAATTATTCTTTTATATATCAAAAAATCCATTTTTCTTTTTATGTAATCGAAATTTTAATATGTTATTTTAAATAATTTTAACTGTTATTTCTGATCTGTGAGGCCTTTAAAATACATTTCTTCTTTGTGACAATTATTAAGGAACTTTCGAACAAATGGGATACATCAAGAAAATCTATTACAATTATTAAATTTTATGCATAACTTTTAATTATCTGATTTTATTAATTGTCTAGGTATCTGATGACGTTTACCAATAATAATAATTATTTCAAATTACCAGAGACACAAGCATAATGCAATTTACATGAAAATCTAATGATATAAATTAACCTCACAGCAACATATTATGTTATTTTGTTTTTCGATATGCAGTAATTAGTCCATGTAAAAATGCATTTTTTGCAAAAAAGAGCCTTAAAGCAATTTATATACGATCTCGTAATTGGAATCAGATATTTTGTATCTTAATGTGAATGTATTAGAAAATAAAGTTGTAATGAATATATATTATAATCTAATGAAAACTAATCATTGATTTAAATATCAATTGTGTGTAGAAAATTAAGTGAATATATTTTAAAAAAAATGTATTTTATCAAAAGAGACATGTACTCATGTATAAAATATCTGCTGCTATTTTTAACAATATTTTCATACGAATAGCACGTAGTACTATTTAAAATAAATTTAACAAAAAAGATTCATTAAATCTCAGATCTATTGTTAAAAAATCTTCAAACATACGAGATGAATTTGATGCAATCTGAAAAGCCAAAGAAAGTGATATAAAACCCACATGGGTCATAAAACACCACAAACCCTGTCCTATCTCGAACTTAAGCTGGATAGAAAGGAATATTTCATAAATGCATCAATTCTGAAAGAAATATATTTGTAATATTTCGTTAAATCCTACATTCAAAACAATCGCATATATGGAAATAAAAACTATAAAGTTTTCCATTTTATGAAGGATATCTGGATTTAATAGCGAGATAAAAACGTGAAGTATTAGCGATGTGAAAACGCTAATTGTCAGAAAATTCTCTTAGCCAATTCTGTTTTTCCGCAACCAGCAACAAGCTACATCTTGTAAGTAATGCATTTGGAAGGATGAGGGAAACTTTCTACGCAAATATAAGCCACTGCTGGTATTGGGCGCTTCCATAGCTGAAGTATGCCGTTGCCCGCAGACTAACGGAAACCACTGTAACTATCAGCTAAACCTCCTTCGTCAGTTTTGCTATTTAATCATCATTCAATGGGATTGTTTTGCAAACTGGTAACTTTTGTATGGAAAATATCTTGCATAAAATAAAAAGAAAAATGCCCAGTTAAACTAATGACATTGGGCTCACAGGCCATTCAATCTAATTGTATATTATACTCTTATTTCACAGAAAATAAAGAAATCGCCAAAAATAACCATTTGGCTAAATTAACCTTTAACTGATGTCACGCGGTCTCCAAGACCCCGCGACTCCCAGCTGTAAACACTTTTACAGCTTTTTACTTTTCTGTACTGAAGTTAAATAATATGAATAAAATACTTTTTTCATGCAATTTAATTCACATGCTCCCAAGAGAAGTACAATGATATTGTTAGGACGAAATTTAAGTAAATTCAACCATTTGAGTTATGTTTTTCGTTCATTTTACTCGAGGGGTCTGAGAGACCGGATCACATCAGTTGTGTGACAAATTTTAGCCACATCAGTTAAAGGTTATGGAGGGATTAGCTCCCCATGTTTCCTTTGTACTTAACCAATGACACTCCAAATCTGGTCGAGGAAGCGCCTTATCAGAATAAATCGTTTACAAAATTTGAAACAAACAGGTTATTACTGCATAAAAAACACATTATTTAAATTAAGGCGGCGGGGTTAACATTCCGATTCCACTCCTTCTTAACCAATGAACCCTCAAAACTAATCAGAAAAGCGCCTTTTCAGAATGTAGCTATATTCAAAATTTGAATAAAATCGGATATTTCTATCTAGCGTTATCGCGTTCCGTACATACAGAATCTGTGGGGACATTAGTTATCAGGCTTTTATAGCCTGTGAACTAAAAAACCCAAACAAAGATTTCCATTGGATCAGCTACGGTTATCTAGGTGGCCAATTTCTTCGCCAACTAAAAACAATCCAACCTGGATACTTTTCTGTCAGGAAGTTCCGAACGGCATTTACCGAATATGCCGAACGGTATTTACTTCGTCGTATTGCAGAATTCATGCGCAGGAATGACATCAATAAATCTTTGCAGATTATGTTCCAGAAAATCCAAATATGCTTGTCAGACAACCCAAATACACAACACATGTGGGCATATCAAGCAATGGCCAACTACTCAGAACCACACGTTTAAGATTAATCAAGTCTGGAAACACGAGTTTCGCGTTATAAAAGGTTTTCGTTGAGAATAATGATGCCGATAATGCAAAATAAAATGGTATTACGAGTGAAGAGTGATTCATATGTCTACAGTATCTTTCTCGCAAAATGGTGATCTTTAATATCTGTCTCCAATAGCGGCAAAATGTTACACGCGGTTCAAAGTTTGACGGAAGTATTCCTTGCAGCACCAATGTGAAATGGTATGAATAATACGTGTTTTTGCACAAAACCTTCATCACATTACTTTGTTCAATTCCGACTTTTCTAACAAGTATATGTGAACTCACACTTGGATCATGCACCACTCTGCCGAGTACCTGTATGTCTACGGAAAGACGATAACGGGCGCTCTCGCATTCCTTATGTAACGAACCATCATTTTTAGGCCTTTGGTGAAGCACGGCAAATACAACTTGGTTTGATGCTTCAGAGGTCTGAAGTTACGACAACGTTATTCCTCTAATTATACTTATTGAAAATAAAATTCAGAAGGGTAAACAATTAAAAAAAGGGCTTAAATCCATATTGAGGTTATAGTTTTCTAACATACCGTATTTATTTTCATCTACAAATATACTACGATGATTTGTGGGGTATATTATGCTCCCGTATAAAAATATTCAATGTTTATATAATGCATATTTTTCGTGGTCTTAAATTGCTAATTAACCCCCTATTACATATATTACACAATTTTCTGTGCTGAACTAATAAGACATATGATCTATTTTGAAAATAAATGTGCAGATGCAGTAAACATACGAATATTTATTTTTTAATTAGTATAATAAATATAACGTTACGTAAGAAATGAGCAAAAACGGAGATTAAATATATCTTAGAATTAAAATATTTATTTGTTTTGGTGACCTTCTGAACAACTAAAAATATTGATTCAGTAAAATTAAATTCTCCAGATTTGTACATTCATTTAAAAATGAATGATCGAATATCACACCGAGAGTGATCCATAATCTTTCACTATCTTGATATCTATTAAGTAGATACATTTTCAAAAGAAAAAAAAAAAAACTCTTTCGAATTTACTTAAGAAATAGTTGGTTGTTAAGTAGATAACGATTACATAAAACAACAAGAAATTTTCAAGATTAAATAAAATGGCGCCAGAGAGATTACAGTCGCATAATTTCATAAGAGAAAGATTGTGTAAGTAACATGTATTAAAAATCTTATAATAATATATGTGAATAAATTATAATCGTTACAAACTCATCTTTTTTTTTATTAAACAATATCATTCCCAGAAGATTCGTACATCCTAAACAATGTTATATGAAAGCTTAAAAATATAGCTTTCATTTACCGCATTTGCATATTTTAAAATAAACTAGATGAAACACGTTGACATTCAATGGAATAAAAAAGTTCAGGAGAAATTGCAATCTTTATTAGAAAAAACTGCAATATATGTGGTCATCCAGTGTCAAAAAAATTCGTCTCTATACTCTTAATTATTCATCATTTTTAAACAAAAATGTTCCGTACTTCAAGAAAACATTATTTTTCTGTTAATTCTTCCGAAACGTCTCAAAAATAGGGGAAAATATCTTTTATTCCTCGTATGCATGCATATTGACTTTATTAATACTAAATTTCGAATTTATTTGTTTAATGAAATTACGAAAATTCAAAAAATTAAAGTTTCTAATTTATGTAAAATGAACAAACAAAATTACGCTTCCGAATTAATTAAAGTAGCAATTTCTAATTTATATAATGTTATTCACAATTTATTTTTTAGAGTATTAGAAGAATATTCGCATGTAAAACATATTCAAAACAAACACATAAAAAAATATATTGTAGTTCAACAAACTTTAAAAAATTGATTGTATAAAAAAAATAATAATCATTTCTTTTCGGATTGAATTAAAAATATAATATTCATAATTTAAAACTAACATTAAAATTATGTGTTATTAAAAATATGTGTTATATGCAATAATTTTTATCCCCTATAATTCTATAAGTGTTAAAACACCAACCATTATTTCATAACGAAGAAATGTTCCTGCAAATAGATTTAAATTTGCGAGCTTTCACAAAAAAAAAAAATAAATAAAATAAATAAATAAATAAATAAGACAAGAAAAAAGAAATGCAGTGAAACATCAATTTTAGATAATATACAGTCGAACCTCGTTATCCCGACACTCTAAGGAACAGGAAAAAGTGTCGTTATAAGCGGAGTGTCTTGGGAACCAGGGTTGGAGAAAAACATGTTTATAAAATGCTGTATTTTTAATTAAGTTAAGACAATTTTAAATTCCTAACTGTTATTGCAGTTTTAAGCAATAAAACATTATTATAAAAAAAATAAACACAAAAACAAAATTGAAAAGAATAATAATCAGATTATTATGGCTTTCTTTTTTCTCGTTACATGAAATATTGATGAATTAAGGTTTGCTTATTCCTAAATATGCTTCCTACAATTTTTTTTCAATATTATACAATGAATTGTAATCAGTATTCGTTGTTTCAGAAATGAATGTTAGATAATTTCTCATCGTTTCAATGCAATGCAATGCTTCGCTTTTAGTATGATGAAAAACGGCACGTAACCGCAAGAAAGCACCGCCTGACCAGGACAAAAAGACCGCGAGTAGACTGATATGTCTATCTGGAACTTAAGTGGGTCATTCATAGTGTGTGGGTTTATTTATTTAGATAAAGGATTGGAGTAAAATTTTTCATTTGTCTGAATGAATATTTTAGACACTTTTGTGAAAATTTTGGCTAAGACATTTCTTACCGCTTACATCCCGTGCTTATAAGATGGATTATGAAAAGCAGGCTATTTTTCTTAACCGTCGGGATATCCGGAGTTGAAAATTATTCAACGACGTAAAATCCGGAGTTTATTTACATTAAAATCCTATTCAGAAAATAGGGTCTTTGAAAAACTGACGTGATAGGCGGAGTGACGTGAAAACAGGCTATCGGGATAAGGAGGTCTGACTGTATTTCGATAACGAAACCCTCTTCAGATCGAAAACTTTCCAAAAGTAAATAAATAAATATTAAAATTTGACCATATACGTTCAAGAGTTATGCGTAGAATAGCCGTTTAAGACCTGACCTACACAATTTTGCTAGTGATCCTAAAGAAAAAGAAAAAGTAATTTTCTTGTTTTTGTGAGATTTAAAGCCGAGCCTCCACTCACAGAATTGCGTGAATCGTCCCTTGGCATAACCTGATAGGGTGTATTTATTTAAATATTTTTTTCAATCAAATTAGGGGAAACCACCAAAATTTTTCATCTCTACCAAAAATCTCGCGTCTTAAAAGTTTAAAAAAAGAAGATACTATCGAATTTTATAACCTCCGTCGACAGTCGACATAAAAAACATATAAAAACACAGAGGCCGGAAAATGCATCGGATCTTTTTCAGGTGTAGCTATCAGCTTTTTTAGGCAATACGTTTTTCTGTATAGACATTTTCGTTCTATTTAATCGTATAATATCTGGGATTAAATACGATGAAGACTTCTAATCGAGATAAGGTGGTAACGGGAAAATATAAAATTTGGCAACTGTGGTTTAATTATCTGTTGGCAGAGTGTATGATCACGCAAGAAATACCTGGTACAAAAGTTAAGTTTACTAGATTCAGTAAAGGAAAAGATTTTGATTTGATACGTAATAATAATTCATATTTATAACTATCGTAATATCAAAAAGATGGTAAAAGAATGCTGTATATTTAGCACAAGATATTTTTTACAACTCAACATTATTTTTTATTACAGCTACAACTAAGTAAAGGTACAGCTAACTAAATGAATTTTGGACTAGCACCATTGGAAAAGAAAATTTAAGGGCATAGATACTAAGTTATAAATTAACACTTTGCAGGCGCGAGACTGTGATCCCAGTCCTGAATAGTACAAATGTTGAAAGCTAGAGACTGTGATCACAGTCCTGAGTAGTACAAACGTTGAAAGCTAGAGACTGTGATCACAGTCCTGAATAGAAAAAACGTTGAAACCTACAGACTGTGATCACATTCTTGAATAGAACAAATGTTTAAAGCTAGACACTGTAATCTCAGTTGCTTGATTAGCAATTGTGAAATAATATATTACTAGCATATGCTCCCGTCAAAAATGACGGAAAAGTATTATTTTACGTTTACGACATTAAGTCAGACTCAATTAAACAGGTGATTGATATGCATGATTATTCAGATAGTGGCAAGTCATCAAAAGCATTCAAAAAATTGTGTTTCCAAAAGTCAACCTTCAAAAGAAGAAAATATGAACCACCTCATGCGCAGAAAAAAAAAGACCTTTTTCCAACAACTCTATGGCGAAATTCTCCTTTTTTCCGCACATCTTTGATGAAATTTGTGTTTTTTTTTTTTTTCGCAGCCTTTTGACGAAATGAATGTTTTTATCGGTATTTATAGAAAAATTCGCGTTTTGTCTGCGCCCTTTTGACGAATTACACCTCTCGCGTTTCTTTGACAACAATCAGGGATGAGTTCCGCATCCTGCGCCGATTGGCTAAAATAAATGGGCCAAAAATCTTCTCAAGATGACGGAAAAACACTATTTTAAATCTTTATGTTATTTATAAATCAATGATTTTGCCCAAAAAATAGAAAATGATGTAAAAACATGCATTTATAAGTAACATAAAGATTTAAAAACGAAGTTTTTCCGCCATCTTGAAAAATTTGTTACAAATGCAGGTAAAATCTCGCTCACAACTGCCAAAAAATTTATTAAATATAAAATAAAAGTAAAAGGATAAATATAAATAAATACCAATAAATGAGACGGCGATTAAGAAAAAACAAGTTGGAAATTGCTCGTCAAACGTGGCAAATGAGGTGCGTTCGTACTATAACTAGTTTTATAATTATTTTTTGCACCCCATATTGTACTGAATGTATATTTTTTTGCGCTTCAAAAGTGCATAGTCTGTAACATCATTAAAATGCACTTACAATAATTTTTTCCCCATTCCCCGTAATGTAACGGAAAACTTTTGACTGTCCCTGTAATTAAACTATACATTCGATTTTCATAAAATTTGAAATGGCTCGACAACATTTTGCAGCAATTATATATTTAAAATTTCAGACCATTCGGAAGGCTGTAAAATCATTAAAATGCATTTGCTATAATTTTTTCCCATTGGCCGTAATGTAACAGAAAACTTTTGGGTGTCCCTGTAATTAAACTATACATCCGATTTTCATAAAATTGGAAATGGCTCGACAAAATTTTGCAGCAATTATATATTAAAAATTTCAGACCATTCGGAAGTCTGTAACATCATTAAAATTCACTTGCAATAATTTTTCCCATTGGCCGTAATGTAAAGAAAAACTTTTGACTGTCCCTGTAATTAAACTATACATCCGATTTTCATAAAATTAAAAATGGCTCGACAAAATTTTGCAGCAATTATATATTAAAAATTTCAGATCATTCGGTCGGGTAGTTTTTGCTCTGTTATATGCGGACGGACAGACAGACGGACGGACAGACGGACAGACAGACGGACGGACAGACGGACAGACAGACGGACTGAACGACGACTATAGGTGCTACGTATTTATATAATTACGAACGCACCTAAAAGGGAGATTTATACAAAAATAAAATAAAATAAAATATAAATATTTACACAAAAAACAAACAATCTGTTAAAATTTACAAAAAAAAAAAAAAAAAAAAATCAATAATTTAATGTTTATGGTGAAATTCTCGTTTTTTCCGCACATCTTTGATGAAATTCATGTTTTTTCGCAACCTTTTGACGAAATGGCTGTTTTTTCCGCAATCCTTTCACGAAAGGAGTGTTTTTAACGGAATTTATAGAAAAATTCGCGTTTTTTCTGCGCCCTTTTGACGAATTACACCTCTCGCGTTTCTTTGACAAAATTTAGGGAAGAGTTCCGCATCCTGCGCCGCTTGGCGAAATAAATTGTGCCAAAAATCTTTTCAAGATGACGGAAAATACCATTTTTAAATTTTTATGTTATTTATAAATCAATGATTTTGCCCAAAAAACAGAAAATGATGTAAAAACAATATACTTATAAGTAACAAAAAGATTTAAAAACGAAGTTTTTCCCTCATCTTGAAAAATTTGTTACGAATGCAGGTAAAATCTCGCTCACAACTGCCAAAAAATTTATTAAATATAAAATAAAAGTAAAAGGATAAATATAAATAAATACCAATAAATGACACGTCAATTCAGAAAAAAAGGAGAGTTTCATACAAAAAAAAAAAAAAAATTTAAAATATTTACACAAAAAACAAATAATCAGTTAAAATTTACAAAGAAAAAAAAAAAAAAAAAAACATCGTCTAAACCATTGTCAAAACCATCGGGTCTAAAACATCGTCAAGGTATGGTGCTTCGTCTTCTAACTGAATTAAATTTAAATTTTGATTGACGTTTGGTAATACACCCTCGATGTTTTCAGATTTGAATTTTCGGCAGCCGTTGGCTGAATCTTCCGTCTCTAAAATCATAAACCATGTAAAAATCGATATATTGGCCAATAAAGGGTGCATTTTAAACAGCTAGTGCAAAAATCCTAATAAAAAACAAAAAGAAATAAATAGCAGAGCAAGCGAGACTTACCTTACAATCAAAACGCGTTGACAGAAGCACAGGTGCATCCGAATGTATGCGGCAAATTATTTATGTAACAGAACACTATTCAAAATTTAGCTGACTAATGGTTCACGTTATACTGATGAACCAATAAGTTTCAAGATCTCCCGACTTAAAAAATTACATTTTTTTTTTCAGGATCTTATGTTGAAACTTGCGCTTTTGCAACCTTTCGATGAAATTCTCGTTTTTTCTGTGATCCTCTAATGAAAATCATATTTTTTCAGTGATTATTTCACGAAATTCACATTTTTCGGGATCTTTTGATGAAATAATGAATTTTTTCTGCAATCATCTGATGAAATTCATGTTTTTTCCACGATTATTTGGCGAAATTCACATATTCCATGATCCTTAGACGAAATATGCGTTCTAAAGGACCATTTGGAAAAAATTGTGTTTTTTTCTGCGATCCTTTGACGAAATTCACATTCGTTTGACGAAACCACCATTTTTCTTCGATCTTTTGATGGTTTTCGCAATCCTTCAGGCAAAGCAGACAGACGATAGTTGCAAGCTTCTGGCTATGCTTTTTTTCATGCTGTTTGTTTCCATACATGGACTAAATGCACTGTAGGTCACGAGAAAGAGAAGGTCGAATGCGAAAGGAATAGAAATAAACTCAATTTGGCGCTGTTCGTACTCGCATTTTTGTTGTATTTCGTCAATTTCTGCTACCCCCCCCCCTAGTCCTAAAAATGTCATCAAATTTTAATACAGATTTGCATCAATCCCAGGGATGATAAATTGTGCCGAAAAAGTGGAATTCCATATTTTCGCTTAAAAGTGGCATGTCAGCAAATGCATTTAACTATAATTTGACTGTAATTTGCACGTAAACTTAAAATATATGCATAGTTGAAATAAAAGTTTGAAATAAAAATAAAAAGCTGTTGCATTTTTCAAACAGCAAAAAATAATTCACAGAAATATATTAAATTCAGCTTAAAATATGCATAGATGAAATAAGAAACTTAAAAATAAAACAAAAAACATGTGGGATTTCTTTAAAAAAATCAGATGTTTATTTTTAAATTTTAGATGAAACTTTAAAATTTGATTCATATATTTCGTCAAAACTAAAACACCATTATGTGCATCATTCAAACTAATACAGATACATAAAGCTATGTTCTTTAACAATGCAAAAATTTCGTAAAAAAAAAAAATAAAATAAAAATGTAATTTTCATTTTAAATCTTTAATTTAATGAAACGTTACTGTGAGTGATAAATGCTTTTAAAAAATCAGGCAAACTGCAAAATCCGTTGATTTCCGCAATCGCCAACGTGCAGTTTTTTTCCTGGTCAATTGGCGCCTTCTTTCAGAAAGCGATTCATTCGGAAAATGCATAATAAAAATTTAAAAATTGTTTTAAAACATTCAAAAATAACTGCAGATAGATCAAAGCGAATAGCGGCGAACTATCAGCACGTTTTTTCTAAAGAAACAACGGTTTACTGTTGCCACTACAGAAGAGTGAAATATATGAATGATTCATATGAATAATGATGAATAATCATTAAACTGGATGAAGATAATCGTTTAACTATTAATATTTGTTGAAAACATTGATAATACTTTTAAAATATTTATTCAATAAATTACATAATATTTTCATATGTAGGTTGTGAACTGACTGCTTGTAAATGTAAACAGTCGTAAATACAATTAATGCTTATAAATGTAAACAATAATGAAAAACGCATTTCAAAATACTTAAAGGCTTTAATATGCATTTAAAAATATATTTAAAGCAGAATCAGAGGTTAACCGTATTTTTTTAATGAATCGTCAAAATGTCGTTCATTTGTTTCTAGATATGGAACTTGTGTTTCTGAATGGCAACGGTTCATTTGTTTATATCGCTAAATTGTTGTTGGTAGCTGCTTATTTTTTATTTAGAACTTAAAACATTATAATTGTTCAGTTTTTGAAGGTTTTAGAGAAAATTAAGAAGAAAAGATGTGATGCAATGTATATTAAATAAAGCAATTGTACGGCATCAGAATGCTTAAGCCTAACATGGCCGCGATGTGTTTTTTTTCCATTCCGAGGATCGGCGCGACCCGGAATCGTCACCAGAATTGTCACTACTGAATTATATAAATAGATGTGACTTTACAGGAATTTATGTTTTATTTTATTAAGCATTTTGAAAAATGGTTATTGTCCTCGGTCAGGGTCAAAATCTGAAGCGTTTTATTAGTTGTATCCCGCATTTTATTCGTTTTCTGAATACTCTATACATTAATCTGTATTTTCCCTTTACTTTTAGCAGAGATGGATAATTATGTTGCCATTATGACAAAAAAGTAATAAAAACAATAAAAAAAAATAATAACTCAGAAACAAACTGAGATACAGCTTTCAAACAAATTGCATTTAAAAGTACATTTTTTTTCTCTATACGACGGTGTAAAAAGTAATATTGTGGGATGTTTAGAAGTTTGAGAATGAAATTTCATTTAAAATTGGTCCAGGAATATTAATGTTTAATCCATGGGTTACGTAATATATGACCAGCTCCATGCGATTTTTATGTCTTAAATTTTAGTCTTTGAAAAAATCATTTTCCAAATAGTCGTTGTAATTTGTTAAATTGTATTTTTTTTTCTTTTTTTTAATTTTAATATTACCCATTCTGGAAATGGATTTGTGCGATTCAAAAGTGAAATAATTGCTGATAAGCAGTTTTACCAAATCTGGAGTATTTTCTATTCAGGGTTTCCGAATTCATATAAGAAAATTTTGAATAGCAATTTTGTTTTCTTTTATACACAAAAATATCTATCATTGTATAAAGTAAAAATAAATATTCAAGCTTTTCTGGTGAGAATTTGGAATTTTTGAATAAAAAATTGGTCAGATTTAGCAACCCTATTAACAAGTTAACAGCCTCTATCTATAAAAACCTATACACAAATAGTTAAATTTATATGTAATTAGTCAATCTTTTATTTACAAAATTAAGTTCCTTCATATCAATAACATTCGTAAATCATTAAGTCGATTTCCATGCGCAATAACAGGATTTGCCCGCTAAACGTTAAAAAATACCGGAGATGCCGCCCGCATGGAAAGTGCTATAAAGTATTTAATGGTATACCTTGCTAGCTGTGATTTCAAGAAATGTGCTTTCCAAAATTTGTATATTTTTTTTGCCAAACACTATTAGGCCAGTTCAGCCAGTGCCAGAGCAGAACAAACATGTTCAGAAAGCATATGGTGATTAAGTTTGCAGTGGCATAGGGGACCAAGCATTTTCAAAAAGCATATGGTGATTAAGTTTGCAGTGGCAGAGAGGACCATGTAGTATTTTCAACAAGCATATGGTGATTAAATTGGCAGTGCCAAAGGAGACCAATCAGATTGGCAGCGCCAGAGTGGTACTTGATCCACTCTTGCACTGGCACCTTAATATAAGAGTTACGTTGCGCCACCTGTTATACCGCGTTCCGATTATAGAAGTTAAACCGCTTAATTTAAAGATTTTTTATGAGGACAACCCTGAATAAAAATTCTGGGCTTGAGCAAGTTTCTGAAATTCACTTAACTTTGAGATCCTCACTTAATTGTGAGTTGAGTGGAACTCTACCTTCTGAACTATTTTTCTTATTTCAAATTGCTGGACTTGAGTTCTAATAATAATTATCAGCAAATGTGAGGTGCATCAATTTGAGTAATCGCTTTAGTCGATAGGCTAAAAAAAAACAATATCGATGTCAAATTGCCAATGTTTAGAATCGGACATTAATTTTGAGTTTGGAGCAAATTTAACGAATTACAACGACCATTTGGAAAATGATTTTTTCAAAGACTAAAATTTAAGACATAAAAAATCGCACGTAGTTGGTCATACAATACGTAAGCCATGGATTACATTTTTCGGTACTGTAAATTTTTAAACTTCTACGGAGCTGGTTATACATTACGTACGCCAAGGATTAAACATTAATATTCCTGAACAAATTTCATTCTTAAACTTCAAAACATCCCACAATATTACTTTTTACACCGTCATATAGAGAAAAAAATGTACTTTTAAACGCAATTTCTTTAAAGGTTTATCTCAATTTGTTTCTGAGTTATTAATTTTTTTTAGTAGTTTTTATTACTTTTTTGTCATAGTGGCAACAGAAGTATCCATCTCTGTTGAAAGTAAAGGTAAAATACAGATTACTGTATAGACAAATTAGAAAACAAATAAAATGCGGAATTCAACTAATAAAACGCTTCAGATATGTTTTTGATTTCCTACCCTGACCGAGGACAATAACCATTTTTCCAAATGGTTAAACAAATATTTATCAAGCCTTTCCCAATCCCCTTATTTGAAGGAAGTCCATTTCTTAATCGTGAAATTGCCCTCTGCCAAGGTGTCAAGCCCTCACTGGCTCTGTGGTCGATTTCAAACGCGTGGTCCTATGTTCAACACCAAGGTCATCAACGGGAGAACGAGATAGGTGTATTTAAGAAACTCCCTTTTTTAAATTACAGAAATTTTGTGTCCTAGAACGGAAAAATAAAAAAGAAAAAATATCTTCAGTTGGTGGCTATTTTCTTTCTTATCACGGAGAAAAAAGAAATTGTCATTCTTTAATTCTCGGATGTATTCCGGTAGTAGTGCTACCAGGAATATTTCCGTGAATTCGATAAAGTATTTCTTAGAGCGTTGTTTCCTATCAAGCAATATTATTCCCAAAATAATGTCATCCTTGATCATATTATAAGAATTCTTAAAATTGTAATTTTCATATAACGGAAATTTATATTTTAAAATAAACTACATGACGCACGTTAAAATTCTATGGAATAGATAAATAAAAAAAAGATTAGAAGAAATCGTTTGACGAGCTTATCATAAACCTGTAAAACAATTTTAATAAAAAAAATATAACATTGAATAATCTAAGGCCAAAAACAATTGTTTTTTACATTGTATTAAAAAAATCATTTAAATTTAATTTTTTACATTATTGAAAGCACAATTTGATTCATTAAATCTATAGTTTATTTCAAAATAACGTAATCCGTCATGTAACGATGTAAATAATTAACATTTAATATTCTAATTCTAATAATTGTATTTACGAAATGAAAAATCAACAAAAATTACACAATTTCGAAACAAGAGTATTTTTTTAGCTTTATGAACAAACAATATAATTTGAAGCTTAACATAACGTCAGTTTCATCGGCGCATATTTTTATATCGCTGCTTGAAGATGACAGTGTTAAACTAAAAAAAAATAATAATAATAATAAATAAAAATAAAATAAAAATAAAAAACAAAATTCAGGAAATAATTTTGAAATTTTACATTTGGAAATGCATTAAATTATTTTTTTTTAAACTGTTGAAACTAATTACTCTTTAAGTTGTACTATTTAGAAATTACAAATACGTTTACGGTCTTTAATATAGATCCGTTTTCATCATTAAAATCATATTAAAAAATCGATTTTGCCGTTATCTGCAAAAAGCAGCGATTTGGACCATTATTATCCATATCATTTTTTAATCCATGTGCATTTCAAGGCGCAATTGATTATTAATAAATATACTGTAAAAACCTAAGAGAACATTGCGTACGAAATTATGAAATTAGGTCTGAATGAGCACCTTGACCGCTTGACGTCATAAACTCATGATCCGTAGCTTAATATGCAAAAAAAAAGTCATTTGTTTGTTAAAGTATTTCAGTTTTATCAACGAACATTTTCACTTGTTAAATATGATGTAATTTTCCTACGCTGAATAAGTTTTCCCCTTTCCGAAACGAAAGCCTTTAAATGCCAAAAGGCCGATAACATTCAGTAATAGAAAATGATGCAACAAACATGCATTCTTATGCATAAAACTAAACAAAATTGCTATAATCGCTTCCAACTGGCTGAATTTTTCACTCACTCTTTATTTCACCAATTTAGGCTTAAAAAACATAAAACGTCAAAGTCAACGTTAGAGCGAAAAAATGTTGAAAATTCTTTCGACATAATTGTATTGAGAGGTTGCAGTTTTGTTAAATGAAACGACCCTTATCTCATATACATTACGACATTTTCATTGGTAGAAGCAAATCCCTTTTTTCCCGATAATGACAGTATATAGTGAATATTTAAATGCTCTTTCTACCTAATCACAGTTAGGAGGAATGAAAAACGAATTTATCTTACATAGACACAATCATATAAAGTATGCATAAAGTTTCTGATGGAAATGTGTGTTTTCAGTTGAATGCCTCTAAAAAGTTACACCTGTTGCACAAGTGAAAGCGTTTTATTCTAGTAAATTTTTCATCATATCTCAATACTAGTGGAAAGATAAATCTTTGTAAATGATGTAATTTTAATACAATTTCTTTCTAAAATATTGCAATTTCACGTTTAAAAAAAAAAGGTTCCATAACCAAATTATTTTTTAATGGTGTAAGTTAATTAAAGATAAACTAGGATGATATTTAAATTCCTCATAGGTTCACACAGCATTCATTCAAATATAAAATATATGTTATTTTAACAGTGATGAAAAGATTACCTCAATAAAAATAAATTGAAACAAAATAAAATAAACCGAAAACTTTTTTCTACAATAATGGAAGTATACCAATTGCCAACATTTTGAAGGTATTTTTGACGATATACGTTAAAATTACAAATCATTTAAACTAACTCACATACATCTTCATAAGTATAGATAACACACATAAGAACACAACAGAAAATGAAAACCGTTAGAATAGGACTCGGACACTGACATTTAAAATAATGTTGCCATAGTCAAGATTTTATTATACAACATAGGAATGTTTATAATTCGAAGCTTAGCTAAAAAACTGAAATTATGTGAGTTTATAGTGCCTCAAAAATATGCCAGGGACATTTGTTCAAACTGTATTAACGTACAAATTCTTCATTTGTATAATATAGTTTTTAAAGTGAGACAAATATACCAAAGAAATCTTGGATAAATTTTAGTGCCTTAAAATTTAGATTTTTTTTGTTATTCATTGTTAATATATATATAGGAAAAGAAAGAAACATTGCTTTTTGATTTTCCATGATTTTCCATACAATCTTAGAAATAAGATCGTCTAAACAATGACAAAAATCGCCAAGTAGCGACATTCTCGAATATCATATAACGCTGCATCAGTTTGGCGTGCGTCGTTCAAAATAAAATATTTTAAAGACGTTTATTAATTTTGTTGTTGTTGTTCAATTTATGAAAAAGTAATGAACCAATTTTGCAGAAACTTTAATGGCACTAATTCGAAAGTATCCTCTTTCAATTAAACAAACTTCGCATCAATCGGTCGCTTAGTTTCAGAGTAATCAGTTATTAATTGGTATATGTTATAACATGTTTTAACGTGTTATTAATTGTTAAAGACAAAATGTCTCAGATTAATTTCGCATATTTTCTTCAGTACAGGGGAAAATTTATCGAATCCCTGTTCTCAATATTTCTTATTTTGGATGAAGCTCTACAATTTTGACAATGTTCCTTGGCCGTATGACTTATATTATTTTAAATACGATCTCTAATTCAGGAATTTACATCTACAGATCACTTCCAAATAGTTCATATAGTACGATATGAGATTTACTAAACCTTGACATCGCATTCATTGCTATAGCAAATTTGTTTCATACACTAAATTATTTTAGTTGAAGCTGGGTTGTAAATGGAAGTATTTCGTAATAATAAACGGGCTAGATGTTATTTATAAACTTTTATTAGCATTTCACATGTTTACATATTACACAAGTGCATTAAAATATAATATTTACAGAGTGTATTCAAAAAATGTGAGGTCCGCTAGTACCATATAGCACAGAGATTTTACATACATTCGGTAGTAAGCTTTTAAGTAGTCTCCTCTTAAGTCAACACACTCTTTGAAACGAGTGTACAGCTTCCTAAACGCCTTCTGGAATGCCCCCGCTCCAACACTATCGAGTTATGATGTCACAGTCGCTTCAATGTCATCTATCAATTCATACCGCTACCTCTTCAAATTCAATTTAAATTTAAGCAATAAAAAGTAGTCTGGGGGAGACAGATCTGGTGAGTAGTTTTGGTGGATGATGCACACAACCTGCAATCGCGCCAAAAATTGCTGCATATGCAATTATTTGTGAGTCGTTCTATTGTCATGTAAGATGCATTAATTTCCACTGCCCAGCAATTCCGGCCTGACATGCCACATTCTTTGCAAAAGTTGTTGCAATTCATATTTATAGAGTGCACAGTGGGCAGGCTGATGTCACCAAAAACGCTTCCACACACTGAACATTATCGCCATTTCAACTCGAACATAGACGACCCGATCTCTCATCTTCTTCGGTAGAACTTTTTCCAGCTTGAAACCTCAAAAACTGCTCAAATACTCACAAACGACTCATAGCAACGTTACCATACGAAGAATTAATCATTTCATACGTTTATGTGTGCCAATTTTCCAAATTTAATAAAAAATTTGATGTTCGTTCGTTGTTCATTTGTGTTCTATGACAATGCGCTCACACATGACAGAAATGAACTCTACCAAGTCGGAAGTATACAGAAATGAATGCAACCACTTGATACGCATGGTTGAAGATCCTTCATATAATGATACCATTGGTTTCGCAGAGATTGCGCCATCTGTGCTTGTTTACGAGCAAGAGTCCTGGAACTTTCTTAAAGGCACTGCATTAATGCCAAACAAATGTTAAAATATTTTTAATTACAATCAGTACAAAATAATGAATTGAAAAATATTTTGTAAAATATCCTATCACAATATATAAGTTTATAATAGCTTATAAAATCAATATACACAATTAAAAAAAGTATTATTATTTTTAGCTATTTACTAATTTTAAAAAATATACTTTTTTTCTCAGTACTTTTATTCAATTAAATTCTGTGAACTCTTAGTGCACATAAATTCTTGTTACATTTTGGATTGTGCTCAAAAATAGTAATAATAATTAAAAAAAAAATTAGTTCAGCGAAATAAATACATTCTCAAAATAAATTGAAAATTACGAAGTAAATTAAATATTAAAAATTAGACCTATAAATTTTCTTCGGGGTCTAATGGGATTCCTTTGTTTTATTCTGTGGTCTTTTGCGATATTAGTGGTTAGTAAAATTTAAAAATCCTAAATCAAATTTCATTATAAATGACAATTTCAATTACGAACGCCTTTAAATGCATTATATGCTATTTATTTTCTCACAATAAATAATGAAATTTTTAATAAATGAAGAAAATCTACTACAGTTATTAAAGTAAAACAATTATTTACATGTTTCAATAAGCCGATTCGGTAATTTGAATAAGCATCTGGCTTTAATCATAATACCCTTCTTGTTCTTTATAGTCACTAACATAGTGATACAACAATGAAACGTAATCTAATAATATAAAATAATCGTGCCACACTAGCATGTTATTATTTAGTTTAGTGCACTCTAATTAGACCAAGCAGTGAATTAATTTTTACAAAAAAAAACAGCCTGAAGGCAATTTAATTTTGTTGTTATAAATGGAATTCGATATTTTGTATCATAATATTGCCTGTTAGAAAACGAAGTTGTGATCTATTATGTTTGAGCACATCGGATAGTAAGCAACGCTTTCAGTTAGCACCTATGTATAAGGCATTAAAAAAAATAATTATAGAGGTTTCAGCGTCTAATATGTTTTTATGGACTTACTTCCACTCTTTTCAAAGTATAATTCTTGTGTATGTATTTAAAGACTTTCAGAACGTTCTATTACATTATTATTCGACATTATTAATATTATTTAACACCAGTAATACCATATAATATTTTCGCCTTTTTTTATTCATAAAGTTAGCGACTTAAGACTGTAATATTCTAATACTAGAAGATAAAAATAAAAATAGACACCCAATATGGAGCTTATACCCGTGTTGCCAGTTGCGATAACTTTTTACTATGAATATTACTTAATTTATACTATTTTTTAACGTATGACACGCCTTATTTTTTTATATGTAATTAAAAAGGCGAATATTACTATCCCAAAAAACGGGACTTGCAATTACGCAATCTAAATTGAAAAAAATTAATTTCGGCATGTGCCAGGATGGAAAGGAAGCTTTTATATGTCTTGTTTTAAAAATCCAGTATGTTTTACTCAAATAAACGAAGCTAAAATTAGTGTAACCCGATTATAAAGTATCAAATACCAACTTTATTCAGTATTGAATATGAATGCAAATTTCACCAAATTAGTCAACTATATCTAAGTTGGCTTCATTTAGGGCGATTTATGCTTAGTAGCCAAATTTGGCGATATCTGTAATTTCTCGCCAATTTGTAAACAAAATGATAGATGAAGGTAACGCATGAACTTAATCGAGACCTGGGTAATTATTGTACAAATGTTCAGTCACATTGAAATCAGTTAAGATATAAGAGTTTTGTCGTATGACAAATGAAGTAAGAATTTCCCAAAATATCAGGCATCATAGAAATTCAAATAGATATATCTCTGGCAATTCATAAAATAAAGACGATAAAAAATGTTCTGAAATCTTTGTATCAGAGTAAAATACTTTAAAATAAGATTTTTCGATGTCTAATTTTTTGCGATCGGCCTCTTTCAGTCTGCAATACTTTATTCTACTCTTATTCTGACTCTTTTTATGAAGCCACGTTGAAAAAAAATCAAAAATTGAAATCGGACAAATTTAAAAGGGAAATTACACAAATTAAAGACACCAAAAAGCGGGAAGGCAGGGCTCGAGGCCCTGAAGCTACAGAACGACCCCTGCTGTGTCGAGATTATTATTAGTAAGCAACACTTTCAGTTGGCATCTATGTATAAGGCATTATAAAAAAGAGTTTACATATTCCAGGCCCCACCAGTAGCCGATTAGTTCAGTTGTCGTATCTGGTAGACGGGAGGTGCTGGGTTTGACCCCAATTGCGCCCATCGGCCTAATCATTCGCAGTTTTTCGTGGTTTTTTTCGAAACTTGGATTTCCTTTCGTAAATACGAGTTAAGTTCTCTTAGAAAGACCTCCATGCCCCCCACCCCTTCGGGCTTATATCCCTCGTGTTGATAATTGGCCGTCATAAAACAACAACTACAGATATTTCAGCGTCTAATATTTTTTATGGGCTTGCTACCACTAATTTCAAAGTATAATTCTAGGATAGGTATTTCATGTCTTTCAGGACGGCTATTACATAACGACATTTATTATTATTATTATTATTAAACCAGTAAATCCGTATAATATGTTTTGCCTTTTTTAATCCTTATTTTCAGTGATAAGAAAGTTCAAAGATCAAGACTGCAATATTCTGGAACTAAAAAATAAGAATAAAAATACACTCCCTATAAGGAACTTTTACCATTGTTGCCACACTCTCAGAAATAAAACTCTCCCTTTTGACGATTCAGAAATCCTCGAGCTGTATTTCGTCGTTTTTGACGATCATTTCCTATTAACATTACGTGACTTTTAACGAAACGTAAACCCTCAAATATTTGACGAAAGTTTTGCCTCAATCACGGTCAGACTCAATGCATTTTAAGGAAACATTTCCTCAAATCCTCCTCAAATCCTACGATTTTAGCAAACAGATATTTTCTTGTTTATGTTAGTCCTGTAATAATTTATTTTAAAACAGCACTTAGTGCTTTTCAGAAAATACTGAAATATAGGTAGTTATTGTTTCTTCATTAGTTATTTTTTTAGCTGTTAGAATTTTTAGGAATGCTTATTAATATTATTATTATTTTATTTATATGTTGTCTATTTATATGTTGTCGTTCGTTATGTTTTAATTCGAAAAGAATAAATTTCCTGTGTTTTTCAAAACCATTCAATAAGAAAATTAGGTCAATAAAATTTCAAACTTCTAGGATATCTTTTTTTTTTTTTTTTTTTTTTTTTTAAGAAGTATATTATATTTTCAATCAAATTAAAAATAAACATAATTGATCCCTCTCCTCCTTATAAACAGTAAAGTGTTAAAATCTTATCCTCCTACTCAAAGTGATAAAATCTCACGCAATATGCACTTCACAATTCATTATTTGTGAGCAACAAATTAACCAGACCATATTCTAATCATCCATTGATCAAAGAAAATTTCAGTTGTAAATTATTTAATCAAGCCATATTATAATTATTCATTGATAAGAGAAAACCAAAAAAATAAATTAGCTTTCCTTAAAACTTTCAGAAAATATAGCAGCCCGATAAAATTGCAATCTACGTTATAAAAATAAAACACGAAATAGAATTCATTATACCAGTCTAAAAGCAGACATTTCCAAGTCTCCAGCAGCCAGGTTGGCAGAACAACGACCTCCCATACGAAAGGTCGTGAGTTCGAATCACACCGGGGAAAGAGAGAGGTGATTTTTTTCTTTCCCCGTGTCAATTACTGGAGCTTCCAAACTGATTGAGAGATGGCGCCATCAGCCCTCTTTTGACACAACTACTGACGAAATTTATATCGTCAAGCAAGTGAAGAAACTAATTTCATCAATTTGACGAAATGTTCGCTCGGAGCATTTTCCAGGAAACTATTTCGTCAAAAACAAAGAAAATTTCGTGAAATCTGAGTATTCATTTCTGAGAGTGCATATGGTATACATTTTTATTATACAGATTGCCCAATGTATACTATTTTTTAATGTATAGCATGCGTTATTTTGTAATATGTTATTAAAAAAACCGAATATTATTATTCCAAAAAAAAGTGATTGAAAGAAAATTGAGAAAAAGTACTTTCGGCTTGTACTGAGATGAAAAGGAAGCTTTGGTATTCCTTGCTTTTAAAAGTCCAGTATATTTCACTCAAATAAACGAAGCTTAAATTAGTAGAAACCGATCCTAAAAAAGCTAATACCCCTTTTCTCCAAAATTTCGCCAAATTAGTCAACTATATCCAATTTGGGTTCATTTAGAGCGATTTATGTTTGGTCGCCAAATTTGATGATATACGAAAATGCCCAACATGATGGATGAAGCTAACGAATGAACTTGGTCGAGACCTTGGTAAGTATTGTGCAAAAGCTCAGTCACAGCGAAATCGGTTAACCCTTTTTCTACTGACGGTACTTATAAGTACCATTAAAATAACTTGTCATAAAATTCATTTAATACACCGATTAGTTGTAATACAGTTTAGAATGCGTTATAGATGCATTACTTTATCTTGTTCCAAAAGCATTATTGGTTGCATAAAACAAAAACATTTTTTTTCAGGGTGATTTCTTTTGTCTTTACATCTTCTGAGCTTTCTTGACTTTGTGTGTGTGGCGGTGTGGGGGTCAGTTCGGAAATATCTCAATATTTGTATTGTAAGAATATTATATTTGTACATTTCCTAATTCTACAAAATACTAAGAAAAATATTTAAAATAAAAGATTTGAGTGGAGTTACAAATATTGCACAAAATCCCTATAAATTCAAATTTAATGAATCCTTCTAAAGCCTTCAATCTTTCTAAAATCCTTCTAAAATATATTAAATGGTTACGTAAATCTTCTAATTTATTTTAAACAATTCACGACAAATGCTTTAGAAGATAAAATGTTCATTAATTCATAATTCAGTACATAAAGTGTTAATATATAAGAGTGTTGTCGTACAATACATGAAGTAAGAATTTCCCATAATGTTAGGCACTAGAAATTCAAACTGCTATATCTGAGCCATTTCTTGAATAAAGACGATATAAAATGTTCTGGAATTGTTGTATCACAGCAAAATACTTAAAAGAAAAGGATTTTTAAATGTCTAATTTTTTGTACCTCTTTTTGAATTTTAATTTTTTTATTAAATGGCCATCATTTTGAAACAAGATGTCCGATGAATCTGGATAAAGGTTTATTCGAAACATATGTATGTCCTGTGCACATCCTTTATCACATCCAAAACGGTTAAAAAATACGCGTGCTATATCATGAAGAAAATCAGATTGTTTGAAAATGTCAGCCACTATAGAAATTCTAACTGCTATCTCATGGCCATATTTTAAGATAAAGACTAAACAAAAATGATCCAGAATCTTTGTATAAAGGTAAAAAAAATCAAGATCGAGCTGTTTACATGTAAGATCATATGTTATTGCCAATAAGGTTACCTAAGCGAAATGTGCTTGTCAGCTCGGATAGCTCAAACGGTAGACTATTGACAATGTAATTTAATAGTTCTGGTTTCGGAGAATAGTTATTTTGGTTACGGCAGTAATTTTTACTTGTGTTGCATGTGCAATATAAGAGAAGGTTGACGTATTTTCGAAAAATGTATCCCTGATTTTTTTTTTTTTTCAAAATTTTTCCTGTGTAATAAACTTTTCTGAGAATCACATATATTTTTTTAGAAAGAAAATAAAAAATCATGCATTTAAGGATTAAAGTAAAATTTATAAGTTACGTTGACTTTTGGGTACATTTCAGATATGCAACGTGGGTATACAAAGGGTTAAGGTTGTGATTTTTTATAGAAGTTTTGGAAAACGGGATTTGTTTCTGAAATGTAATTATTGAAATCTGCTACAGCATTTTTCAAAATGAAAACTTATAACGAAACTAATTTAATCAAAATATCGAGCACGAAAAAACAATCTTAACTATATCTAAAATAAATCTAAATATAATATACAAATGCACCAAAGAATTATGCGCTAAATACATAATCTCCTAAAAATAATAATTTATCAGAAAATAATATCTTAAATTCCAGCACCGGCCTAGTCTGAATCTGTATTGAAAAATAAACGTTCTCACTGGACATCCTGAATCTCCTGCAAATTTATTAATCACTACACACGACCGAGGTTGCCAGGTTACAATGTAATAATTCCAAATATACCTAAACATAATTTAAATATATACGAAGAAACTAGATAGCACACAAGTTTAGTTTTGATTTTTGACAAGATTAGTTTTGATACTGTTGTTTAATACGATGGCTGTAATTAACAAGTCCTAGAAAATAGCCTCCCAGAAAAACCCCGTCGTCATAGCAATATGTTACTGAAATTAACGAAGTGTCACGAACTTTATTATTTTGTGTGTATGTGTGTGTTTGTCGCTACATATGTCTTCACCATCGCGCGTTGTTACAAATTTTAAACTCCCTTAATCTCTTTAAAAAGCGTATCACATTAAGAAATTAATATTATTGATTAAAAAAATCAATTCATCAATGCCCTTTAAAAGGTAAAATATATATGATTGGATGTGTATGATAACAAAGAGAAATCGATAAATAAAAAAAAAGTCCTCCTGTTGGGAGGGTGGATTTTTTAAAATATACGAAATATTTAAAAATCAATGCAGGATCTATAGTACAGAACAACGGAAGTTATTACATTTCACTAACAGATTAAAATCGGTTTTTTTTTACAAATGAAAAAAAAAAAAAAGATTCCCTTAAAAAGCATAAAAACAAAAAATCTCATAAAAAGTGTAAATAAAAATTATAAAAAAAAGCAAAAACTGAGTTTCATATTGTCGCACATTTACTCCTCTGTCAAAAAACAAATTTCATATCTCTACCAGCGATAGTTATCCATTGCAATTGACAGACACGTACACATACGCACAAACACTTTGTTTTATTATCAGAATTATTTACAATAAATTTTATAGCTGCATACACCCGTGAATTTAAATATACTCTAAAGTCAATATAACCACAGCCTTTACTTTAAATTAAAGCGGAGTAATCAGTCATACCCGGAGTGAAATAGTTTAGGCGTAATTCAGTTTAATTCTTCTCTTACCGGAAACTAAAGATGAGAAATACATTTCTCTGCCAATATCTGAGTTTTCGATGACCAGCTGCTAAATATCTAGGCCAGATGTATTAGTCGTTAATACATAGAAACTAAAGATATTTTATGCCTTGAAGCAGGATGTTACAATTAAGGGGTCTTGTACCGTTTAAACGCGTCAAAATTTTACGAAAAAACTCAAGGTTTGAATTAGTCTATCTTCAAAACCTTTTCATGTATAAACATGAAATTTTGGATATTGATTAAACAGATTGTGCTTTGTAATATGCAGTCCTTAGAAATTTATTAGCCTTTTACAGATTTTGTGTATTGTTGAAATCAAAATAGCTCTTTTTTTTACTCCAGAAGTCGTTTCGCGCATGATATCTTGAGAAAGTATGCATGGATTGCCATGAAATTTGGTAAATATACTAAACATATATGTGTGTTTAAAATGAACTCCTCTTAGGCCAAAATTATTTCATACACTATATAAAAAATATTTTTGTAAAAAAAAAAAGGAAAATTTTATATTATTAATGAATAAAAATAGTTATAATTAAAAATATTACCATTCTAAATACTTAATAGTTCATTTTAAACACACATATTTGTTAATATCTTTACCACATTTCATAACAATCCATACGTACTTTCTTTGATTTCAACAGTACGCAAATTCTGTAAATGGCTAATAAATTTCTAATTTTAGAATATTACAAAGCATAATCTGTTAAATCAATATCCAAAATTTCATATTTATACATAAAAAACTTTTGAAGATAGACTAATTCAAACTTATACGTTTTTTCTTTAATTTTCTACGCGTTTAAAAGATACAAGACTCCTTAAACAGTTTTCTATTTGCTTTATAAAAATGATTTCGAACGTAGTCTAAATTCAATATGACCCTTTTACTTTTAATGAAAGAGGAGTAATCAGTCATTAATAAATTTCTACACCCGAAGTGAAATATTGTAGGTGTTATTTATTTGAAATTTTCTCTTACAGAAAACTAAAGCTGAAAAATAAGTTGCCATCCAATCGCAGAATTTTCGATGGCAAACTTCTAAACATCTATGCGAACTAGGGTATTAGTCGTTAATGCATAGTAACTAAAGATATTTTATTCATTGAAGCATCATGTTGCAGTTAAATAGTTTTCTATTTTCTTTATAAAAATTATTTTTAAGAATATATATATGTTATTTTCAAAGTGTTCTAAAATCAATATAATCCCTTTATATGTGATGAAAGAGGAGTAATCAGTCATTAATATATTTCTACATCCGAAGTGAAATATATTAGGTGTTATTTATTTGAAATGTTCTCTTACAGAAAACTAAAGTTGAGAAATATGTTTCCGTCCAATCGTAGAGTTTTCGATGACAAGCTTCTAAACATCTAGGTGAACTAGGGTATTAGTCGCTAATGCATTGAAACTAAAGATGATATTTTATACATTGTAGCATCATATTGCAGTTAAACAGTTTTATATTTTCTTTATAAGAATTATTTCTAAGAATAGACATCTGCCATTTTCAATGCACTCAAATATTAATACAACCGCAACCTTTACCTTTAATTAAAGAGAAGTCGTCATTCATTAATAAATTTCTACATCCGGAGTAAAATATCTAAGGCGTAATTTATATGAATTATTCTCTTACAGGAAACTAAAGATATGAAATACGTTTCTGTCCAATCCCTCAGTTCTCGATGGTAAGCTTCTAAGCATCTAGGTCAGATGTATTAGTTGTTAATACATAGGAACTAAAGATGATACTGTTTGCCTTGAAACCTGACGTTATAAATAAACATTTTTATATTTTCTTTATAAAGGTAATTTATAAGAATAGCTACACTTTAGCATTGGCACTTTAACATTGTTAATTAATTGTATTACTTTATAAAAGTAAGTATCTGTAAATTTATTGAATATAGACTTAGAGAAAGACATCTTTAACGATATATATATGCAACTATAATATACTATAGCTGTAGATTTATTCATTTATTTATTAATTTGAGAGAAGTCATTTATGTTTTCATAGTTCTATATGTCGTGTTCGAACATTTTGCCGCTCTTCACCACATACAGAAAAAGAAAAAAAAAAAAAAAATTTTTTAACCCTTTATCTACTGACGGTACTTATAAGTACCACGCACTTTAAACTTTCATCCCATAGTGAGTATTACTAATATTCTAATGGTACTTTGAAAAACGCTCTCTTAACTCCACTTTATCCGGATATATGGCAGCAGTTCTAGGTTTGTTATTTTAGCGAGGAAGGAAGGTATCTTTGAAACAATCGATGTGTTTTTCGCCGACAATTTGTACAGATTGTCACGCTCGTCTTTTTATAGTTGCAAACACAGTAAAGGACATAAGATAAGTATCGGATTTTTTTTATGTGTTCATTTTGCTCTCAGAATACAAGTTGACTAGCTATTTTAAGTAAACAGTGTATGTATGTGATTTGACAGTTGAATTACTTGGTGGTATTTATAAGTACCGTCAGTACACTGGGTGTTGGAGAAAAACTCCTTGTTTATTTTTGGTCTGTTTATTATCCATAGTTTTCATCTGCTTTAAAATGCAATTACTAAAATGTAGTGTAGTAATAATTTTCCTAGTATTTCTTTTCTCTTTCATTATTATTTTTCATAGGAAATCGAAAAATTTATGGCACCGGCTCTTTTTCGCTATGCTAGAAATGGCATACGTAAATTTATATGTTGAATATATGGAGATGCGAGAGAACATGTTGTTACTGGAATATAGACGTCGCATAACTAAAGGACTGCTAACAAGATCGAAACTTATAAGAAAAAAAAAGTTTTTTTAATCCTTTCAGGTGCAAAGCATTTTCAATGCTAAAATATTGAAATAAATGATTGGCACCGGAATTTGCCAAAAAAGTCATTTGTAAATATTAAAAAAGGCTATATTTCACATACTTATCGAAAATATTTTACCACAATTCTGGTGCCATTTGAAATATCTTGTGGATTTTCTGTTACGACATTTTAGTCATAGTGTAGTAACGGTACTTTAAAGTACCACTTTAATTAATTACCTCTAATTAATTAAATTTCACACGAGTGAGTATATTTTATGTTTAGCCTTTAATTTTCATTGTAGTAATTGGAAAGAAATCACATGAAAAAAAATACAATAGATCATAATATAGTAGATAAAGGGTTAATATTCGATATAACATTTTAATATAGATATAAGTTTTCAGTTACTAAAGTTATACATTTTTCGCTCGAGCTAGGATTTTTGGGAATATATGAAACTACACCAGTGATCATCTACGAATTTCAACTTTGTATAAATGTACTTGCACAAAGAAAACTGAAACTTATTGTTACTGCAGTATGGTGGTGGATAAATAATTATGATCAACTGCATTGAATTTCCCCTTTGTGTTTGTAAATATTGATGGGCTGAAAAACACTGCTACGCGGCTTCTGACGGTTTTATACGTACATTTCCTCGTTATTAAAATATAATGCTCGGTTTACTTTTGCAGGGAACGATAATTTGTGACAAAACTATATAAGTTTTATTTTACTCGTCGAAACTGAGAACAACTAATATCATTTTTGAAAAACATAGTATTTCGACATTAAACAATTTAATCATACGCATAAGCGCCTATTTTATTTAGACGTTAGCACACCACGGGATAAATGTTAACACATTTTGTCTCCAATTATATTTTTCTAAATGCGTATTAAAAGCCAATATATTGCTGCTCATTGGCAAATCAATTCTCGTCTTTTTAGGGATAAAATATAATTTTTATATTTATTTACAGATTTTATAACAGTTTATGCAAAAATCACGTTTTTTCTAGGAAACATGCTGTACAGTTGCAAAAGTTTTATTTTCTTACTAAAGGGGACGAGGGACCTTTAAATCAATTGTTTATTTTTTTGTAAATTTAACTTTAAATATTATTCAAGGGTAGATTGTATACATTATAGCATACATTTATCACAAAAAAATGGGGAAAAAAAGGAATTTTTCGTAATATTTTAGAATTTTTCAAAATGCCCCATGCGAACTGAATATCACTGAAACTTCCCAATATTTTTTATACAAGTTTGGTTTATATATATAAATAAAACTGTGCATCGAATTTTTATATATTTGAATATAAAGTAATAAAAATTTGTAATAAAAAATATTTTCTAATATTTTTGACATTTTGAGGTTCAAAATGTGTGATGCTTAGAAGTTAAGAAAATTTTAATAGAGGTTACCAGTATTTAACAGTACAATGATACGTCTGCTTTATTTTACGGTTGAGTTCTGCAACGGAACGTTATTTTTCAGAGACGATACTTTAATTATAGCGTCTAGAATATACAGTGTGGGAATCGGCTATCCCAGTAATACTTTAAAAAATGCCAAAATATTGAATCCCTTAATGTCGAGCGATGCTGAAAGCCAAAGAGTCGGCCGTAACGACACCTGCAGGATATTTACTAAATCTTCAAGGTTATTTGCTTTAAAAGCTGTAATAATACGCTGTTTAGATTGATATTTGAAAAAAATACAGCAGATGTCACTGCGATCGGCTGGATTTGAGTATCATTGCACATTTAATGGATACAATTTTAAAAAATTGAAAAAAAAATTCAAAATATTTAGTTATACGCGATTAATTACTTAACATGTATACTAATATTATAAAAAAATAACTCTTGTTTTTTTGTAGGGGTTATCTCGTTTACTACCGCACCGATTTTAAAAGTCATGGTGGAAAAATGCTCGTGACCCTTTCGGCTCCATAATGGAGCGTATTTCACATCGGCACATCCACTCTCAAATAGGTGTAAGAGAAAAAACAAATAGCGATCTAAAATAGCGATTATATTGGCGCTAGAAAGTTAAAATTTAGTGAGGTAGTTACTTTTTAGATGTAAAAACCAGCTATGAACTGCTTTTTAAATATTCGAAGTATAAAGGGATGAAATTATCGGAAAAATCCCAAAAATCTTCGAAATTATGATTTATTGAAATTGTTTATTTTTACACCCTCAAAGGCAAATTCGTATAACAACAATTTAAAAGTACTGACCGCACGTACTCTAGAACATCTCTGTGAATGGAAAAAGTTTTTTGGATATTTGTAGAAAGTACCGTCTTCTCAAAGGAGAACTACTGATAAATTTGATCTTCGATTAGCGAACGATTCAAGCGTTGATTTAGTTTACCATTTCTATTACAGTCGAACCCCGTTAATACGTGAATCAAGGGACCGATCAAAATTCGCGTATTAAACTGGTTCGCGCATTAACCGAAGTTCGCGAATTTTGACCAGTGGTACAATAATAACAACCTATACGGATAAAGCACATCTTTATAACCGTTTTTAAGACATAAAATGACATTTTATTTGTTTTTATCACTATGCGTTTATTAATCAGGAACGTTCGATAACTAGAAATTCAAATAACAGTTATTGTCTCAAGTAAAATTTCTATAAGTCTTTTAAAAATTACATTTCTTATATACGTCGCATAAAATTGAACAAAACGAACATAAAAGTTTGTGCTAACCATGAATGTAAACTAAAACTAATGTTAATAAAATTAAAATCCTTGTTAGATATGCAGAAAAAATAGTGAACAGCGTCGATAATACTAAAATGTCGATTAAAAAAAAGTTAAAAGTTAATAAAGTCAATAATGACATAAATATTTCTTTTTGCCAAAGTGACATGCGGCTGCGCCATCAGTATGATGTTTTCCGCCCTATAAGGAAAGGGCATGTTTACAAACAAACACTTCCGTCAACCAATATACCACTACATTTTTTGTCATAACGATCATTGCATGAATAGTCTTGGCGACGTAGGCCAATCGTATCATAGACCTGTTAAACGTAAACCAATCAAATTTCCAGGGGTCATGTGTACAGTAGGAGTCATTAGTAACGGGCAGGTTTTTCTTGCTCATCCACAGTAGTTCGACCAACAGTGACGTCAGCTGCCCTTTCCTTATTCAGCTGATAGTAAAGCCCACTCGTCGAGGGCCTTTCCTCCAGTGACTATGCAAACTCTGTGAGAAAACTGAACGCCTCCGTCAATGTGAAGAATGGAAATAGAGCAGGGGCACAGGTTCATTCTCTTCTTTCTCCTAATACGGTTTACCAGTCGCAATTGATGTCATCCCGACTTCTGAGCTCGGAGGTTACTAGATCTTTGTCTATATTAATGAACGTGTCTAAATCAACAAAATCTTCCCTTGCAGTTTCTTGTTCACCAAGCCAATGTTATCCAACATCAGGGTGTGAGATCGGTTCTTTACAACTGATGTCCTCACTACTTCCAAAACCCCCTTTTCTAATACAATTTGCAATCGTCGTTGATGTGACACTCTTCCATGATGCAGTAAGCATGTGAACGTCGAGGATTGTAATAATCTTTTAGCAGTAATGGTTTCTGCCGGGTTCCATTTGGTGAAGGTATCGTCGTACTACGCGTGTCTTGTAATTTACCTTGGCACTGTTAATGATTCCTTAATTCATTTTGTGAGTGACACGGTTCGAGTTTGGAGAGAAAAATTAAATCTGGACATTCCTCAGGCTTTCGTTATTTTCCGGATGCGCAGGGCAATAACACATGGCGTGATTCTTTTCCCATACGCCGGCCAAAATTACGAACCTGTGTTAAAAACGGGTGCCCGTCGTCCAAGCTCTGCGCTGACTTTCGTACAGCGAAGGAAATTTTTTTACGTTTTTAAAGCATCGCAGGTTGCGAGATTTTCCTATGACCAGAAGCTTTAACTTCTCTGATCCATCATATTTGGCATCGAGAAGAAGAGTAAGATGCTCTTTGCTTCAGGACATGTTTTTCCTCATAAAGCCGTTATTTTGTTCGATGTCATTTTGTAAAAACTCCCAAATTCATCCAGGTTGTAAATTTCACGACTTAAGTAGTTTTTTACAAACTACGGAAGCATATATCTTTTCCAACAATTGGCATCTTCATTGTTGATAGCTGCTGATTCATCACACACTTTCTTGAATTTTATTCCGTGGCGAGCTTTAAATCGACGCATCCATTCATTTGAGGCATTGAAGTCTTACAATCCCATTTTTGCTCTACTGATTTATTTTCCTCGTCTGAACAGTCCCTCTTAGGCTACCAAATCAAATCCCATTTTTGCTGCAACATCAGAAGATTTTTCTTGGATTAGCATGCCATTTATTGGGGTATTCGAGATCGCGCCATGAACAAATGACTCGTGGAGGGCCTTCTCCATGTCCTCAAACTTAGTGATTTTTATTTTCTGTTTCCTTGTTTCCCCAATAGCAGCTTAGTTAACGATGATATCCCTAATCTTCAACAAAGTCCTTAAAGTTGGATTTCGTATGCCTTTTTCTTTCCAGAACGCCGGCTTAGTCAGGGCAGTCTGGGCATTCTACTGATTTATAATTTGTAACTTCTCAGTGGCTGAGAGAGCCCCCCCCCCTCCCTTTTTTTTGCTCCTTTTGCCATCGTCAAAACTAGATTAAACTTTTAAAAGCACTCGTGGACACCGTAGATCAGATTCTACCGGGAGCGACAAACAATCCTCTTCCTTTCTAATGACAGCACTGACCAAACAGCGAATTGGCACTGATCTGCATAAGGCAAGTTAGCATGGGGATCACATTCACATCTCACATCGTTAGCAGTAAATTTTTCTCATTTCACTTTCTGGCCTGTTTGACTATAAATAGCAATCAGCGCCGGGAAAGATTTCTCCTTTAAGAAAGGGGAAGTTCAAAACTAATAATTTTAGTAAAGCTATTCATGGATGTAATAAATTTGGACAGAAAAAAGCATTCCTAGTTTAAAGAATTGTCGTATGTAATGCTTGGGATATTATTCCCTCTAAAACCTTCTCTGTTTCAAACCAAGCTCATTCGCCTATTAAACGTAGGCTTTTATTGCCAAGAGACTGATAAAATTTCGCGTCTTAAGCGGATTCGTATATTAACCGTTCGCGTATTAAGAGGGGTTTTTTTTAATGCCAAAGATAGGCGTTGTTCAAGGTACCGAAGAAAATTCGCGTATTAAGCGGGTTCGCGTATTAAACAGGGCGCGTATTAACGGGGTTTGACTGTAATTTATATTATGTGTATAATATTAGCATGCTATGTGTTTCCAAAATTTCGAAATATAACGATATTAAATAAGCTGCTGATTTAGTTTATAAAAGATAAATATTCCTGAACGTAAACTTGGGCATTCTTTTCTTTTTTAAATAGTTCTATAGTTCCATAAAAATATCTTATTGAAATTCTTGCAAATACAGGGTAATTCAGAATGAATGGGATAAAAAGAAAACATGATTCTGAACGTTGTAATTAATATATTTAGAAAATTCAAATTTACTTCAAAACTACATTTATTCAAGTTTGTACAGGTGTTCAATATGTGCCCCTCCGATAATGACTGATATCTGTACGGCTTGAATTGGAGACGCTTCCGTAAAACACGCCACACCGTTGTCTGAGGGACAGCCAGTTCTGCACCTGCACGTCGCGTTGATTTTGAGGGACTCCCTAAAAACGAATCACGAATTTTTTCAACCACTTCCGGTTTTGTTTCTTTTCGTCCTGGACTTTTGTTCTTGCATAAGCATCCGGTATCCTGGAACTGCTTCACCCACCTGCTTATGTTATGCCGATGCGGTGGTTGTTTACGAAATTTCGTGCGAAAATGTCTTTGCACAACAGTTACCGAGGAGGTTTTGGCAAATTCGAAAACGTAGTACGCTTTCTCCTGCATGGACGACATTTTGTTTAACAGCGCCTCTAGCGGCCAGTCCGTCATTCGATGATTTTCCCTGTTGCCAAATAAAACTTGTATAATTGCAGTTGCAGAATAAATTTGTTTCGGCTGAATAAATCCATTACGGCAATCACACTGCGCTATTCTTTTTGGACCATTCATTACGAATCACCCTGTATATTAATATAGCAGCACTTTTAGCAGGATAATAATTAGCATAGTAATCTGAGATAACATAAAGCACGTGATATTTATGTAAAAAATCAGAGAAAATTTATGTTTTATTACAGAATAGTTTACTTAAGGAATTTTTCTTTTAATTTAAGATGAATGCTTTTCTATTCATTTTCCAGATGTAATTAATTGACCCAATAATTTTAGCTGCTGCTTTGATTCATTGAACTCTGGCACGAATGGATTTCTTTTAATATAGAAATAATGTTCTTCAGAGGAATTACTTTTTCAAGATATTTTTCAATAATGCTAAAGATGTTTGGAAGTGATTATCCCTAAGTTGATTTTCCCCCTGAATATCAAAACGATATCAACACAGGGTTTGTAATAAAGAACAAATATTAGTAGAAAAAAGTAGCATAGATTTTATAACAAAATATAATAACTTCATGTATTATCAATGTTGATTTGTAGTATATTATGAAAAACCTCTTGATTATCCAGTTTTTTCTCGAAGAAAAATTAAATATAAAATGTATTGTACAATTGGAGGTAAAAAATCAAAACAATTTAAATCAGAATTACTTTTATGAACTATATTTTGAAATGAGTATATATTTCTTATCTTGTATTTCAGCTCCATTTATATTGTACAGTGTCTTTATTGTGCATCATGTTATTCGACTGAATGTGTGATAATTTATTAAAAAAATAATATTAAATGCTACTCAATCTGTTTTCGGTGTATATTATTGTGCGATTTTGAAAAGAAAAAAAAATTGAATGTATAAATAAGATAATTAAACCCGAGAAGACCAATATATTTTCAGCGAAAAGGTTAAATAGTTACACTGAAAAGAAGATTTACTAAATGTATGTTAAAGTGGTGTTTTGCACATTCTTTCTCAGAAATAGAATTTAGTTTAAATATGATGAAGAATTAACTAGGCTAAATTTACTAGCAAATAATATATTTGAAAACATTAAAGATATTTTTAACTAGCGAAACCTGGAAATGCAATAAACAAAAGGATTTGTGCAGAAATAAATTATTTTAAAGTTATTTCTAAGAAATACGTATTACAATCCGTTTATTAGATTTTTGCCTTGATTTAAAAGTACAAAGCAATTAAAATTTTTCTGCAATTTTTAAATTATACAGGAAAAAAAGGTAAATGAAACTTTTAGTTGATGTTCAAACCTCCAGATATTTTTTTCCCTTAAGAAAAGATATTTGAAAAATATGTTGAAAAATTGAAATTATTTTACTACCTAACAAAGAGCGTAGAATTTTAATGTGAATTTATATTTCTTCTCCTGCAAAAATTCTTTGCGCCATTTTACAAAATAAAACCTATCATTGTCAATAAACACTAAAATTCGTATGACGAGTAACATTCTTGTTAAATATCAATGTTTAATCAATCATTATTTAAATTTTCGCATTTAAAGTGCAATATAATGGTCGTAATTTATCTCCGTTATTTTCTTACGGAAAGTGAAGTTTGAGAAATATTCTTCCCTTTAACTTTCTGATTTGTCATTCATTGGAAGATAGTAGAATATACAAAGGCGAAAACCACATTTCCACCTATTTGATACAAAATGACAACGGTAATTCAGGTCTAGTATTTTAAGTACAGTCTTTGAAAAATAAAAATAAAAAAATAGACACCCCCAAGTAACTCTGCAACAATATTGTCGAAGAATTTACTGGTACCAATCAATTAGAAATAACGTCTTATTTTAAAGTATGTAGGGGAGACGAGGGAGAATTTCATGAATAGGTGTCAACCAAAGCTACTGGAATGCTCAAAAATCAGTCTTTGTTCCACACAAATAATTGAAATAGGTGTGTAAAAACTGAATTGTGAGGTGTTTAAAACCTAAAAGTTGCGTTATCTAGAAATATTTTGTTTCAGATAAAATAGATCATAGAAATTTAAGGAAGTAGGTTTTAAGTAATACAGAAATATATAGCTTTCTTTCCAGGCATAAAGATTGTACAGTAAGTTAGGCATAACATAACAATGTGCTATTCTTTAGAAAATGATTATTTGAGGAGGCTTGACACAGTCAATGTGAGGAAGGGTTGATCAGACGCTCAAGGCTCCCTTAAGTAAGTGGTTTTCGAAAATATTTTTATTATACACTGTGCATAATGAAAGCTTAATGGTTATGTATGAAAAATAATGTAAATTTATTCTGTAAAGCTATAGTTAAATCGGGTGATAGGAGAAAAAATTGATCGGAGAAAAAATAAATTAAAATATATCGAAAATATCAATAGTCACTGCAAGAATAAAATTAATGAAGTATAAATGGAAAAGTTGATAGGAATACTTTTCCATTTAAATATTACTAAAAATAATAGGTAAATAGAAACCGTTGAAAAAAATAGAAACGACTACTAAGTATGAAAGCAGCAATCTGAACCTTTTCAGGGACAGTTGTCTGTTTATGAAACCACATAATTTTATTTACCAAAAGCCTCAATGGCACCAGAATTTTGCTAAAATCTTTTCCATTTAATATGTAACTGAAATATAGTCTTTTTTATATTGCCAAATAAATTTGTTCGTAAATTCTGTGCCACTCCTTTATTTCAAAAATTTCAGTACTGATAGTAATTTTCCCCTGAAAGTGTTAAAATATGTTAATGATAAGTTATGTGCTCATGCGGTTGGAAAAGAACATAAAATTGATCGAAAAACTTTAGGAATATATGTAGGCAAATTTAAGCAGGAAGAATACAGTGAGACCTAGCCAAACTATGTGGCAACAACAGTTTTCATATCAAGTGTCACAAAATGTAGGACAATGAGAAAAAAAAATCCGAACAGTGGCTTCTAATTTCGGACATAATAAGACATGAAACACCATTAAAATGGAACCTATCTCCATCGGAATACTGTCTTAAATCTTAAAAAATGATTTTCCATGCTGTAAACTTATACCTGCTTAGACAAAATCCTGTTTAAAACAAAATTTTTCTCCTCTGACTTGCGATTGCAGCTAAACAGGTTTGTTTAAGCATCATATTTTCAAAAATATTTTTTATAATAATTAAAGCATGCAGCATAATGTTATTATTATATTATAAACTGATTTTATTTCTCCTCACAAATATTTCAATATAAAACAAAGTGGGTCAAGCCTCCCATATAGTGGGTCAATCCTCTATTATGTGGGGAAGCTTGACAAATTATTTTCTCATGATGAAAATTAATCATTTTACAAATTTCTTTTATATTACACTTATGTAGCATTTTTTTTTATAACTGATTGTATACCGGATAAAATGATATATATATATATATATATATATATTACATTCAATATTTAAAAAATTAAATACCATTTTGTAAAAAGTGGGTCAAACCTCCCTAGTCTGCCCTATATAAAATTTGCATCTGAAAAAACCATCTGAAATCATCAAAACGAATCAAAACGTTGTTTGTTTCATTAGAAATGACCACGCTTGACACCATAAATAAATTGTACACCCTTCAATTAGCTTAAATCCAATTTTTTTATTAGTTTCCGAGAAATTAATTACTTTATAATGAGCATATTATAGTGCCTGTATCCAAACTGAAGCATTGCCAGGTCAGATGTTTCAATAAAATGAGTAATTTTTTTTTTTTTTTTTTTTTTTTTTTTTTTTTTTAACTGATTCTTTTACGGACATCATAGACGGCCCTTTACACTATCATTTTGCAAAAAGTCTTTGAACCATTTTATTTATATATTATATGTAACACATTATATCATGAGATCACATTAGCAATTTAAATGAAATTTAAAAGAATAGATAATCCATCATTATCAATAAATACTAAAATCCATATAACTGTAACATACTTGTTAAATAACAATAGGTAATCAATCATTATTTAAAATCAATCATTATTTAAAATTTCACATTTAAAGCGAAATATTTTGGTCGTAATTTATCTCCGTTGTTCTGTTAGGGAAAGCGAAGTTTGAGAAATATTCTTCCTTTCATCTTTCTAGTTTGCCATTCATTACAAACTAGTAGAATATCCAAACGTCAAAATCACATTTGCACCTACTTATTTTGTACAAAATGAAGACGGTAATTCAAGTCTTGTATTTAAAGTTAATTGCTTCAGTTGTGCATATAGTTTAAATAAATAATTTTCTGTAATTAAACTTTGAGTATTATTTTTTCAAGTTGTTATTGTGCATAATTAAATCATATACCTAAACTCACGTATACATATACATATATACATACATACATATATATATATATATATAAGTAGATGATATGATGATATGATATGAGATGATATATGGTACATGAAATAACCATGATAGTAAAAAAAATTCTTTTTTTTTCTATTTCAATTGTACAGAGTATTCTAAAATATACATTTGAAATATAAATTACTTATAATGAAAATATATTAAGTGGATATATGTTCAGTTACAAAAGCTTTTCGATAGAAATGTTCTATTTCTTAAATGTTTGTCAAACCTAAAGGATATGACAATAATAGTTTAAGTATTTTATGATTGTCCTCGCACAGACTCACTTAATTAAATGCTGGCAAACAAATACACACACACACGTATGTATATATATCCACACTTAATCTTATCCAAAAGGGATAACGGTTATACAGAAAAATTAACAGACGTATCACTATTTTAATAAGATCACATTGATATATCAATCAATATAATAATGTAATATTTTAGAAATTTTTAAAAAAATTGAAATAAATTATTTGATTTATTCAAAATTGACGACCTTTGACAAATTGTTGCTGTTGTTCTTTTTATGACGGCCAATTATCTACACGAGGGATATAGGTCCGGAGAATGGTTGCCTTTCTAAGGGAACCTAACCCGTATTTACGCAAGGGTACCTTATGTTCGAAGAAAACCACAGAAAGCTACGAACGATTTGGCCGCCCGGCGCGATTTTTTTTTTTACCCAGCACCTCCCGTCTACCATCTTCGAGCGCAGAACCAATCGGCCACTACTGGGACCGAGCTTTGAAAAGAACTAAGACAATTTATTTTATAGCTTTCAGCTAGTGTAGCTCGAAATAAAGATATCAAGGTTGGCGAAAACAAAAGATCATCCTTACCATGGGAAAAAAAAATTTCTGATTCCTCTACATTTTTCACTGCATAATGTACATTTTGAAGGAATACAATAATGATTTAATATGGAAAAAATGTACCAGATTTTCTTCACTTTAACTGAACGCGCTAAATTTTTAAATAGTTTAACCCAGCCAGTAATTGATCAAATAAGGTCAGCGCTACGTGTGTTTTATTATATTTCCTTGATTTAAAGTTTTAGAAGTCATCTAACATGATTGCTAAAACCCATAATGAACATCCTATACCGGTCAAAAATGAAATCTGCTGAAATTAAATAACAGCAAAAATTATAAATAAATAGTTTCTTTAATTGCCATTTTCCCAGTAGTTCATCAATCCAAGAAATCCGTCGAAAATTCAAAAATTAATCTTTAAAATATCATGTTTTGCTGTGATTAACTATAATTCATATAAACTATTATTTGAAATAAGCAAGATGGAAGTGGATTATTTCAACTTACAGTAATTGTCTTCAACTAATCAAAAACTAAATTTTGATATTTTCTAATCGAAAAAAAAAAAACAACATAAAATGGCTACTCTTATAAAAGGCAGCTGACAACAATGTGACAAGAGGTGCTCCAACATTAAAAAATATATATTAGCGGAGAGTAGCCATATTTGGTCTGCTGCTTTAAATAGACTGCTGCAATTCTGCCATTAAGTACAGATAGAGACGCCATCTAGCATTGGAATCTTACTTACCAGAATGACGTCATTTATTATTGGAAGCAGCAACCGCCTTCCTCGTGCTATTTTCAGAGAATTTTAAAACTATTAAGTTTTTTTCTTACTAAACGTAAGAGAATACTTAAAAACTACGGAAAGTTGTCATGTTTTCATATTTCTATCTAAATTCATATGTTTATTGTGCACATTTCTCACGAAGATTTGTTAGCTTTCGTTTTTGTTCTTAATCTTGAGATTATCATTTTTTTTAAATTGCGCAGTTGCCTGAATTGGACTAATTTGAGTTCCTTAAATTGGACCAGTTATATGATCGTAAATTTTAAAAGTAAGTAATGATTTTCTAGAACTGTAAGCATTGGACACTTTTTTTAATGCTAGGGTGGCCCGCCCCCCTGTTTGCCAGACTAACCCCCCCCCGTGTAATCGCTTTGTGATTCCGTTCGATATCTCGAAGCAATTCCTATTTTCGAGCTAATCCCAGGCGTATATGTTTCGTGTTACCATTCTTGATCGCTTCACGATCCTTTATTTTCTATGCATTCAATTTTTAGATTCTACTTAGAAAAAAAAAGCTCCCCCCCTCCCCCAATTTTTCACGCGCCTTCATTTTTTAAATTTGTATTTTGAGTTACAAACATCTTAATGTTTCAAACAGATTGCCTTTTTATATTTCCTAATTTTGTTCGCGCCACTTTTCCCTCCCCCGAAATTTGACGCACCATTCTTTTTTTTATATTTTTTTTATCATGTGAGTAAAACTTTTCTCTTTTATTTCTTATTACCTTTTTAGTGAAAAGGTTTCTCATTTATTATCTTTTTAACCTTAGAAAAAGTTTTCTTATTTATTTCATTAAATAATACTTGAGATGCTAAAACACTTCTAATACACACTGCTAAAATAAGAACTGCCGGAGTGACGAACACTTGTTTATTAAGATGACAAACACACACACAACGAATACTATAACAATAACTTTTGGATATTACACTATTTCACAAAGACATTAAGATGCCGAAGTTATGAAAAACAATCAGGGCGACACACCACTGATTTTCACTCCATCCTCTCACTCCACGATATTCACGGCCACTGCTGCCTGTTCCAGTTCGAATAGTTCTGCCTTGGCGAGAGTTCACTGTTTGGCGACCGCCAATAACCGTGCTTCGCAAATATTAAAGTTAATGCGAGTCTTACAATGTGTTATAAACTATCTTAAAATTTAAAAGAGATCGCCTTGTTAGATTTACAAATTTTAACAAAATCGCGCTCTGTTAGTTCCACATTCAAAAATCAGTTAGCGCACTCTTTTCTTAACAAAATTGTATCTGAATGAAACTCCGTTAAACAACTTATCAGTAGAGGGTAAACAACTTATCTCTAGAGTGTGGTGGTCTTAAGCAAGAATTTATGATATTTGATGAAATCACTATTCGAAGGCAGTGGTAACTAAACTTTTGACATTCTATATTAAATAAGTAGATTAATAAGTGACGTTTATACTGTATTTTTAAATATTCTAGTCAGTTCTAGAGAATGCTATAAAAGATCACGTGACTGCCTTTTAAAATGCACAATTTATTAGAATGAAACAAATTAGTGAAATAATAATTAATATCTCAACTTGTAATTAAGATATAAGAATTATTTTTAGAATATCTTAAAGGGGAATTTTTTTCCCTCTGACTTTCCAAGTTTCAAGCTTTTACGCCATTTACATTTTGAGATATGGCTCCGTTATAAACCCCACAGTACAATTTATTGCTTAACATCCGCATCTGGAACACTTGCCTTTCTATTTCTGGCAACTCGTGAGAATGAAATAAAACGAATTTTTTATCGATCGATTTTTAGGTTTACCGTCCTCATCGGAATAACTTTTCGAATTTCTGAAAGCAGATTATTCTCTGCGCCCATCTGTATGATTTTTGAGTTTTTCGGCGCAGTAGTTTCTGAGATGCGAGTCGATTTAAAAAGCCTCAGTTCACTTTTTCGATGCGGTTCGGTGGCATCTTCACAGATTTTCATTGGTCCACTTCCAAATCATTACCTTTTATATATATATAGAAGGATTTTCAAATGGATTACTGTCTCCGTGCAAGTGATGGTGATAACGACAGAGACAAACAGTTTGGAAGAAAAACATCTGTGATGCAAAATTTGTTAAAGATATAGGAAACGAAAAGGAGGGATTAAGTTGTGAAGAATTTTACCAGCAAGAAGGCTGCAGCTACAAAATCTCTAAAAAACCCAAAGAATCATTAGAAATGTTATCCACCTTTACAAAATTAGTTAAGTCAAAATACAGAGGGAGTCAAAAATAGCAGTGTTAATATCTTCGCCATATAAAGTAAATTGAATCGAAAAAAAAATACGACAGAAAGGAAACTCTCGACGGGCAAAAGTAATTGGAACATCATGTTTTAAAAAAATAGGAGTAATTCAATTGGAAAGAAAGAGATGGAAGGGAAGAACTATATATATAAGATAAAGAAAGCTTCTTTTGCATAAAAAGTCTAATGATTCAGAATCTAAAAAAAATGAAGACAGTGATGATTGATTTTTCTTAATTTCTAAGAAAAATAAAATAGCAGAAATAATTCAGGATTACCAATAGGACTTCATGTTGTGTGCGCTGGAATAAAAAATCAACAAAAAAATTCATGTGTAAGCGTTGCCTCACTTCTTACATAATATTCACGTACAAGATTGGCAATTATTTCAGTAATTTATATTCTTAATTACTTTATAAATTTTATTTATATTTTGAATAAATTTGGATTTAAAACAATTGCTCTTATTTTCAGACATTTTATTTTATTATACTTCACTAAATAGTCGTCAAGATCTGACGTCAATACGTCAAGATCTGACGGTAAATAACTTGAATGTTTCATTACATAAATTCTTGAATTTTTAATTAGTTGCTTTTAAATTAATTAATGAAATCGTGTCGAATTTTTATATTGCATAAGTAATTCCCATTTCTTTAAGGCGATAGATGGTGCTGTCAGTCTAACCTGTTCGATGACTGAAATAATTTTTAATTTATAATTTACAACAAATTATGCTTGCTTTTTATCAGAAACTTGCCTAAAAATATCAGGTAAAGCATTTATTTTTACTTACTAAGGCCTCTTTTTTATAACAATTTTTATTTTTATTTATTTATATATTTTTAACTACACGACCATTAAAAGCTCCCATGAATTTTATTTCTGTCTGTCTCATTCTCCAACCCTCTTGCTGCGCAACCCGAGCTTTTCTCGGGGATGCAATTTTCCGTCTAATTAATCCTCCTTGATGATTCCCACCAGTTATTATTATTTATTTATTTTATTTTATTTTATTTTATTTTATTTTATTTTATTTTTATTTTTGTAAATTTTGCCTTATATAATCGGAGCATTTAACTATTAATTTAGACAAAAATTTTTGTTTTCAAAAACCGGTGACAAAAGAAGGATTTTAATTATTTTGAAGCTGTTTTAATAAAACAATTACGCAGTGAGAGGGCTAAACACCTAAATTTGACACTTGCTGAAACTAAAGATTTATAATATATATATTTTATTACTTCAAATTTATTTTACATTTTTATACATTTTTTAAATATTATTAAATCTGGAAATCAAGGTAATTTCTTTTATAGCTCTTATACGAATATTTTTTTTTCGTTTAATTTTTTGTGCAAATGACCGACAAACTTTTCTATCTGACACACACGCGCATCTATATTCTTGATAATGGTAAAAAAAATATAACGAAAACTGTAGATCAGCTCAGTTTGTTTAATTGACAATAACATGCAAAATATTTTAGCTCAAATATTTTAAATATAAAATCAGTATATTTTTTTAAATATTGTTGTTTGTTAAATTTTATTTAATTATAAAGAATAAGTGATATAAGATAAAGCATTCAAATAATAATAAAAAAAATTTACAGAACTGAATAATATACGTCATTATTGAAATGAAATATCCGAAAAAATACTACACAAATTATTTTGCCAGTCTTGGGCTCGAAACTGCATCTTCAAAAAAATTCAGAGCTTTAATCTGTTGAGTTAGCCCGCTACGCTATCAAGAACTCACTTTACACCCTTCTAAATTGAAGAGGTTGACGCATGCGCAATTGTCTCGAATTTGGGTTTTGATCTAGCAGAAATAGTTTTGTGTTTTAATGTTTATATCTTTTTTTTTTCCTTTTTTTTTTTAATGAAAGAAGCAGCTACAACTTAAAATGCTAGTTTCCCAATTTTCGTGTGTAACAATTGGCAATTTATAAGAGGGATCACCAGACATAACTTTTAGACTCGGATTGTGAAATCATTGTGTTTATTTTCTGCGTGTAATATTACCAAAAATAATATGACACCCCCTAAATAATCTTTTAATATCGACACAACAATTTTTTGAATATTTAATAACTCTGAAAGCTGAAAGAGCCAAATAATATTAACTTTGTAAAAAAAGAAAATCTTGTTTGTAGTAAGATCGAATAAATTGCATTTGAGACGCTGACACATATAAAACAACTTCTACATATGATGAGATAGTTCAACACAGCGAGCACCTCTGGGCATGTGCAGCGCGTCACTCCGAAGTCAGATTTGCACTTATATACGTAGAATTTTAATTTAAAATTACGGCTAATTAATAATATATTTGAACAAACGGATGTACGATAACAAATCTGTGGCCAAATGTCTTTCACTTAAAAAAAGAATGGTGTAATATGATGCTGTAGTGTTTTCTCACGGACTGTTGAAAGAAAACGCCTAGCGTTTTAAATATATAGATTGCTGTTCCTTTGTTTGATTGTTTCATTAATCGCAAACTTGTGCTCTAATAAAATTTGTTATATTCCCTAATCACTAAATCAGCCTAGTATTGTTTGTTCCAATTTAAGGGACTGGTGCTCCAACTTATGCGGCAGCCGCTGAATTTGTATCACTTTTGACATTTTTTTCAAATTAAAATAATTTAATATTTTCAAAAAGGAATTTGTTCTAAAGATTTATTTATTTAGTAGATGTATAGATTGACCACGTGTAGTGATATTTTGCAGATATTCCTAAAATGAAATGAGTTGCAAATAAAAATATGTGAAGTGGTCCAAATTCGGCGAATCTTCCCTATGTCAAGTGCCACGTATAAAGGTCATTTCCGCCTGAAATGGTGCAATATTTAAAAATTTTATCAGCTTACTTGAAGGGTATCAACTATTGGCGGGGTCACACTATTTCCAATTTTTAATAAATTTTACATTTTTAATAATGGAAAATAAATTTAATAACGTTTGCATGTTTTCTATTCATTTTTGACAGATACTTTTTCTCTTTCGTAGGTGAAAATTTAAATCCTTATTCTGGAAGTAAATAAACGTTACTTAATTAGAATTCGACTTTATGTCACAAACACATTAACATGATTAAAGAGAAATGTGAATGGTTTCTCTGCGTGACGACAAGATCATGGAGTTGAAAAATAGTGTCGTTGCAGACTATCATATTGTATCACTAAATGTTATTGATAAACATTGCAAATTTAAAAGTTAGAATAATTGAAATAAATAATTAAGTTACACAGAATTTTGTTCGAAGTAATTTATTTGTAAGTCTAGTCTGTATTCTTTACTATGAAAATCTGTACATATTTTTAAGTTCATGATGAGATGTTGACATGGATATTAAGAAATATGTACTATATTTAAATATTGTAAATGAAATAAAATTACATTTGTGAAAAATGTGAAATAAATTTACGAACTCCAATGTTTTACATCTTGTTATAGTTAAAACAATTACTCTTATATTTAAAAAAAGTTGTAAATTATGCATAATTTACAAAGATGTATATATCAATAAGTTATGGTATTCACAAGCAACACATTAACATTTTAGAGAGTTCGTACACACAGGGGATTGAAAGGATTTAAAGCAATTGAACTGTAAGAAGGGTGCGAATAACGGAAAAGCTAGACAATAGACAGACATTAGATAGTAGACAGATATCAGCTTTGTATACAGTAGACATATATATATACTGCGGATAGCATACATATATACTGCAGATAGCATACATATATACTGCTGATAGTAGACATATATTCTGCGGATAACAGACATACAGACAGCAGATAACACACAGAAGACACCACATCAGACACCCTATAAGCATCCAATAATGATTAGGCAGATAGTACAGAGCAGATAGCAGAAAGACAGGCAGCAGGCAGTTTGCGTGGAGATTAGAAATAGACAGAGAGCAAGGAGATCTGGCAGACAGAGAGCAGACATGCTGTCAACAGATTGTAGGCAGGAAGCATATAGCAGATAGACATACACCAAAGAGAGAGCAGAGAAACAGCCGACAATATGTAGGCAGACAATAGATAATAGACTGTACACAGTTATCAGGAAACAGACAGACATCAGAATACCGCAGATATAGCACATATATATACAACAGACAGAAAGATAGACATGCAGCATACATACAGCCGAAAGAGTGTTAACAGTCAGACAGACAGAATACAGTTAACAGACAGAAAATAAACAAAAAGACAAAAAGACAGCCGACAAACGATATAAGTATACCAGAGAGACAGAGTTAGAGACACGTAAGAGAGAACCAGGCAGAGACATATTAACCAATATAGTAAAGTGGGGGCAGATGCCGCAGTTTTACTTTTATTCTTTTAAAATGTACAATTAAGCAAAAAATAACAAACTAAGTACCAAAAATCATTAATCAAACCCTTTAGAATAAAATTTCTATGTTAAACAAGTTAAATCCCTCTTAATAAAGCAGGCATAATTATTTTTCCAACCGTCCTTTTTTAACATTATTTTTATGTGCTGGGTAAGATGTCGCATGGGGTGTGGTACAGATGCCGTATGGAGAAAAAAGCTATGTTGTTTATATTTTTTTTCAAGTAAATCACATTTTTATTTCCTCAAGCTTCTTAAAATGAAAATAAATAACAGTAAACTTACATAAATTATATATATATCACTAAATTGTGAAAAGTTCAACGAAATTGCAAAAGTACAAGCTCAAAATATAAAACTTAAGGCAAAAAATGAAAAAAAAACATTTCACTTAAAACAAAAGGCAGCATAATTACAAAATATATATAAACCACTTGTTTATATCCAGGCGACCATTGTAGTTTGCTCTTAAGTACTAGTTCCATTTATTTTAGGCCGTAGTCTTTTTATTTTTGGCTTTTCTTCTCATTTTTTTCTTTCGTATTTCTATTCGCCCACAATTCCCACACTTTCCGTTGCAAGATAAAGTGAGCATGTTTCATGCAGCCACCGTTTGCATGTTATGCACTGGATCCAGTCCGCTTTAGACTTTGTTTCTTGATATGACTCCAGACACTCAGCACTTTCAGAGTCATCAAATTCCAATCCAATACTGCCTTCAGAATCCATAAGAGGAATATTTTCGTCACTGTCGGAAGATTTCAGTTTCTTCCTCAAGTGAGATGTTTTCAAGTTGATCTTTCTCTTCCTTTTTTTACACATTTTACTTCCGCCAAGCTGTCGTTCTTTGACGTTTTCTTGCTTCTTTTGCTTTTTATATCCTTCTTCTTTTTCCTTGTTTGTAAAATATGTGCTTGTTTATTTGCAGCATTTTGCCTTCTCTTACTTGGCTGTATAGATCTTTTGACCATTGTTTAATAGTTTAGATGGTGAGAATTGTAAACGGCCTACATTTTCCTTATTCATACTTGGTGAACCACCACTATTGCTGAGAATATTTTGATAAGTAGCAGAATGCGCTAATATACGTTCATTTAAATGTAAGTTCTACTTAAATCGCAGTGATGAATTTATTGAACCGAAAAACAAAAACATATTTTGCGGCATCTGTCCCTCAAGCTCGGTGTGGCATCTGTCCCAAAGTGGCTGTTAAGATGCCGCGTCGCCATTTTGTGTCATGTGAGCGACGCGAGAGAAAGACAAGCATATGTCTGTATTCTACGAGGATCTAGTCTACAGTTGCAATCGGTTTTGGGATGAAATCTCTGTTTATTTTGCTTAAAATAGGTTATAAAATTTTATTAGAATAATTTTAGCAATTCACCATGCAGGTTCAAACCATAAAAACCGGCATAAGTATGTAAAAACTGACAATTAAGCTGTGGAAACGCATAAAGCACAGCAGACAGCATTTAGGAACACAACGAAATTCTTAATTTGGCCTAGGGAGCGCTAGTGTCGCCAATACAATCTCTGCGGTATCTGTCCCACCGCGGCGTCTGTCCTCACTTTACTATAAATGTTCAGGGGATGGCGCACGAAGGGCGCATGGGGTCGGAGCCCACAAGTATAAATATCTTTTTTTCCGTTAAAACGTCTGTTTGTACGTATATTAAACATTACCTTATGCTATTACTAATGGTATGAGGATAATAAGTATCAAGAACTAAAAAGATAAAAACTCTGCACAACATCAGTAAAAGACACTTTCAAATATCAATCACCAAATTCAGCAAACACTTTTTCAATCCCCATCATCTATATTTTTATGCATTTTTTGTCTGTATAGCTAAAGAGTCCACTGACACGAGGCGTTCGAAATTTTACTATTTTTTGAAGACTTTCGTTTAATATACACCTTATTCTTTTTCGGAAGACATGAAAATGCGATAAAATTAAATGAATTTTATAAATTAGAGTGATATAAAGAGGAGATAAAGGACTATTACATAAAAAATAAAAATATAATTTCTGCATATTATTCCGTAAAATTTTTTAAGAAAGCGGATTTATGTTAAATTGTGCATTATAAAATAATACAGACAGAAATAGCAAAGACGGAATTAGCAATAAATAATTAAGCATATTATCCTGACACTAAAAAGTATTCAATTCTAGCCCCCATACTATGTTACTAATGAGATAAAACTCTTTTCACAGAAATTTCGAATTTCCACGATTAAAAACTCTTAACTAAAGAAATTTGCATCAGCATCGTATAAGGATACAACTGAATTGAATTGAATTTATTAAAGCCAAGATAAGAACATAGTTTCATTAATGTGACTCTTGAGCGAATTTCTAACTTATCTGGATTCTTGTAGAAGAGTCGTCTAATTAAATGTCAGTGATGTATAAATAGTTTCATAATTGTATTACGGGCGAATATTTCTGAACACTGATATATTTCATTCAAGAATCATTTTTTATTTTATGATTACGTAAATTAGAAATATTAAAGTGTTCTATTTTCTTTTATATAAGTTTTAATTCGAATAAAGCTTTATATGCTTCAGCTAAATTATTATTTTTAGATATACGTTGGTTAAATGTCTATTTGTCTGTACATTCAAGGTGCAAATCTTTATTTTAAAATTGCAGCAATAATTAATTGATGGGGAAATTCACTTTGGTTTCTAATTTTATCAATTATTTATTCTGGTTTCAAGGTTTTATAAGAAATAAATTAAAGAATAATAAATTGATTTTTCAAAAAAAAAAAGTGTCCCACTTGAAGGAGCTATGTTTGAAACATGTACGTAAAAAATTGTCGTTATATTAACTTATCTTGAATATTTGACGTTTCTCCTTAAAATAAAGTTTGTGAATATACGATATCTTTATTAACAATTTATAAAAATTCACAGATCAGTTAAGTTCGGTCAAAAAACATTTGAAATAAGAATTTTGAAATATGGAAATGAAATTTTCTGTGGCGGACTGAATGTTACTTTTTAACGTGGTTTAGAGATATATTTTTTGGATAATATCGTGCCTTCAATTCAATTACCAGTGAACCACTATTCATTATTATTAAATATAATAATGAATATAACTATTATGCAAAACTAATATTTGTGTGGGTTTTTTAAGAATATTTTTTCGTAAGATAAAGGTTAAATAAGTATCCAATAAGACAATCTAAGATAATTTATAACATATCATAATAGTTCTGACCATGTAAATTTATTTTTAGGCTAGTACAGTTTCTTTTCTGTTACAACGAACGTTTAAAGATTAATCCTAATTATCGTGTGTTTTTTCTCATATCATGCACTGTAAGGGATTAAATGGTAATGTAATTTTTCAGTTTTAATTATGTGTAAACATGGGATGTTAAGATTTCGGAATACAACGAACTTCTGAGATATCTAAAATGAATTATCATAAACAGTCAGTCATTTTAAACATAAAATATATTATATGATCTTTAAAAAGTTCACTGTTTTATTTAAAGGTGGATAAAAATAATATTAGAGATGTTACAAGTTAAATATATACATTTTATATAAAACTTATTCCTACTTTCAAGCTTTTACAAGCTCTTCATCAGAGATTATTTTAATAACTAATTGCTGTTTATTTATACAAATACGTCAATTTATTTTGAAAATTAGAAAGCCAATAATTATTAGAGTTGAAAGTAGAAGTAGCAGTTTCTTGAATTTAATAAGAGAAAATATATATTATTATAAACAGCAGTTCCATTTATTATATCACTGTGTTTTCATACGTCACTGTCCTTTTTAAATGCGTCCCTGGACAATCCAAGTAGCAGTGTTTCAGATTAAGTTTTGTTAGAAGAAAATGTTTAACTGTCGTACCATAAACTTTACTATGTCACTTTTCAAAAGTTTTCAGAATATTTAAGGGATATATATTTTTTACTTGTAACACTTCTACTATTTTTAGTCAGCTTTTAAGTAAAACAGTGGATTTTTTAAAGCTCATATAATATCTTTTATGTATGAACCAAGGTTTTAACTTTTGCGTTTCGTCCTATAATATTATTAGTCATTTATTTTTTTTTTTAATTTATCTGATAATATTATGTTACTGCGACAGATGACTTAAACTTTGGATTATAAATTATCTCCACCATATTAATATATAAACAGAGATGTTACGGGTCTAAGAAAGTTTTCCTAACAGTACAGGTTTTCCCCATACTGAATAGCTTTTAATATCATTCTCAGATAATGGTAAATTTTACCTTATAAAAATAATTGTTTTAATGAGGGATTTTTCGGTAAAAGATACCATATAATAAAATGAAGATAATTTCAGCAAAGGAAAGAAATGAATTATCTTTAGAAGACAGTGATTGTCATTACTATGTCCCTAAAGGTCATCAGAGCTGAAAAACGCTTCAATAATGAATTTTAACCTCAGGCCTTATTTAATGTTCATCTACACGAATTTAAAGATTATCTATCAATTTGAAAAGAAAAAACATTTTTATTATTAATTTTAAAAAGTTAAATTATTAAGGTGCAAAACAATTTTGATAATTAATTCACTTACATATTTAAAAAAAGACAAAGATATTTCTGCTTGTAGAACTGGAATTGTACAATCCAATAACTTTATCAACATGAAAATGCCATCTGAATAAAACATTACTTTCCGCTTTGTTAGTAACAATTATCAAGCTAAGCAGTAGTTTTAATCAAGCTACATTCTTTAATTAAAGATATTTAATAGAAATGTATTTTGTTATACTTAAAACGTGAGATATACGAATATAGATAAATGAGGTCTATTTATAATAGCTATCACAATTATATCCACATACTAAATAGTTTCCTATGTTATTGTCACATAATGGTAATTTTTGACTTTTTTTTAAAAAAAAGAAAAAAAAAGAATAATGTTTTAAATAACATTTTTTAGGTAGGGGAATCCATATAGTAGTATGATATTAATTTCGGCTTATGAAATGTAATACATTTTCTTTAAAACCCATAATAGTCATTACTATGTCCCTGAAACTTCATCAAAAGTGGAAAACGCCTAAATAATAAATTTTAACCATAGGCCTTATTTCGGGCTCATCAATAAAAATTTAAAGTTTATATATCAATCTGAAAAGCAAAACCATTTTTATTATTAATTTAACAAAGTTAAATTATTAAGGTATGTGCCTACTTTAAGCGCAATTTTTTTTTAATATGAAATTTTTATGAAACACATGTGGTTTTAGTTAACACAGGGAACAAAACTATAAATTTATATAAATTTTTAAAGGAATTTTTATTAACTTTTCAAATTCAGGCAATATATAGTAAAATTTTAGTAAAACAAGTAAGAAAAATCAGGCGTACAGCATAGATTATGAAACATTTTCCAACACTCCCTGAAAGATTTAACAAAACTTCGTCATTTAGGGAAATAAGGTAAATAAGATAACTAAGTAAACATTTAAAAATCTGATTTCAGTAGTTACCGCTCATAGCCAAATATGTATTCCAATTCTTTTGAACAGCCCTGTATTCGATCTGTATGTTGATATCTATACTATGTAACGGAAAATTTAGTCTAGCAAGAAAATGCATAATATGTTAAAATTCATCTTTCAGCAATTAATACTAATAGATGGAAACATACTTGAATACATTTATACAGCCCTGTAGTTTACCTAGTACCTTTATTACGTACCACGATTTATCTAAAATTTAATTCAAACTAAAACACGCTTAAAACTACTGAAATTACATTTCCAGAAATTATCACCCAGAAAAGGCCATGTATCCAACAATTTGCGTGGCCGGCCCTGTATATCATTTTATATATATTCTATAAATATTTCATAGTACACTAAATTCAGTTCAGCGTAAAAATGCATAACTCCTTTAAAACCCACCTTTAAGCAATTTATGCTCATACTCAGTAACCTTTACGAATTCATTTCTGTAGCTCGGTATATGAACTATAGCATTTATACGCACTTTATAGAATCATAAATATTGTGAACAAGTAGGTAAGTGTGATTACAAATCGCACAGAGGGTTTCGTTTAATATTCCTTTCAAAACACTTTATCCTTTTGAAAAATCTGTTAGTTCCACATTTCGCAACCAGGGGCGCACTCTATTCTAAATAAACCTCTATCCGAACGAAACTCCGTTTTATATACTATCCGTAGATATATTAGTCGAGGGGATTGGGCCGATATCACCCTAGATAAGTAGGCGCCCGTGGCGGTAAAAAGTGGAACTAAAATATGTAAGGCTATGGTGCATAATATGAAAGAATGATCAAAGGGGTGTCTTCAAAAGTTGGAAAAGTGTTCCCTGGGTGAAAATGGCGGAGGTTAGAAAAAATGATTAAAATACACAAGTTAGATTCTGGAGGAATAAATAGTATGAGACTTTTTGAAAATTTTATGATTTGCCGTGTGGTCTGAGGTATACGGCTATACGTATGCAAAAATTCATGTCTCCAACTTAATTAGGGAGAATTCTCTTAGGAAGAATTGCTTAAAATACATATGTGGTATCTCAAAGGGTTAAACGTAAGACTTTTTCAAGATTTTATGATTTGTCGCCTGGCCTCAGGTGTTCTGCTATAAATATGCAAAATTTGAAATCTCCAATTTAATAAGGGGCTCAGTTAGAAAGAATTGCTTAAAATATGCATGTAGGAGCCCACAGGTTTAAATGTGCGATTTTTTCAAAATTTTATGATTTTTCGTATGATATGTGGTGTTCAGCTATAGCTATGCAAAATTTCACGCCTCCTACCTAAATCGGGGCTCACTTGGAAAGAATTGTTTAAAATACACATGCGGAAGCTCAAAGCGTTAAATGTACGGCTTTTTCAAAGTTTTATGATTTGCCGTTTGATGTGAGGTGTTCAGATACAAGTATACTAAATTTCACGTATTCAACCTAATTAGATACTCACTTAGAAAGAATTGTTTAAAATACACATGTGGGAAACCAAAGGATTAAATGTACTACTTTTTCAATCTTTTATGGTTTGTCATTTGATGTTAGGTGTCCAGCTATAAGTATGCAATACACAAGTTACACACAAAATACACAAGTTAGAGCCCGGAGGAGTAAATAGTATGAGACTTTTTGAAAATTTTATGATTTGCCGTGTGGTCTGAGGTATTCAGCTATATGTATGCAAAAATTCATGTCTCCAACTTAATTACGGGCTCTCTTAGAAAGAATTGCTTAAAATACATATGTGGTAGCTCAAAGGGTTAAACGTAAGACATTTTCAAGATTTTATGATTTGTTGCCTGGCCTCAGGTGTTCTGCTATAAGTATGCAAAATTTGAAATCTCCAATTTAATAAATGTCTCAGTTAGAAAGAATTGCTTAAAATACGCATGTGGGAGCCCATAGGGTTAAATGTGCGATTTTTTCAAAGTTTTATGATTTGTCGTATGATATGTGGTGTTCAGCTATAAGTATGCAACATTTCACGCCTCGAAACTAAATAGGGGCTCACTTAGAAAGAATTGTTTAAAATACACATGTGGGAGCTCAAAGGGTTAAATGTACGGCTTTTTCAATTTTTTTGTTTGCCATTTTATGCGAGGTGTTCAGATATAAGTATGCAAAATTTCACGCCTCCAACCTAAATAGGGGCTCAGTTAGAAAGAATTGTTTAATATACACATGTGGGAGCCCAATGGGTTAAATGTACGATTTTTTCAAAATTTTATGTTTTTTCTTTTCATGTGAGTTGTTCAGCTATAAGTATGCCAAATTTCACGCTTCCAACCTAAATAGGGGCTCAGTTAGTAAAAATTGCTTAAAATACACATGTCGGAGTTCAAAGTAGTCTCAGGACACTTAAAGCTTTAAAATTTTCGAAATTTTAATTGTTTTAGATATTAAACTACAATGTTTTCTGAACATTTTGATATAAATCTTTCCTTGAAATTCCTATTTGAACAGAAGTTATGGCTTTTAGAATTATACGCGATCAATAGCTGAAGCGGCCTTTCAGAAACTTTGAAGTCAATTTTCTCTAAATTACGTTTATGGGCATAACGCGCACGATATCACAAAAACTTCGGAATTTTTTTTCAGGAAATTTTCGAAACTTATGTTTCATGTTAGTCTGTATAAACTGAATCTAAAATATCCTTTTTATTGTTCAAAAAGAATTCTTTATAGGTGATTATACTGTTGAAATTTTCTAAATTTTGCATTAACTCAATACAACTTTGTATTAAAAATATAAAAATGCTTTAAATACAAATTTATTTAGGTTCAGAGTAATTAACATAATCTGAAGAATACGTAGGACTCAAAATTTTCCTTCTAGTTGCAAAATGTATTTTGTAATCGTGCGCGTAATCTGTTATACAGATTTTCCGCTTGTCAAATGTCTGACATTTTGGAGCCCACTGTACATTCTAATTCTGCATCATCTAATTTTTTAAATACATGAAATAAAAGAACATATTTATATCTTTCATCACAATATAAAATTTTGTCCTAAAATAAAACACATTTTAAGATATTATATGTTGAAAATTGTCTCTTTTTTTTCCTTTTTCCAATTTTAAGAGTTCTGAGACCCCTTATGTACAACTTTTTCATACTTTTATGGTTTGTCGTTTGATGTGAGGTGTTCAGCTATAAGTATGCAAAATTTCACGCCTGCAAATATTTGCAAAACCTCTTAATTTTACTAACTTATGACACATTTTGAATACAAAAAATATTTTTTTTTCTACAAAAAATGTAAATTTTTCAATAAAAATGGCTCTTAAATTAATATATTCAGTGTCTAAAGTTCGGACTTTCCAGCAGCAATATTCAAAGAGGGAGAGAAAAAAAATTGTTGAAACAAGCAAAAAAATAATTAGAAGATCATATCAGATATTGTTTGATTGACTGATTTTTTTTTTTTTTTCTGCAGCTTTCGATGCTTTCTCCCGCACTTATATCAAGCATTCTGTTTCTTCTTTTCGCGAGGAAGAAATCCCATCTTAGAGGAATTATCCGCTAAGACACCGATACACTTTTGTTCTTTTTTTTCTGTTTATCTTATTATTACTTACTAAGGAATTGGTTGAAAGATTTCAGATATAAACAAATTTTGGCATTTTTTGCAGACAGTGATGTACCCAACAGCAATGCAAGAACGAAAAACTATTAGACCGGTAACAGGCTGGACAGACCATCATCTCATCGAGATCACGGCTGGAATTCCAGAATTAGATAAAACTCGATTCGCATATTAAAACGCAATCGGTCTGCCAAGTAATATCTTGGTGGTAAACACCTGCAAATCCGATTTCAATGGTTGACTGTAAGGTTTACCATTGTGTTTTCCTGCTCCTAGTCCTCCATGCTGTCATACTTTTGGGTGCAGGGAAACTCAATAGCGAACCTACCGATCAACCACTAAATCGTGTCTGCAGATGGTTTCAAACAAGATATGACTTGGCAGACCAGTTGCATTTTAATATGCTAACCAATGTTCTGTCTAATCCTAGAATTCCGGCCGTCAATTCGATGAGGCGATGGTTTGTTTATCCGCCTCTTACACCATAAGGACGCTCATGTTATTAACAAATTAATTGACTGTGAAATACGCGAGGTGGTTTGAGACCAACAAGCAGAAGACATTTATTGTGACAATGAGGAAAAATAAGAAAATGTGCCAATCGTGAAATCATGAACTCGATAATGCCCTTAAATGCCTGAAGCAAAGAAGCGGTATTACCGAATCAGAACTCATATCTGTGTACAAAATAAAACGAAAACTTAAGTTAATAAAAAAGCATGAGAAATATCTCTCTATATATAAAAGCCGTTCTCTCCCTCATAGCATGCATGGTCACGGTGACGTCGTTGTGACGTCACTGTAAGTCACGGTGGTCACGTCACACCTGTGACCAAAATGCCACCACTCAGCGATGTCACATTGTGACTGAGATGTGAACTTCTTAGAAAACTTTTAAAAATTGCGAAAATTCTTCAAAACATGTTATTTACTGTAAAATTATATTTTTCTGGCAATTAAAAAAAATGTGACGTTACTGTTATGCCACTGCTATGTAACGTACGTCACGTCACATATGTGACAAAAAAACCACCATATTGTGTCACAGTGTGACTAAAATATGAACTTCAAAAATCTTTGAAAATGAAGAGAAATATTTTAAACAGTCACGAGTTACAGCGGCATAAGGAATGAAAATATATTAGAGGATAGCAAATGGTAAATTCTGTCACTAAAGGGGAGGGGGGGTGCATAATAAATAAAGTGCACGATACAAGCATTCATAAACTAAATTTTCAGGCTATATTTTATCAATTTGATATCTAAGACAGTGAATGTATACTTTTTCATGATTTCAATTTTATCTAGCATTTGGATAATATATTTAGAATTAGGAATATTAAATTTATACACTTTACATACTTAGTTTGCTGGGAAGAAATTTATTTATTTATTTCTTTTTTTTACCGACCAGGATTATTCGAAACACTTCTGTGGTTTCAAACTAAAAATTTTCTATTACAGTTAAATCAGCACCTTTTAATGAGCACGTAGAATGAGTCTTCAGAGTTTAGTCCTCTATGCATTTCTTGCTTTAGAATATTTTTATAATTTGTATTATAAGTCATAAGTCATACATTCAACTTCTTTCAGACTTTTTAAATAAAATTAGCATGTGCCAAAAATAAAAGAAATATACAAAATCTGTGCTAAACAAACTTTACTTTAAAAAAAAAAAAAGAAAAAAAAAGGGGGGTCGTTATTACCATTAAATTTATTTTTACACCTTTTAAAAATTTAAACAATGTTTTATCTAATAAGCTCTCATTATGAATATTATTATTATAATTAGTTAGAAAAAAGGATCTTTACAATACATTTTAACTTGAATTATTTTGTACGGATAAAAAGAAAAGGTTAAATACATTGGACATTTCTTCAAATACAAAATTTTAATTAACAGTACTTTCAGAAAATTACTGCGTATTGATGTTCCAATTCTCTTGTACAGAAAAACAAATAATCTGTAACAGACCACCTGCTTGAAAATCGTCTGCCCACAGAAAAATAAATATGAGAAGACGCGGAAAATAGTTCTTTGTTTTTAGAACATCGCCACGGCTACAACACTTAAAGATAAGGAAATGACCATTTTAGGATACACGGATATTAATGGAACGTATATGTAAGTCTTATTTAATTTAAATATTTTATTCCTGATTGTATATTATGAGTTAAATAGTATTATGTTATATTTGTAAGAGACTGATCTTTAACTGTCAGAAGCGATATTTTCCAATTCGATAACTGTAAAGAAAAATATTTTAATCTGCCATCGCTTGAAAAAAAAAAAAAACTGCGCAGAGACTAATTCATGCCTACATTCATACTGGAATTAATATAAACATTAATTTTCTCTTACTTGAGATTGAAAAATGTATGGAACGACAATGATTTGGAATTATTTTATCGGCTTCTTATTATTTTTTTATTACTAACACTTATAGTTATTATTATTTTGGGGTTAAATATGATGTTCGATTATCATGAGATTACGAAACTGTTTCAGATTAGAAATTAACATTATACTGGGAAAATGTATTTTTACATATTACAGTAGTGAAACATTTGAAAGAATTTTCTTTTAGTGCTAATAATATTTTATATTATCTTTTAAAGTCCTAAATCTTCAAACCAATGTTTTCAGATTTAACATTTGCCAAAATTATAAAATAATAGGAATTTCTTATACCATATGGAAATATTTTTGAGATATTGTTAAATCTAATAATGCATTTAATTTATCTATTGTAGTTTGCTGTTGTTTAATAGTACAATTATAAATTCTAATTATTATTTTTAGTGTTTTTCAAATTGGTATATTTATTTTTTTAAATTGTATGTAAGCATTTTTTCTGCTTGCGATTTTAATCAAACATTTAATTATAGACATTCTGAATCGGCTATTAAATTTCCTGCTATTCTAAATTCATTTTCTACCTTTATGATACGCGTAATTATTGGCACTAAATAGTAAAATATAATATTTAAGCATTGAAATAAAGTGTTTTTCATGCCTGATAGGAAGTTATAGATTAATCTGCTTTAGTATATATTTTTAAAAGTTCATAAAATACAGGATACATAATACAGGACACAAGTTGAAAAGTGCTTATGACTTCGGTTTGTCTCTCCGTCTGTCCGTCTAGCAGTCTGTCCGCACTCTAACTCTCGAAAATATACTCGGATTGCACTAAAATTTTTGGATGTTATTGACGTTTACCATAGCACGGTATGTATTTGTAATGAAGTTTGTAGCATGCTTTGTTCATTTACAGGGACAACCAAAATTTTCCGTTACATTACGGCCTATGGAAAAAATCGTTTCAAATGATTTTTAATGATTTTACGCACGCTTTCAAGCAGAATAAAATTTATATGCATTTATGAAGTGCACTAAAATATGCATTCTGTTGACTATGCGATGGAAAGAATAGTTATTGTTCATTTACAGGGCTAAAAAAGGAATTCAAATACATAATGATATAGGGGTGGAGGGAATTGTTTGCGGAATACTTTAATTATGTTAATCTATTTCATATATAATGAAATTAATATATGTCGTTGAGGTTTACATACTATAAATTATTTCATGTATAATACGAATAATACGTATATAGCATTTACAGGGACACACAAAATATTTCAGATACTATATTGTATCCGAAGTACTGTTCATTAGCGATGATTGCTGGAAATGTATTTTTAATTATGATATGCGCTTTTATGTTTCACTATATTTATGCATAGTATATGATGCATATAAATGCTGTAATTCCTATACAAGACTATACAAAAGTATTCGTAAGGATTACTGGGTATGGGCGCAAATTGCTTAAAGGTGGTTTTTAAATGAGTTATGATTTTTTTTCGCTGAACTGCATTTAATTTACTAAGAAATGTTTGTAGAATATAGATAAAATGATATACAGGGTCACGTAAAGAATTGATACATGGCCATACATGGCCATTGATACATGGCTATATATTATAATTTCTGGAAATGTGATTTCAGCAGTTTTAAGAGTGTCTTAGTTTAAATTAAATTTTAACTAAATAGTGGCGTGTAATAAAGATTCTAGGTAAACTACAGGGTTGTGCAAAAGTATTCAAGTATGTTTCCTTACATTAGTATAAATTGCTGAAAAAGAATTTGAACCTGTTAGGCGTTTTCTTGCTAAACTAAATTTTCCCATTATATAGTATGTATACACTTAAAAAAATGGGTACTCAAAATTGAGTAAAAAGTACTCAATTTTAAATTTGTCACATACTCAAAATAGCTCCGATCCTAATGTACTCAAAGTTGAGAAACACGTGTACTCATTTTTTATTCCATGGTTGTGATCAAATATGAATCGTTATGTACTGCCCCCCCCTCCCGCCCCCTCAAAAAAAAAACTAAAATTTAAAGTAAAAATGTACTGACATTTATTTCCCGTTCAAAGTTCTTAACAAGAAATGAGCATTACTTCCAAGCACTTTTAAATTATATTAAAAATACTGTGCATAATTTAATATTTACATTAATAAACATCATTCATGCCGCCATAAATGAAATGAACCATTACAGGGTACAAAACTATTCGTTTGTTTGGGTTTGATAACATGTGATGTTTCAAAATAGAGAAAGCATAGGTTCATTTTTGATCCAAAAATATTCAATTCGATATGAGTACGTCGGTTTACTCATTTTTGAGTACTTCATTTTTTTCAGTGTATCAATCTACAGATCAAATACAGGGCTGTTCAAAAGAATTGGAAAACATATTTGGCTATGGACGGTAACTGCTGAAATCAGTTTTTCAAATGTTTTATGCGTTTTCTAAAATGTTTACTTAGTTATCTTATTTACGTCATTTCCCTAAATTACGATGTCTTGTTAAAGTATTCAGAAAGTGTTGGAAAGTATTTTATAATCTATGTCTAACGGATGATTTTTCTTACTCGTTTTTTTTTTCTCTTTCCCAGATCAGTCTTTTCCTATAAAACATACCAAATCTATTTAGCTCATAAGCACAAAATTCAATATACACGGGAATAAAAATTTAAATAAATATCGCTTATCATGCCGCTCTATAAATAATAGTTGTATTAATATCCGTTAGTCTCCGTGTTCGTATTTAATAAAGCAATGAAATAATCACAACAAATTAAAAAACTTACACATTCTAAATATCAAGCTTGAACTCAATATCAAGCATAGAACTTAATAAAAAAAATATGTCAGTTGATAAGAATTGTTTTTTAAGTGGAAAAATTTAAAATATTTTAGAACAATAGGACTCCAAAATAGCGATGTTTTGCTAAAAAGTAAGGTAAAAAGATAAGTTTTTATATTTACAGCAAAAGTTTTTTTTAAAAATTCATCGCTGTATTAATACTTAGAAATTTTTCCAGAGAGAATCTTTCGCCTTATATACAATATTTCAAATGAAAATCAAGTATCAAATTAATTGCTTAAAAAGGCGCAAAGGCCAACATAGTGAAAAAGATTCCATGTCGGTACTCGAACACGGGCCATCAGTATAGCACACTGACATTCTACCGACTAAACCACATGGAACGACGCCCAGCCTGTAAAATTTCTCACTATTACATGTTGGCAAGGCTACAAACGCAGCACAAGATGGAATATTTATCGTGAGCCACCGACATGGGGTAAACACGAAACTTAATTAAATCCAGCATCGGTTGAAACTATATTAATAATTGGAAATTTTTCCAGGGAGAAACATTCGCCTTGCATACAACATTTCAAATTAAAATTGCCTTTTAAGCAATTAATTTTAAATTTGATTTTCATTTGAAATATTGTATGCATGGCGAATGGTTCCCTCTGGAAAATTTTCCAAGTATTAATATAATTTCAATCGATGCTGGATTTAATTAAGTTTCGTGTTTGTATCATGTTGGTGGCTCACGCTAAATAGTCCATCTTGTGCTGCGTTTGTAGCCTTGCTAACCTGTAATAGCGAGAAATTTTCCAGCCTGGGTATCGTTCCATGTGATTTAGTCGGTAGAATGTCAGTACGCTGTACTGATGGCCCGAGTTCGAGTTCCAGCCTGGAATCTTTATCACTATTTGCGCCTTTTAAGCAATTAATTTGAAATTTGATTTTCATTTGAAATCACAGTGTTTATGACAAGTTCGTCACAAATGACACATATTTCACAAATTGGTCACAGTGTGATTTCAAAGCATTGTCGCTTTCGTCACAGGTTCGTCACAAAGTTAATGCCAAAATAGTCACAAATGACACACTTTTCACAAATTTGTCACACCGTGACTTCACAGAGTGGTCACAATGTGACGTCACAAACGACCTCTAAAACGGCCATAACGACCTCGCATTCTAGTCACTATGACGTCACATCGATGGTCACAAAATCACAGTGTGACTTCACCATGCCTTACGGGTCTGTGTGTATGTCCTTTATACAAATCTTTAGTTTTTGACCAATTTGCACGAAACTTCATGTACATAAGCTTTAGAACGTGGAAAAGAGCACTGCCTACTGTAAAACATCACCAGGCCACTATTTATCACTTTTTTCTACCACCTCCCATTATTCAACATTATAGAAATATTTCGTTTATTTAATTTTCAAATTCAATTGTTTCTGTCCTGTTGCCACACATCTAAAAAACTGCTCAATAATTAAAAAAAAAATTGATATCACGCGTACTTTCTGTTTATAAGCTAATAAAAATTCAGGCTCAATCGCTTTACTTTTGCATTTTTGAAATTGTTGTCATTCTAATCAGGAAATGCATATTTTCCCCATATAAAATAAAAAATTTAACTAAATGTGTGTTCAAATGACGTAGCATATCTTCATTTGAATGTTTTTTAAGCTAAAAATTCTATTTTAATACAGGCGTTTCAATATCAAGAAAGGAATTTAGGGAAAGTATAATAATAATAATAATCGTTTGCTAGATATGACGTCAATTTCTGATTAACTAACACTGCTTTCTAATGATGTTTTATTCTGAAGTTTTTACATATATATATATGAAAAATGTGCATTTTCTGTTTAGAATGATGTCGATTTCAAAAATGCAAAAATACAGCGAGAGAATCTGAATTATTTTATTGTGTTGTCACACCCTAAAAAACGACACAAATAATTAATAAAAAAGGCAAACGCGTGTAGTTACTTTTCATAAACCAATACAAATTCAGTCTCTCTCGATATATTGTTACATTTTTTAAATTGATGTCTCTCTAAGCAGAAAATGCGCATTTCTCATATTTTAAATAAAAACTTCAAGGCTTTCAGAAAAGTTAAAACCTCCATTTAATATATTTGAAATTACAATTTCACTAAAATATAGGCTTTTCTATTCCAAGAAAAAGGATCAGAGACACAAATCACTAAATACGGTGCCACTTTAAAAAAATCATGACGTCAATTTCGATAAATATGGCCTCAAACTGGCTCTATAAACCGGTTGCTATGATTTATTTCCTATTTTGTTATAATGTTGTTTCTTTAATTATGCCATTTAGGTAAATGTTTTAATATTTTAAATGCAGAGATAACATTCTGCAATTTACATCAAATACCATAATGTAAAATCTACTTTTATACGATTTATATTAAATTGAAATTAAAACATAACAACAAATGTTTTTTTAGAATTAGTTTTCTGATTTTAAACAAAGCTTCATAGATTGACGTCATTTTCATGTTAGTCGCTGTGGATTTGGATTTTATGATTAGTGTGAGTTTCCGTTTAAAAATTATAGGCAATGAATCTTAGGATACCCGTGTTTAAAAATACTTGATATGCTGCACATTAACAGAACATAAATAAAAATCGTTTTTAATTTGAAACACTAATATATTTAGTGCATTTTTTAGATTTCTCAAAAACTGCATGAAAAAGCATTTTGTGTACTTTCGTAGTATAGCGAGCAGTTAATTCTGAATATTTTCACTATAATTCTCTTATAACCTGAGTAGCACATTTCGCTCGCTGTGCTGGTCGGTTTCTCCAAACGAATCTTGAATAAAATGAAATATATCGGTGAATTTGATCGGTCATTTTAATGCAATATGGGTCTTTATCTGAAACGTCCTTCCGCGTAGATATGGTTATATATGACGGAGACCTCATTCAGAATGGGGTTCAACTGATTAGTAACTTTTCAGCTAACTCTATAACAAAACATGTAGAGCAAAATGGGATATACTAAATCCATTATAGAAAAATGCGTGCTTAGTAACAGCGCAAATTCCATCAAAATCTGTCCAGTAGAACTTTTTAAAAAGGCTAATCTTTTATAATCGGCCTCATCTGATTATTGAACTTTTTCCATAATTTTATATATAACTGCATGACGTAAATGCAGTATTCTAAAACCATCCGTGTAAAATTATCCAAGAAACGATGCAAGTTCCAAGGAAGTCCATTAATAAAAACCTTTTTTAAAATACTAATCTTTCATAATCGGGTTCACATGATTATAAAACTTTTCCCTATAATTCTATGACTAAGCAACATAAAACAATATGTTATTATACACTAAAACCTTTCCTGAGACACTGATAGTCGCATTGAAATCCATTCAGAAGAACTCAAGTTATAAGCAACCGGAACGAAAGTCCCATTTGCATTTTCAATACATAATAGATTATTTTGCGTAGTTCGATTTGATATCTGTTAAATTCGTGTCTTATTATATTTTATTTTATTTTGGCGTTTTAATTTCGTTTACAAATTTAGTGTTGAAATATTACACGAAAACATTCAAGTACTGAATTATTTGCAGCGTTTTTGAGCAATTGACTTAATCTTTTGTTATTACACGAACATTTAAAAAATATTCATGCCTGAGAATCACTTTAAAATCTATAAAAAATCTATAAATTGACATAAACTTTTCAAACAAATATCATTGAAAGGTTTTTTTTTTTTTTTTTTTTTTTTTTCCCTATTAGATATTGGAATAACCGGATGTTTAGAAGTTAAATTGTAGTAAAATCGAAATTTGTGGATAGATTAGGTTGTTTTCACCAATAATATGATGACAAAGTTACACATAGACATGCCTTTTCTGCATAATATTGCATTAATAGCAAACGGGTTCATCTTTCATAATGGTTTCTTTGGGCTGCACGCACATTTAAAAATATCCGTGTTTGAAAATTACTTTCAAACCCATTAAAATAAAAAAAGCTGAGATACAATTTTCACATAAATTTCATTTGAAAGTAATTTTTGTTCTAATCGACAGCTTAAAAAATTAAATTGTGTGCTGTTTAGAAGTTAGAAAAATTGATGTAAAGGAATAATTTGTCTGTTAGGTCGTTGCCGTCGGCAGTATGATGTCAGCGTTACTCACTGACATATTTTTTCTTTATAATGTAGATATACGCCATACAAACGAGAATTTCACTATATGATATGCCATTTGGTGGATTTGTTTTTCGTATCATCAGAAAATTACAAATTTTTCTGTTACACCAGCCGAAGAAAACGGGCATTGTGATATTAACGCTCAGACATTTTATTATGGTGGCGAGACAATAACGTATGTTTTCTAATTGTCATTTTAATGATTTGTGGACGGGAATGCAGAAATCTCAGTTATTGGGATTACTATAGTAGTTTATTTTAAATTATTATTTTACATGGAAGGTCTCTTATAATGGACACGGGCGAAGCCGGGTAGTTCTGCTAGTAAGTTAATAAAGCAGCTCGCATTAACTGAAATGTTTAATAGTTAAGTAACATACAATTTGTTCTTAAATTTATGTTCCCCCAAATAAATGTTTTTGTTTTACTTTTTATATTGTTATGATTTTTTTAATGCAAAAGGTTATTTAATTTAGTATTAATAGCTGTTATATGCAATTTTTAATATATGAATGTCATATTTTTCATTTTTAAATAGTGAAATTAATTTTTCTTTTTATTGGAAAAGCATTATTTTGGATGACCCAAAATTCGGACAAATCCAAAGTTCGGACTTGGGAAAGTCCCGAGGATTCCGAACTTTAGACTTTGTACTGTATATGCAAACTTACAAGCTATATTTTGCTTCATAACATACCTATGGATGAGCAAAACATTATCGCCAAATTTTATTTCAATATCTTAAAAACTTTTTAAGAAATGATGTTTCCCGTAAAAGTACGCAATGAAAGATGCAGTTTTCCGGAAAACGCGAATTAAGATTTTGATAGAGCATAGAGAAATTTGCATAAAGTTTACAATTTTGAAATCCACCATATTTGTATGGGTTTATATATTGCGTTATATATTTATTTTACATATTTGTGTGTTAAAATGAATTCTTTACCTTTCTGTGGCACTTTCAATGGTCACTTCTGGTTTTAGAAAGCTAATATCCGGTTTATATTTTGGGTAATACTTTGCTTCTTATTATCGCTGAACCAAAAGTAAAGAATTTTTTGAATCCTAAATGTTTCAAATTTAATTTTAAATAATAAAAAAAGAAATCGAAACATTTCGCACTCGTATTTCAGCAGCTATAAACATGACAATACTGCTTACACAGGTTTAATTTTTTAAACAAAATGAAATAGATGTTACTTATTTAAATTAAAAAAAAGAGTTACCCCAAGTTGTGCAATCTGTTGGAACGCTCTATGCACATTAATTAATCAACAAGAGAAATTACAAAAAAAATGAGCATTTAAATCCAACATGCAGAGAGAGTTGAAATTAAGAGATTATTGAACATTTATGTCGTGATATATTCGTATAGTAGTGCACCACAATTCCGGGTTCTTGTGTGCAATTTAAATTGATATGTGCTATTGTATCAATTAAAATTACGTAGTTTAAATTTAATCGCGTTGTGTGTTTTCGATGCACAAGAACCTTATGAATTGCACAGAGATTACAGGTGACCCGAAGAGATTATATTTCAAGTTGTAGAATGGCCCTAATTTATAACCTACTCTGTGAAGAAAGAAGAAAAAATAATAATTCCGAAAATGGTAATAGAATAATTAAATGCAAAGCATAAATAGAAGATAAACTTTTTTTTTTAACTTAAATAAAAAAATTTATTTACACACACATTTCATATTTCATAAGAATTCAAAATTTGGAAGAATTTCAAATATTTTATATTAGGTGAAAATCCTGAATTTTCATGATTAAAATTGAATACACATCTTGAATATATAATACTTGAGTAATTATAAAGAATGACTTATTACAAAAAAAAAAAAAAAAAAAAAAAAAAAAAAAAAAAAGATTTATTATAGAAATGACTCACTATAAAAATAAATTGTTGCCATTCCCACTCTTCCACTGAAATATGTGATTGCAATTTTACTTCCTCAATGGAACTATTAAGAACATTCGTACCTTAATAAAGCTTGTTTCCATCGTCAGTTCCGAATTTTTTTTTAAATCACCACCGTTGTTCACTCATCAATCATGGGGGTATACTTTCTTTATAACATTATTCCATGGTCTCTCACATGACTCCATATTGAAATTATTTGTCGCAATTCAGGCATCCGAGAGTTAAAGAAAACTTTAGGCTTCTCCCTTGAAGGAATGGTATTAGACTCATCAAGAGCGCATCTTCTTCCTCTTAAGATGCTATGTTTTCATCATCTCAGTATTTTTTTTCACTCCTCATCCTTCGAGCAGCAAAAAGCAAGAGGGGAAAAAATCCTTTTTTCTTTGGAAAGTCAGGGGGCAAAGGTTCCGTGTTCCCTGACCAATAGAAATTGTCTTCCCTCTTTTTTTCATTGGATATGTGTCCAGCATATCTTATGGGGTACACATAATTTTGTCGAAATTTGCATAGCCACTCCTTTTAATTTCAGTGGAAGAGATATGGTTTATTTTTGTTTTTATTATTGTTAAAGTTACTGTAAATTTTTTTGATTATTTTATGTATTGTAATAATCCAGTTTATACTTGATTAAGCATTGTATGTATTTAAAAGATGGAATTGTGTTGAACAATCCATCACAATCCAACTAGGTTATGAACATAAAAATGCTATCTGAATATCGGGGATCTGAATACAACATTACTTTGTACTTTATTACTAACAATTATCAATGTAAGCAACGATTTTAAATAAGCTGCAAAATTTAAATAACGATATTTAATAGAAATGTGTTTTGTTACGAATAAAGTGTGAATTATAGTAATATACCGAAACGATGTGTATTCATAATATCAATCCATTTCAGATTCTTGAAAATTGTGATTTGTATTAATAAATTTGAACTTTGTAAACACTGACATTTTTTTTTTTTTTCAAATTTTCAAATTTTTACGATATTGAAATTAAATTTTTTTGCACATTTAAACTTGTTTATAATGAACTAATAGGGAAGATCGATAAAAATTTAAACATTTATGGTTGACTGTTTACAGAAGGATATAAAATGTTGCATTATCGGGAAATGACACTGCTTCTACAAGCTGCTCAACTTTCAGTGTAGGCGGAAGTGATAACATAAACGTTTATTTCTCCGCCTACCAAATGTGTCCAATGGGCCAGACAGATACATTCAAAATTATTAATTCTAAAAAATAGAGACTCAAAATTCTATAAATATGTGACTTTTTAGGTAAATATCTGAAAACGATCACGTATTTTGTTATTCAATAAGAATATCATTTTTAATGTACCTGTTGGGACCATGGTACCCGTCTGGTAGGCGCAGTGTTAATCAGTAAAAAATACAACAGCATTTTCTTCTATAAAGCGTTTCTCTACATTAATGATAAAAAATAATGATAAATATTTTTTTTCAGCGTAAAATTCACCTTACTAATTTTGCTATTAATAAGGGTAGATAAATAAAGGGGTGCAGGCATATTGTTATACAGTCCGAATTCCTTTAGTAGTTTTACATTTTTACTTATATATTTTCAAATATTGAGTGCAGCACTCCAAGTGGCAACATTTGTAAGTTACGCATCCTCTCTCGATATTTATTACAAATAGAGAAATAAAATTAATTAAAAAGTATAGAGTGATTTTGTATGAGATACGCATTACATATTAAAATTACAGTATGAAATACGCCCTAGTGTCGTGAGGTATACGGCATTATAATAAAAAAAAGATACGACAAGCGCAAACTAACAAGTGGACATGTACTAATAAAACTAACACATGTAAGTAATGTATATTTTATTAAAAAACAAAACAAAGAGTATATTCAATGAGTCTAATATCGACTGTGTGTATACATAATGCTGGGTAAAAATACTAGTAAAATATGTAGTGTAAAAAATACTAGTTCCACGTTTTACCAAATTACTGCTAAAAATGAGTAAACTTTGAAGTATTTTACAAACTGATGCAGCCATAACTATCGTTTACAAAATTTTCTAAACAAATGGTCATACATGCCTATCATTAACACATGTGTGAAAAAATATATAATAGCTGTAGAGATCTTTTAAAGAACGAAAATATATTATCCATGGACATTAATAATTCCTTTAAACGAAATCAGTTACAGAACAATTTTTGTAATGAAGAATACAAAACATAGTTAATGCTTTTCTTTTTCAGTCATAAATGTATTTCATCTCAGCTCCAACTAAACGTTGATTATACCCTCCAGAATTGAGTTGCCATTTCGTAAAGACAAACTATTCTTTACAGAATGGAAAAAAAGTACAAATGCTTCTTAATCTGAGAAAAATATAGTATAGCCTAACCACAAATAAATACATAGTTTATAAAGACTTACGAGATGCCCACGAGATGCCCACGATTCCAAAAAAGCTTTCCTTTGTTTTTATAATCTTCAGAAATCAATAGAAATTTGAGACATAAAGAAAAATTAATAAAAACGTAGTTTGTTTTGAAATTTGTAACTTTACGGAAAACTTTTCGAGTAGAAATTATAATACTTGAATCAGTTTTCTGAAACTGAAATATGAGGTTTTTTTATTGTATCAATTCTCATCTAAATATTTTCAATTGCGTAAGTCAATTTATTTATGAAAGAGTAGCAAATATATATAATATATTTATTATAAATTACATATTAAAATTACTTAATGAAATGCTTACTTAGTTATTTACTTACTTATTCTTAGTTAATGCTTACTTAGTTAGTAAATTATTACTTATGCTCTGGTGCCGTGAGATATACGGCATTTTAATAGAAAGATATGATAAGCGCAAACTAACGCGTGGACATGTACTAATAAAACAAACACAAGTAAGCAATGCATTTTTCATTTTAAAAAGAAAGCAAAGAGTACATTCAATGAGTCCAAAAATCGATTGTGTGCATCTCTAATGCTAAAAATAAGATTATATTAAGCATAGGTAATTTGTTTTACTTATTATACAAATTGTTCCTTGCTTATATATTTTTCATGAAATTTGCGTCTGATATTTAATGTTACACTTTTGCAAGATATTAGCGGGTATTTAAGTTGATAATTGGATATTGAAAAACATATATTTCTGAGTTTTTAATAAAGTAGTCTTTACATCTGTGGCATAAATCGACAAATTTTGCCCTCTTGAGAATTTTTTTTTAAATTTTTTATCTCACGTTTTTGGTGCGTTCGTAATTATATAAATACGTAGCACCTATAGTCGTCATTCAGTCCGTCCGCCTGTCTGTCTGTCATTCTGTCCTTCTGTCCGCATATAACAGAGCAAAAACTACGCAACCAAATGTTCTGAAACTTTAAATATATAATTTTTGCAAAATTTTGTCGAGGTATTTTAATCATAAAAATTTGATGTATAGTTTAATTCTAGTGACTGTCAAAAGTTTTCCGTTACATTACGTCCCATGTAAAAAAATTATTGCAAGTGCATTTTAATGATGTTACAGCCTTCCGAATGGTCTGAAATTTTAAGTATATAATTATTGCAACATTTTGTCGACTCATTTCAAATTTTATGAAAATCAGATGCATAGTTTAATTTCAGAGACACTCAGAAGTTTTCCGTTACATTAAAGCCAATGGGAAAAAATTATTTCATGTGCATTTTAATGATGTTACAGCCTTTCGAACAGAATGAAATTGATATGTACTTATGAAGTGCACTAAAATATATATTCATTACACTATGTGGTGCAAAAAAATATTATAAAACTAGTTATTCTATGAACGCATCTCATTTGCGACGCTTGACGAGCAATTTCCACCTCGTTTCTAGATGGGATTTATAAACTCCTCCATCCTGCATCTCCTCTTCCCTTTTTCCACTTGGATGTGCTGAAATCACTCCCATTTGGTTTCACACCGTCAATTACTATGTACAGACACATGTTTCACAACTCTAGTTTTAAATGTTATTTGATTGTTTCCTGAATTTATTTATTGCATGTAATCTTTTTCCATATGTTTCCAAATTTATCAAATATTATTGTATTTTCCAAATACATTACTTACAGTTTATTGTTCAATAAGTGTATTTTCTTGTTTAAAATAATATACATATTACAAGTGTTCTACATTTTAAAATAAGCGTATTATATGTAATTAGAACAAGCGATAAGAAATATTTTTTTAACAGTTAAACATGACAAAATTACACACACACGCATATATATATATAAATAAATTATTAAATAAGGAAACAATAATTTTTTCTGCGTACGCTTTATGTAAATACAAAAGATTTTTTATTAACATGGTATGATACATCATTATACCTTACATAAATTCTAATGAAAATTCCAAATATTATTTTTTTTAACTTTACTTTTAAAGAATGTTACTTGAAACATAAAACTAGTTTTATGGCGTAAAAATAATCTTCAGACTCTAACAAATGATCTCTTATCACTTAATGAGCAGAATGAAAAGTAAATTCATTTTGTGGGGTTCTTTATTTTTCCATGATAAAAAACTGATTTTATGAAACCGAGGTATAAAGATCAAACCGCAGATTTACTGTAAATCAATAGGTGTCGTCTTCTTTGGTGCATGATAAAATATGTGTCATAAATGTGTTTAAATGTAGATTGTGTGATTAAAAAAAAAAAAAAAACTTTTTATTATTTTTTTTATTTGATTTTTATTATTTGATTAAATTTGGTAGAATTAATTATAGTTGTAATTACGTTTCAATGGTTCTTTTCCCTTTCATTTACTTATCAAATTGGTTTAATGATAACTAGAAGATAAAACAAAACACTTCCTTTAGTTGTTTTAATGCAAAATGATGGAATAAATTTGAATTAGTAGCATATTATGATACTAAAAACAATAGATGATATGTTTTATTTCTTAGAAATTTTGTTTAATTAAAATGATTGGAATAGGCATAATTTTGAAAATAATTTATAGCTGTTGACTGAGACTTTTACTGAAAGCATCATTTACTGCAAATATGTAAAGACGAGAAATAAATTTGATTAAAATATTTAATAACCATGTAGATATAATTTGTATATGAACTATTTATGTATTATAACTGGGATTGGACTTTATCGCGAAAAAAGCAGACTCTAAAATCGCAATAAGTTGTTTATCTATTTTCCAAAATTTTCCCAGAAATAAGACTCAAAAAGGAGTACAAAAAAAAAAAAAGTGAGATGTGCGGAATTATAATAAAAAGATACTATAAGCGCAAACTGAGGAGGTCATGCAGTAATAAAACAAACACATGTAAGCAATGTCTATTTTATTTTTTAAAGAATTAAAGAGTACGCTCAATAAGTTCAATATGGACTGTGTGCAACTATAATGCTGCAATAAGATTATATTAAGCATACTTAATATATTTTACTTATTATATAAATTGCTCCTTACTTATATATTAATTAGACAAAATTAAACCAAATATAGCAATAAATTGTTTAAAACGTTCATCTATTTTTCAAAATTTTCTGAGGAAATAAGGTGTAAAAGAAGTGCAAAATACATAATAGAAATTCAAGCTGCATATTCTTCACTAAAGACATTTGAAAAATGCAACAACTATAAAGATGTTTTACATGAATGGAAATTTTATATATTCGAGCTATGTTTATGCTTTAACTGTTTTTCATTAAACATAAATCTGTGTTAAACTATTTACCTAAATTTACTTTAATAACTGAAGAAAGAAATATACAAATAGAAATAAACACAGATTGCAAAATAAAAAAATTAGCTGTTTCTCCGTTCCAAAATTTACTAAAATATAAATAACCGTTTTTGTTTACATGCGAACTAGAAGAGTACTTTTATTTAACCTGCTTTCTGTAACTTACGTCCCACGTCTCTTATTCTTACTGACAAAATAAGTTTCTTTTTCTCCCAAATCTTTTTTAAAAATCTGTAGAGTTTGAAGTATTCGAGAAACTGGTTCATCTCTAACTGATATTTACAAAAATTTACTAACATAAAACATACATATTTGTCATCAAAACATCAATAGAAAAATATAATGGTTGTAAATATCATTTACAGAACGAAAATACAATATCCAAAACCATTAATAATTCTTTTAACGGAATCAGTTTTAGAACAATATTTATATCGAACATTACTAAACATAGGTAATCCTTCTTTTATTCAGTCATAAATACAGATTTCTCATCTCCAGCTCACCATTGATTACCGAATATGACATTAACATAATTGAGGGGCCATTTCCTAAACAGCAACATTGCATTATGCACTGAAAAAAAGCTTCTTAATCCGCGTAAAATAAAGTACATCCACGGATTAATGTATATAATAACCTTTTATTGTATACCCATGATTCCAAAAAGCGTTCCTTTATCACGAAAAACACGAGAACCCAATAGCTTTTTTCAACATAATGAAGAATTTATAAAAGAATGTTTTGTTTGCTTCCTATAATTCTATTAAAACATTTCGCGTAGAATTCACAATACGTGATTTTTTTTTTTTTTTTTTTTTTTTTTTTTTTTTTAAGCCAAGACATAGGTTTTTCAGTTGCTAGGAATTTTCATGTAAATATTTTCAGCCGCTCAAGCGAATTTATATATGGAAGAGTAACACAATAATATTATTTAAAAAGTTACTGTTGATTTGAATAAATTAGAACGTATGTCTTTTAAACATGTTTATTAAAAATGAAAATGTATTTGAGAAATGATAGTATCTAAATAACCAATAATTCGGTTAAAAAAAAAAAAAAAAAAAAAAAAAAAAACTGAAAGTAAAAGCTATTCGAAAACCTTTCCGAAAATTGCGAGCAGAAAAAGACACGTTCTTCTTATAAATAATTTTTAAATTCCAAAAATTTATTACAGTCTCGGGTGCTTAAAGAAAATGTAACTGTTTTTTTAATCGTGATTAAATCGGAACTAGTTATATTATATTTTCTTCATTTATTATTGGTTTTTCATCGAATTATTGGTTAACATTATATATTCGGATATTAAGATATATTTTCATTTTTTACAATGTGTAAAATGTGATGCGATTACGAGTAGAAATGTAAGTCCCTCCGGTCACATGTAGGCAACATTGTAATTGATATTCCATAAAACATATAGCTGACAATACATAGTTTGTCACTGACCGATATATAATTTCCTCATTTCCTGTAATGTAATAACCTCAGTTTTTATAAAGAGCTAAGTTAACCTTTTAAATTTCGAACAAAAATACATTTATGCTTGTTATGGTTATCTGCAAAAATCTGGTTTCAGTTTGAACTGAGAAAGGAGATATTTTTGACTGACTAAGCGGATTTCAAAACAGGTTTTGTAAACAAAATATTTTAATCTTTATATGTGTACTATGGCGTCACATACTTTGAAAAAAAAACTTCCAGTATAAAATTATGTATGCAGTTCTATTTATAAAAATCAATCATAATGATTTCATTTTTAATTTTTTTGTTTTTTAACAAGACGAATATATAAATATTCACATTATCGTTTGTGGTTTCAATAAATGTTGTTTAAGGTATTTCTGAAAATATTATTATGGTATAATTCGTGTGTAATGTTTCTATCTTTTCAAAAATTTAATGTTGAAAAAATAATAATAAATTAACCCATGTTACTTTCTTATTTCATAAAAATAAAAATGTATTTTGATATTTATTTAATATATGAAGTTTCTATATTGATTGTTATTAAACGGTGTTAATCATCGTTATTAAAATTGATTGTACATTTTCTGGTTTATTCTTGCATAAAATCAAGTGTTTGACTTTTTTACCTAATCGTATTGATTACTTGATTAAGAATTTTGACTTAAAACATATATTTTAAAACCTTATTTCCATAAATTCCTTAAAACATATATTAAAAAATAATAATGCAGATTAATATTTCTTTTCTGAAAACCGAAGTAGCAATAATCAAATAACTTTATTAATAGAAATGTATAAAAACTATCAAACGGAATAAAATTTCGTTTAAAACTATAACAATGTCAGCAATCAAACAAAATCAAATATTACTGTCAAAATTCAATTCTAATTTTTATTCGAAAGTATATGTTGAACTAGAGAGTATAATTCTTGAAAATCATTAAAGTAATTCCACAAAGCTCCTGTCAGAAATTAATTTACTGCATTTATTTCCACCCTTGCGTTAGCTACCATTGACCATTACCAGTGATCTGCTGACAAGAAAGGATTTATCTTGGATTATTTCACTATTCTATCTGGAATTCTCTCTCACTGTTAGTATTCTGAAGATATTCTAAGATAGAAGAGTTTAGAAAAATCGTGATGCTTTACTTTGGATATATGAGGTAAATAAGAAAAAAAAAATTGTACTATAACCTGAAAAAATATTCACATAATTTTTTTATATACAATATAATATTGTTAATATTTTTTTTCTATTCAGACATTCGCTTCTTTAGAAGCTTTTTTTATTATTGTTATTTATTACACGAATTGAAAACGAATATTCTTCTGAAAATCGTTTAACATACCACAAATAAATCAGGAAAATAAGTCAAATAAATCAGGAAATAAAAATTCAGGCAATTGTTCATTCAATATTTCCGATTAGTTTTTATATTTCTTATTCTTTAAAGTGTGATTCATGATATATATATATATATTGTTAATTTAAGTGACTAACCAAAAATCTATTCTGCTATTATATAATTTTTCTTTATAATGTAACTTCACAAAATGTTTATCATACATTTTATGAGGATGTATATAATGTTTGTTTTAAAAATCACCCAATCACCTTGAAACAAAGTCGTTCATGAAAATGCCACTTTGAAGTTCACTTCACTATGAGATAAAACCGAGTGCCTCTTCACGTTTCTTATGGTTTTAATTCATTCACACGAAGCCAAACTGACGTTGAACACTCATTGATATTGTCTTCGAGATACTTAGCTTCCATTTTCCACTCTTTTATTTAACTTAACTTTATTACTGTATCTAAAGACGGAATTTTGTAATCGATTTTGGATTGACTTACACATATGCTAGAATTATAAAGCAATTTGTACACGCTTGTGTTTCCAATAGCAATACCATATTTTAATAAAAAATAAATAAAGTTTTTAAAGACATTTTATGGCAACTTTTCGTTAACCGACCGCAGTTGATAAATGACGAAATCATCTTTATGGTTACAGATATTTACAATGTACTTCTGCTTTGTTAATTATGCGCCAAGCCACAATTACCAAAATATGCCAAATGGCTATGAAACTGCAACACCAGATTTTCGTATACACTTAACAGTGGAAAATATAAATAAAAAACAAAATAGTTCTGTTTTGTTATTTAATAATTTAATATTAGTAAGAATAGGATTATACGTTCAGATTTTTTTTTATTATTCTGGATAAAAGTTGAACAATTATTGTATTTCTTGTTGCCATATTTTAATAAAAGAAACAGAAGAAAAAATGTGCATTTTTCATAAAATCCCCAGTTTTTGTTTTCAATAAAACAGACATCAAAGCATTGAATTTTCAATAATTGTGAACAACGCAAAAAATATATGTTGTAATAGAAGGATTTTGGAAACACATGAATTAATAGAAAATAATTTTTCATTGAGACTTTGAATAATATATTAAATAATTTAAAAAATAATGTAAAGAATAAAGCGAAAATGAAAAAAAAAAAATCCACACGGGAATTTTTAACGAACAACATTATCAGGAAAAAACATTATTAGATGGAGAAAGGAAAGAAATAATACCTGCACTAAAGAATTCAGAAATATTCTGAATCCAAGTCAACTTAAACAATCTTTTACAACAGGGGACATTTTTCACTGCTTAAAATTTTATTATTTGTAGTACTCAGATACGAAAAAAATTAGGTACTTCTTCATGTATTTATTTTTATTTTGTTAGCTTATTTTAACTTCCTTAAATTAGTTTATACGCCCATAAAATAAATAAATTAATATATATATATATTTATAGTTTTCTTATGGTTACATACAGTTTTATATGACATTAAATATATATTAAAATAATAGTAAAGTACTATTTTAAATTTTTTTAACTATATGTATTTAAGATATTTTCCTTTAAAACTAATTATTCTGTTCGAATTTGTTGAATTTTCTCCCGCAATTTGCCGGGAAAAAGACTTTAGTTTATGTTATATTATATAATATGGTAATATAATGAAACTCTATTTAGTCTGTTGATTTATAATTTTTTTAAGAATAGGAAATGCTAAAATAATATGAAAAATGAATATTTTACAACTGGTAAGGATTGCTTAAAAACTTAATAGCATGCAAATTCTCAAATTGTTCAACAAGCTATAGTTAGTAAAAATTAATAAAATTATTATTGAATATATTAAATATCTATAGTGTTAATTTAATTCTAAGGAAATATAAAAAAATGCTTGTTTTCAGTGTGACATGATGAATAATTCGACCTAATTTGAAAATAAGTGAACAGATTACGAGAAAAAACATAAGTTAATATAAATGAATCTTATAGATGTTTCATTTATAAAGAGACATATTTACTAAGAAGATTCTCAAAAGGTGGGATCATTAAACGTTAACTATATGTAATTTTTAAAATTTTCAAATTTAAGGCCAATTTTTTTAATAGTATAGTATTTTGTCTTTAAATATAATATATAAATATTTTTAATAGTATGTCTACAAAATTATACACAAACATTAAAAGACAGCAACTATTCTAGAAAATTAATTATTAAAGCATTTAATTAGCAGTTGTGTACGTTACAAATTTTGGACATTTTTTGGCACGTACGTTACAGATTTTGGACGTTGCTCTTAGTATTTAAAAAATTCTAAAGACTAAGAATGTATAAATGTGTCCTATAATTGTATGTGTATATATATATATATATATGTGTGTGTATAATTAACTTTTTGTTATCCAGTAATAATAATAATAAAATCAAATGCCTTGTTACGTACGTTACTTTCGGACATAACAAAATACAGAATTTTTTTTTTATTTTATAGAAAAGTCCTTCTATCTTCAAAAAAGTAATAAATCAGCCTGCCATCTCATAACGAAATTATCAAAAGATCATCCGTTTCCTTTATGCATTCGTTGTTTACCATTAGAACCACCTGGAAAAAAGTTAAAACTCTTTTTCTTGGTGGAACATTGCAGCAGTTAATGTTATGAATGTCCGAAACTGGCCTCTTTAGCATAAAATAATAAAATTTTAAGATATTTATACAAAGCTTTTACAATAAATTATGTCATTTTCTGTCTCTGAATAGAATTAAAAATTCAGTGAAAAAAAAAAAAGCCAATGATAATTAAAGTTATGTTTGAAAGGCTTAAAGCTATCACGTGTGCCCGGTACCCACCTTTTGAGAATAGCCCACTAATAGCTGGCTTAAATCAGTAAAATAAAATATGTTAAAAGAACTATTAGTTATTCTTTCAGGAGTTGAAATAAATAAAATTAACCATATTGGTTTCTTGGGTAAGTTTTAATATTAAGACACAATAAAATATTTAATATTTAATATTAAATTTTAGAATTTCTTCCACTTTTATGTGGTATTTATTGTTAAATAATTAAATAACCTTGTACAGGATTTTACATTGAATAAGATTCTATAAATAATTGAAATGTCTCATTCAGTTTATTTTTCTGTCGATATTGTTTTAAACTAGTGTATAAAATTGTATGAAGTACTCTTCAAATTACTAATATACAAAAAAAAAAAAGAGTATTTTCAATATATCATATTTTCAACTATAGTTCAATTGATATTTAAAGAAAATCGAAAATTATTATTCATAACTTCTTTAGTCCCTTCAACAAAAATGAATTAATAATTGAGAGATTACTTTCAATTAGAGATTACTTTCAATTGCGTCATGTGATAAATATCCCGTCGAGACTTTAAAAGTTAAGTACAGAGATTAGAAGAAAAAGATTTCTTCAAAAGTCTTTCTTCTTGTGAGTAAGTATTACGAATGATTCAGCTAAAGAATGAGCCCAATTCATCACTTGGTTATTATAGAATTAAACTAGTTTTTAACTAGCTTACTGTAATACATATCTAACAGAAGGAATAATTAATGAATCGACGAAACTCATGTAGATTTAATTTACATATATAATTAATCGATTATGTCTTAACCTCAAAATATATTAATAAAGGTTAAAGACACACTAATACTAAAGACATGCTAAGACTATCGTAAAATTTATACTGAATTATGAATTATTAATGTGCTAGATATCATTGTATTCTATCTGAATTATGCATTCAAAGCTTTTAAAAGCGTATTTAGTATGTTAAAATATGAAACATGCCTTAAATAATTAATCATGTGCATTTTCACATCTTCTATTTATAAATAAATTTTAGCGTTATAGGTAGTACGGTGATTCATTCATCCTAGAAAATATTGACTTCTTTTGTTCAAATTATCAGGTTCCGATACTTGGCAATGAAGTGTATATTGAAGTGAATAATGTTATTTTTATAGATCACTTAATTTTAGTCAAACTGCATTTACTGTACACTGATGTTTACTAGGGTGTGGTATACTTTTTAGGTGCGTTCGTAATTATATAAATACGTAGCACCTATAGTCGTCGTTCAGTCCGTCTGTCTGTCCGTCCGTCTGTCCGTCCGTCTGTCTGTCCGTCCGCATATAACAGAGCAAAAACTACCCGACCGAATGATCTGAAATTTTTAATATATAATTGCTACAAAATTCTGTTGAGCCATTTCCAATTTTATGAAAATCGGATGCATAGTTTAATTACAGGGACAGTCAAAAGTTTTTCTTTACATTACGGCCAATGGGGAAAATTATTGCAAGTGAATTTTAATGATGTTACAGACTTCCGAATGGTCTGAAATTTTTAATATATAATTGCTGCAAAATTTTGTCGAGCCATTTCCAATTTTATGAAAATCGGATGTATAGTTTAATTACAGGGACACCCAAAAGTTTTCCATTACATTGCGGCCAATGGGAAAAAATTATAGCAAATGCATTTTAATGATTTTACAGCCTTCCGAATGGTCTTAAATTTTTAATATATAATTGCTGCAAAATTTTGTTGAGCCATTTCCAATTTTATGAAAATCGGATGTATAGTTTAATTACAGGGACACCCAAAAGTTTTTCGTTGCATTATGGCCAATGGGAAAAAATTATTGCAAATGCATTTTAATGATTTTACAGCCTTCCGAATGGTCTGAAATTTTAAATATATAATTGCTGCAAAATTTTGTCGAGCCATTTCAAATTTTCTGAAAATCGAATGTATAGTTTAATTACAGGAACTGTCAAAAGTTTTCCGTTACATTACGGGGAATGGGGAAAAAATTATTGTAAGTGCATTTTAATGATGTTACAGACTATGCACTTATGAAGCGCAAAAAAATATACATTCAGTACAATATGGGGTGCAAAACATAATTATAAAACTAGTTATAGTACGAACGCACCTCATTTGCCACGTTTGACGAGCAATTTCCAACTTGTTTCTTTCGGAATTCTTTTCTGGCTAGTGAGGAAAAGTTCTGGAATGATCGTTGAAAGATACGTACAAAATTTCAAAATAATCAATAATTAGATTTCGATTCACCTGATTGTCTAAATATGCAATTTTAGCCGAAGCAGTTACACATTTTAACATTGCGGTAATATTTTTAATTTCAAATTTTTTCTTTACGCTAGTGCGGAAAAATAGAAAGGATATTTAATGAACATAAGTACAATTTTTTAGCGTAATTAATAAATATATTCCAATTCCACTTTGGGGTCTAAATAAGAGAAATCACGTAAAAGTATTAAAATACTTAAGGGTTAAAATATAGAAAGAAATGGGAAAGTTTTGCATTTTTTAAAAGCTTTAAACATATCTTTTATCAAAATTAGATATTTTTAAATAATAATTATCAAAATTAAGCAATAAATCTTATTATTCACGCAATACACAGACTTTGTATAAGTCAGAGTATTTGGAATTCCTGAATAAGAGTGGTAAATGTGAATTAAGCGTATTTCATTCACTTGTTTCCATATTTTTCACACTATACTGTGTTTTAGTTCCAAACGATGGCATGACACACCCTGACTACAATTTGTATCTGATGTAACCGGCTCGGATGTGACTCGGATGATTGCAAGGAAATACTTTTCAACACATTGAGTGTGGTACGGGAAGTTTAATTTTCCTAATTCCGAAGCTGGGTCAGACCTTACCAGACCTTATCAGGTACATTATGTCTTCGTTCGACAAGTGAATGGTAATCGGAAGTTCCGTTAGTTGTCAATTCTGCCAGTCTATGAGATTCACATAAGGTTTAGCGTTAAAATTAAGTGCAGGAATTTGGAACACAACGAATTCCTGCTCCCATTTTTACTTTCTTCTATCTTTACAAGAAAAAAAGTACTGGATTCATGAAAATTTTCGAATTCCAGTTTTCGAAGAATTTACACGTTTTAGAGGTCAGAGAACACGAAAAACGTGTTTTTACAAAATGCCTGTCTTTGAATGTGTCTGTGAGTCTGGGCCTGTTTAAAATATTATATGCATTCTTATTGGATGAGGTATCATTAAGGAGGGTCACTTGCTGTCCAGTAATTTATGTCAACAACATTCACACACATAAAATTATGCAAATTCTGTCTACTCTTTAGGTCAAAGGTGAAGAGTCATAAACACATAGTGGTCTCTTCTTTATGACTTAGAGACATCCTGTGGGACCTCACCCAGCTTAGAGAAAACTTGCGGTCCCGAGGCGTTCTAGAAAGTTATTTTTGAGAGACCGGCTTTCACAAAATCCTAGAGTATATCAAAACGCAAAGTCTTTCGCGCAGTTCTTGCTTTTTTGAGATACTTTCTACCTTTCATTTACTGCATAACGTCGTACATATTGCTATATTGAGGATGGCTGAAGACGCAAAAAAAGATTTTCAAAGCGCCCTTCTCAGGGCGGAAAGTCCTCCTCCTCCGGGCCACCTCGACACGGTGCCGCCCCGGCAGGCTCAGAAAGGAGGCCTGGCCAAGAGCCCGGAAGAGAAGCTGGAATCAGTAGTGGTAATCAATTGCACGGCTACTATCGAACGCAGCGGTGGCGAGTCGAGCCGGGAGGAGGCCAGTTAAAGCCAAATCTAGAGTTCGGACGCCTCCAATCCCCAGATGCTCCATTTAAGGATAGGCATACGGATACGGAGGTTAAAATCGAGATCAGTCCGAACTCGGCCCATATCTCCCTTGCGGAGATGGTGGAAGTCTCCGATGCATTCCACGAGGAGACGCATCTTTAAGTGCGAAGTTCCTCAACACGCTCGAGCGGGACAAGTGTCTGAAGGTTGCGAAGAAAGAGGAGTACGGTGAACGTGTTTGCCGGCTCATGGCCTTTGTGACCAAACAGCACTCTTGGTTCTGTCTCTTGCACGGGAAAGCATCGCAGATGGGAGAACAAGCGGTAGTTTGTAGAGAGGTTGGAGTAGGAAATACACCCTATTCTCTGAGAAACCTCTCTCGGCTGTCAGTGGGATCTCGCAACGAGGTGGGACCAAAACTTGGCGATAATGTGGAGGGCTCGGCGTCCCGCCGAACCCCCAAGTTGAAAAGTAAGGCGGTCCAGACGGAAGATATGGGCTCGGAAATCGCCGGAGAGGAGGATAGTCCTTCCGGTGAGCGGAGAAAGGAGGATTCGAAACCCTCTGAAAAGGGGAGTAAGAAACCACCAAAATCTGTTCCGGGAGTTGAAGGTTCGAACCCGAGAAGTAGGGCTTCAGATCGGCAGGACGGACTGGCTGAAACGCATAAGTCAGGCCAAATGGAGAGGGCTGGCTCGGGAGACAATGGAGAGGAAGACGAATTGAGTGATGTTGAGCTGCCGGAGGAAACTCAGAAAGTTCCACGCAATAGATGTCGACCTCGAAAGAGCAGGGCCATGCACTTGACCAGACAGACCTGCGATGTCAGCGAGGTCGAATGAGGGCGGCTCGGAAGGCAACGGAGGTGGAGACGATCTGACCGTGGTAGAAGTCGTCGCGCCAAAGCACTCGCGACGGACTCCCCGGGAGAAAAGTCAAAGCCAAAGGAGCAGGGCAGGCTCTCAGGGCACCAAGAAGACCATCGCTCTAGCCAAAAAGACTGGGAGCAGCCAGAGGAAGGAAGAGTCCCGGCTAGTGAAACAGGGTACGAAGCCTACCAAAGACGGCTCTCAGCAGGGAAATACAGGAAACTCAAAGAAGGAGGATTCCCGGCCAGTGAAACCAGGAAAGACACCTAACCAAGGTAACCTCGAAACCCAGTCAGAAGCGGGCCATCTGACCATGTGGAGACTCAGTCCTGGGCGAAGGTGGTCACTAAAAGTATGAGAAAGAGGTTGCGGAGGAAGGAGAAACTCAAGGGAATCCCAAAAGACGGCCTCGCGCTGAAAAAAAATCTCCGCATGAATCCGCTAGGAACGGGTCTGGGAAAAATAACGCCGGGGGAAAAATAACATCGGGGTAGCAGCGTCAAGTCCAAGACTAGACCACCCCCGAAAGAGAAAATAGCCCTCATCGTGCGACCAAAGGGACAGGACGCATACGCCGTAGCCTCCTCCGATGAAACATACAAGCAAGTAATCAGTAAAGTCGATACCATACAGACCAAAATAGCGATCCGAGGGACGCGAATCATCTCCGGAGGGGACGTGCTTTTTCTGGCGAATAGTTCAGCGGACCTTGGAAGACTTGAGGCTGCTTTGAAGTCGATTGAGCTGACGAAAGACCTCCTAGACATGAGACCGCGATGTCGAAATTCAGAGAAGTCTACTCCACTTTGGAGTAAACTCAAGTCTACCAAACGCCGACATCAACACAGCGCTCAGTGAACAAAATGAGGTCCTGAGTGGGACCTCCCTCGAGCTTCGAACATCGTTCCTGGACGAGTGAGGGCGCAATGTGGTGTTAGCGGTGGATGAGAGTACATTAGGGTGGAACGAAAAATTGTTTTTTTAATTTCGATATGTAATAGCGATAAAAAGTTGTCTAATGCCTTTGTTAATACAGTATTAAAATATTTTAACAAACATGATATATTTAGCTTTGGCTACGTACTTGAAAAGCTCCTGCTTCACGAAATCTGCGGTGAAATTGTCCAAACAAAACATGACTTGGCTGTTGGGAAGTGCTCAAGGTACATCCTTACAGCGGCTGCTGTGCATTTCAATCCGTGGCGCCACATAATTGATACGTAATTGATATCGGCTAATTCTGCTTACTAAACAGATTCATCTGTCTCCCGCAACGTCCTCGCCTGAAATTATTAAGCTTCCCACACTCCCAAAGCCTGCGCTCATCGGCTTTTAGCGGTCGCAGTTTGCATTTTCGAACACAAGTTCCTATATAAATCTGGCTTATCATGATATGACAGACAAACATGTTGAGTTTGTAAACGACCTTTTGAAAAACCCTGTATATATATATACAAAACTACATCTGCTAACACGTGTTAGATAAGTTATTTATGTTTATATATAATCTAATATATAAAAATTAAAATTTTTCTATCTGTATGTCTATAATTCTATACAAATCCACAGTTTGGTAGCCATAATTGCGAAAAGTTAAGTACATGTGTGTTAAAACACGACCGAGGCAACTAAAGTAATCCGGAATGAAATAATTTATAGTTAATTTTTAATTAATAAAAAACCGCCAATTTAACAGCAACTTCCTATCAAATTTAAACATTTTTCGTTATAACAGTTACCAACAATTAAAATCTACAATAAAATTCTTACTACAACAGTTAATTTTCGACTGCAAGATTTCCACGTGAAAAATGAAAATGAAATAAATAGTTTACCGAATTAAAAGATAGGTGAATGTTACGTCATAACTTTTCCATTACAAGATACTCACGTGAAAAATGAAATTGATATAAATAGTTTGACGATTTTAAATGAAAGTGAATATTACGTCATAACTTTTCTATTTCAAGGTTTCTACGTGCAAAATGAAAACGAATTAAACAGTTTGACGATTTTTTTAAAGCAGTATTACGTCATATTGGCAATATAAAGGACGTGGTGAATATAGTATAGGTGGCGCCAAATTCGCCACGTCTTTACGTCTGTTCTACCTTTTCGAGCTCCTTCGAAAGGTTGTGCACTTTATTTACTCCCCAACTGCCGTAAGTTTGAGATCAAGAGCTAAAACATTCAGAAAAAGTGTTTCCCTGATATCAGCACGATTTTCTAGGCAAATTCAAGACAATTTTAAAACTACGACATTAAGTAAAAGCAAGTTTTACCAAGCCTAAGATTTTAAGCATTTTCTTTTTAATTTCTAATTTTTGCACATGTTAAAAAAAGAGCTTTTTTATGTTTGAAATATCGAGGTAACACAGTGAATTATAATTGTGGTTGCTTTGTGTGCCGTTCTCGATGCTCTCACCTCCAGCTTTTTGATAGTCCATGCCCTAGAATAAGGATAGTGAGATGATTTAAATCAGGTAGACAATGGTAACATTCATTTTTTGCAATGTCACCTGAGACCGCACAGCGACTACCGGAAGTCATTACAAAAGCGAGTGGAAATGAAAGCATACATGGCATTCGTAAATGGATCCAGTACAAAACGACTTTCTTAAAAAATAAAATATTTTCTGATCCTTATTGGATCCAAATAGAGTCTTCAGCACTACTGAGACGAAGTTCACTCTGTGAAATATATACAAATATATCTGTGAATATATACAATCTTTTGGAAGAAAATGGCCCCAAGAATGCGAACTAGACCAAACTGGCTCCACGTTTTCCATGTCTGTCAAAACATGAAACACAGTGAAACCTTTTACCATCTTGAAAAATTGATAAAATTCCTACGCAAGTGAATCACAACTCTCCGCGATCATGGGTAATTGGTAGGGGAACCTTTCGAAGACCGCCCAATTGTAAATGAAAAGAAATGCCTTTAGTTTTTCTTCTAGCCAAGAACAATGTTCAATTGCCTATAATTTAGCTTGTAGGTGGACAAAAAACGATTTTAATAGGGAAACAAAAGAACTTCGAAGGACTCTACAGATCATTTTGATCCTTTTATACACAAACTCTATCCAAATTCTTCAAACCTGCTAAATAGCTGCTTTGTGTCCGCTAAAATTTCAAGGCTCTTCTTTGCTGCTGAAAAACCATCCACATGATGCTGTAACTATAGTGAGCATAATTCAATCTGAAAATCGCGCTAGAAAACTACATGAAGATGGCAAGAAAATTGGTTTGAGGGCGACAAGACTTCATCCATTCTCGATGCAAAACTTTGTAGTCTATTAAAAATGTAAGGATCACTTTTGTTACGATATTTTAACGATTATATTAACAATACCTTTAATGTTACCACATGGAATAAAACACTGAAACCTGTAAAATCTGTTGATTGAAAACTTCCATCAGGCTACCGGTGAGAATGTGGCAAAGATAGTTGGAAAAAATGTAACAACCGCCAATTATATAGTTTGAACTTTACGCCGTCTGTGTAAACGTCTGGAGGAAAGATGAAAAATCACAGCCTTAAGTAAACAGCATCAGACACAGGGGAATTAAACGATCCATACTTAGTGGACATCTTGACATTCATTCAGAGTATTAGATCTGGTAATATCTAATTCGAAAATATTCTCATGAATCAGAAAAAATATTCGACGGGATCGTAAAACTACAGATCGAGAGAGTTTTTGAAAGTCCGAAAATTCATACCTTTTCTCCTCCACACCTAAAGACCGCCCTCACTGGTTTAAAAGAAATTATTGAATGGCCGATGAGACCTATAAGGAAAGAGAATAAGTGGCTCAATGGAAAGCATTTTTCCTGACATAGCAAAGGCATGAGTTGTAAAAGGAAAAAGATCGAAGAAAACAAGAACTTCATCAAAAAGAAGCAAATTAGAATGGAGTGTTATTAAATCGGGGAGTAAAATAAATTAAGAAGACGGACCAGAAATCTAAAAAGGCTAATAGAAAACCAAGTAACAAAGCCGTCAAAAAAAAAACATTCGGTTTTTAGACTTTTTGTGAAATAAATCGTGCAAATTAATATATTTTTATTTCCATGATTTTCTTGAGTCTAAAGTATTCTGGCACTATTTTTCTTTATATTTTGATCTTTGGCATGAAAACATTTCGGTTAGTGTAATAATAATACGCTAAAAACCAAAACTTTGTCCTTAACCTGGGTATCAGTGGATGTTTTATCGTATATTACAAAAACATGTTGCTAAAAAAAAGATTCACACACACAAAAAATGTCAAAAATTTTCATTTATTGTCAAAATATGTAAGATAATTTCGGTTAAAACATATCTCGATTTGGCGGCCCTTGGCTGCGATACACGAGGTGGCCGGCTCTTAGCTACTGAACAGAAAGTCGTCCACACGTTATTGTATAAATACCGTATTTCTCGAATTGATTGCATTGTTTTGCCTATAGCTCTGGCATGAAATTTATGTGATTTTAGAAATTTTCTCTTTAGAGGATTGTGAATTTAATTTCACATTACTTAGATGAATTGGAAATTCCGAATAGTAATTTTCTCTTATTGAATAACAGTATTTTTACGTTCAATTAAATGAAAAATATATATATATATATTATTCGGAGTTTCTAGTAAGAATTTGGAATTTCTGATTAATATAAAAGTCTAAATTTCAACACTGCTTACATGGTTTTTCCATTTTCTATGTTAGTTCGTGGCGTCTTCCTAACACTCACTTTAAATAAGTATTGGCACTGCCCCTCTCTTTATAAAGGAAGCACTGTCATTTGGAGAAAAATGGTCAATTGCCGTGGACGTTCGTAGGCAGAAATCGTGAAGAAACCCTAATGGATTTCCCAGTGACCTTTATATGTAAATATACTCTCTCAGAGTGAGAGGTGAAAACTAGCTTTATTCACGACTAGAAGGTTAAAATAATTTATAGTTAACGACAGAGTGATAGAGACATTTCCAAATTTCCGGTCTTGTTGAGATTTTTATATAACAAGGTTAATGCATCTAGTGATGTTTTCTCTTTTTTTTTTTTTTTTTTTTGAAGCTCACATTTATGTATCTCTGACCACACTATTACCAAATTTCGTGTGCTATGCAGATTCCCGTCCAACTAACACGGATGATGCAGAATGTAAGAAACATTTTCTGAAGATATTAATGATTGCTTTTTGATTTTATTCTTTGTTATGAATATAAATTAAAGCAAAAAATATATCATTTAAAGCTACAGTAAATTAACTTTACTGTGAATAAAATATTTTTGAACCTATTTTAAAGAAACAAAATCCAGTTTCATTAATTTGAAGAAATATCTTCACTGTATTCATCGTGAGCTTTTATGCACTTGGCTCCTCACAGCAAGCATTAAGGAGACGAACTTCATGAATATTGTAAAGAATTCTGAAAGCCGTACAAAGAACTGTATGAGAAGTTTGGGATAACTGAAATAGTAAAAATTTTAAAATCAAATAAATTTTGATCCAGATGTATAGCCAAGGGTTAAGTCCAATTTCTAGTAGAGTCAAATTATCGCAAGAAGCGCATTTATGTACAAAATGTAATAGTAGAAATCGTTTCCATAAAGTATAAAAGATCTTTGTGTCGTATGCTCAGTAAGCGGCAAATTCAATTTTCTCTTTCACTTGTAAGTTTAATAAAACACACTAACGTATGCAGAATAAAGTTAATTCTTAAACGATCGCAATTGTTTAAATGTTTAAACGAATATAATTCTAACAACCTTAATATTTTTTAAGATATTTTTTCCGGTTGCGAGGTCATTTTAGGTGCGAGGGCAAATGTCACATCCTCCTAAGGACAGCTCTGATCCTGATTAACAAAATGCGCAAAAATTAATGGGTCTTTTGGAATAAAGAGAATTTTACTGTAGTTTTATTTGCCTGAACAGATTTCAATATATAATCTACGCATAATATATTGCAGAATAGAAATATTTGTCAGAACAGGTATTTCAGATCTGTCACACGTTTTTAGAGTTTGCATATGTTCACGAAGATAACTTATTCAGAATGGCCATCAGGCGTGAAACTACAAACTTCATTTGACCTTTTCAGTCAAGTAGTTGAGTTTCTGTAATTCCGTAATGTAAAATACAAACTATATATTTTTTAAAAGAAATAATTCAAAATAAGGAAGTGCAATTGTACAAATTTTCTTTCATGAAATTTATAAATCGAAATTTTACTTATCAATTTTTATGTCGAAATAGTGATTAAAGTTAAGTGGTATAAAATATTTCCCTCCACCATTGAAAGGGTTAAGAACATTTCCGTACTATAAGAATTGTCGCATAATGATTTAAATTTCGACATGCACTAGCTCGGATACTGATATAGCCCTAACATACGAAGTATTAATTTCAAAAATACAATCATTCAGCTATCAAACTATAACATATTTTTGTATGCATTTTCTATAAAAACATAATATTTTCCTATTGTCTATACTTTTACTATAAATAATTTTCTTAATCTAAACATTGAAATAAATGTTACATTTACGAACATCATAAAGCGATAACTATAACACACACACGCATGCATATATATAATGTACAATGTCAGTGTAATGTATTGATACTCAATTTATTATTATTTTTTTTTAAAGGATGATAAATTGTAATATTATATAATGGTTATATATATATATATAATTGATTTCATAATTATTGGTCAATTACAATTATTTCAATGGTATAATTGTACAGAAAGTTTATATATATATATTATATAGCTTTCTGTACAATTATACTATTGAAACAAATAAAATTCACCAATAATTATGAAATCAATATTAAACACATCATAAACCAAATACTAGTTAAATTGTATAGTTCATTGAAATACCTTGTGAAAGTTAAAAATGAAGAAAAAAAAAAAAAAAAACCACGATTATGGATACAAAAGAATGCTTATATTGTAAATTACGCCGTCAATGTCACATAATTTAGAAATTAAGCAAAACATCTGTTTTCTGTAGAGAATTGAGCTATAAGCTGAATAATCAATTCTTCTCTGCCCGAACAACTGATGAAAGAGAATAATAAAAGAAAAATGAACACTGAATATCAAGAAAGACATTGAAATGGAATATATACAGTAAACTCTGTCTAAGGCGGAATCGATCGGGACTGAAAAAAATTTCCGTGGTAGACAATATTCCGGCTTATACAAAAATCCCCCCCCCCCCCCAAAAAAAAAACCCCTCGAATTTGAGGATTTTTTATTGATTTTCCTGATTCGAAAATCGGTTGGAAACTGAAATTCGGAAAGATCTTTTGTCTTTAGAGATAAATGAGAAACGCTATTCAATTTCTTAGTACTGCTGTAATACATGCAAATTAGAAGTTTACACACACACAAAAAAAAAAAAAAAAAAAAAAAAAAAAAAAAAAAAACCTCAATAAACTTCGAGAATGAGACAGAACGCTATAACTTTGAATTTGAGCATATCCTTAAAGCATAATATATTGCATTTTCGAAAATATATATTTTGATAAATGTTCCTTCTACTAGAAATGTTAACTTTTCAATATAAATTTGCATATGAAAAAATGGCACAAGCATAAATTCCTTAAAATTTAAATAGAATGATTTAATGAATTAATGAATTAAATTTTTCAAAGTGTTACGGAATTTAACTAACATGCACGACATTGAGCCTTTGACTTATCAGTTTTAAAGTTTAATAAACAAAATGCTTTTCATTTTTAAATTATCCTTTTTTCCGCCTTATGCAAAATTTTGGTTTCGGTGGGACCTTAAAGTGCTTTCCGTTTCCGCGTTAGACAGATTCCGCCTTATGCAGCATGAATTAATGTAATTCTCTTTGGGTTCGCCGGGACTTGAAAATTTTTTCGCGGTAGACAGATTTCCGGCTTATACAGAGTCCGCCTTAGACAGAATTTACTGTATATAAAATAAATAAATAAAATATATTTTTTATTCTGATACTACATTTAAGATTATATATGTGATAAAATGTAATTAAATTTAGCTCACCCTATAAAATTGCACACGTTTTTAATACCATTCCCATTTGCGCATGTTCAAATATTGTAGCTATAAATTAGGTTAATTTAACTGTTAAGTAAAATTATTTTAAAACATATATTATAGCCATTGGTTGCAGTTTGACAAGATTTAGACACCTTGAGTATTATATTTAATCAATAAAAAGATAGAAAAAAAAACAAATACCATAATATAATTTAAAAAAAAACATTTAACAGCCATAAATCTAATATAACTAAATTAAATACTATTAAAAATCATTCAATTTACAATGTCAAACCTAAAATAGTGTCCAAAAGTATTCTTTACTAAAAATATATAGTAATTATTAATTCGTGACTACATTACAAAATTTTTTGATGCTGCCATCTATGGAGTAACATGAAAAACAAAATACAGTGGTGCTGCCATATATTAACTAAAATTAAAACCCAATTTATTTAGTACATTTCCAATCCCCCCCCCCCCCCAAAAAAAAAAAAAAAACAACAACAATAAAAAATCTCTTTTTTAGTAACATACCTCATTTGAAATTATTTTTATACTAATTTTATATAAAATTATACTTAGTAGTATCTATTTAACTATCTATGTAACATATAAATATATGTGAGTTGTATTTAATAACGAGTATTCATAACTAGTAATTTATCTCCAAAATTAAAAAAAAAGGACAATAAAACGATAAAGCTAAGATACATATTCACATAGATTTTCAATTTATTAAAATATAAGCAGCACAGTTATCTCATTGTGCACATTCTAATGCACATGCAACCTTACCTAATAAATGTACTAGGAAAATCATAAGAAATAAATAATAATAATATGTAGTATTAAGCACAGACATACGGAATAAAAAGATATGTAACTAAATCATCTATAGTATTAAACTAAAATTCAGATGTAACACAAAAACCAAAAACACAATTATCCATAATGAAATTTAACCATACAAGATGGATTATCAATTTGTTAAAATATAAGTGTCTTATTTACTTCATTGCAGCAAATGCACACAATACGACCTGCATGCCTTACCTAAACAACTTACTATGAGAAAAAAATAGTATTAAGCAAAAACATGTTAAAATAAATAGATATGTAACTAAATCATCAATAGTATTAAACTTAAATTGAGATGTCTCATAAAATCCATAAATACATATATCCAGTTACATTATATGTGTTATATCGATTTAACTAGAAAAGAATGATACCGATATTTTATTATAAGTTGATTTATATGTTTTAAATTTTGAGATTTAAAATTATTTGAACAAAGATTATTAATTATGTGTGCAAAGTTTAGTAAAGTACTGATATATACAGATTTGTGTAGACAAGAATTATAATGAATAAATAAATTTACATACAATGAAAAATAATTACACTTGTCATAAATGTCGAAAAGGAATATTTATTATCACAAAGAATTATTGATAGATCAAGGAAATTAATTTAATTATTTAGCATATCATTAAAGCTCTAATTTAAATTTTCCTGATATTTTATTGCTAATAAATAATTTGATTTACTTTTAAAGTAGAAGACAATAATATCATCTCATATAACGGTAGATTTTACAATCAACAATGTGTATTTTACTTTCATAATAATAAAGGTACAAATCGCAAGAATAAATGAGACAATTCCGCCCTGTGGTAAACCAAATTTCTGTTGATATATAGTATCATTAAATATAATAGAATTATAATAAAGAACAAATCTAGTTAATGTTTTAAAGTAAGAAAAGGAAATATTATTTATTAAATTTGGAGAATTCCTAAATTCTTTGAATAATAAATTGAAAATTAGGAACATATCTGTGATGTCAATGTTATTAAATAAGCCAGTAAAGCAGTGATGGAAAAGTGTAGCAACAGGGAATCAATTGACACCGTTAAAGTTTATTAGTATTCCTCGTCGTATATCAGGACAAAATTTCTGAAAGTTTTTAAGGCAAAGAATGCTATTAAAATTTAATAGTGACAAGCTCCCAACTGCTGCGCCACAGTTCTATCATTATTAAAGTCATACGTTTTTATACATTTTATGGTATTTAAATTTTTGATATTATTTACCAGTTGAAAACTATATATTGTAATACGTCTATCTTACTATTTTCTCTTTTTAAAAATACAGTCACTATTCATTTATAAATAGCTATATATTTACTATAGCTATATATTAATAGCTATATATTATATATTTGAAAGCTTAAATATTTTTTTTATATCTTAATATGTGATGTTATTTATTCGATGAAGTTTTCTGATTGTATATATGCACCGTTAAAGAAAAAATGTGGAATTTCTTCAAAACTAGTTTTTGTAAAATTTACAGAAATCTATATGCTCACTAAAATTTTACCTGTAACCTGGGATAGTTACATGATTTGTTGTTGTTGTTGTTGTTCAAGTTACATAAAAATTTTACGCATCCCAGTTTCCTAAAAAATTCTTAGTAATGTTACAGATATTTTTTTTTGTTTTTTACAGCGTAAACGTGAATGCGTTACAGGATTTTATCGTTGTTGTTGCAGTTACATAAAAAGTTCTAGGCATCCCTATTTCCTAGGAAATTCTTAGTAACCTTACAGATTTTTTTACAGTGTATACATACATACGTATATATGTGTGTGTGCGTATATATAACTTTAATTTTGTTCACCGTATAATTTTAATTTTTCATAAATAAAATAAAATTTTCACGGGGGCTTGGACAGCATCTGTCCGAGAATTTATGCTAAAGCCGGACAGATGCTGTCCGAACTCAAGTGTAAAGAATATAAACTATTATGAAAGCAATATACTTATAAATCTATTGAAAAGTTTCCAGTTTTTCCTATATTGACTTTAATGTGTAATATATATTCATTTAAAGTATATCTTCCTGGTTTTTTGAAACACAATCAGGAACGTTAATCTTTGAACAAAAAAGTATTATTTTTTACGAAAATTTTCATATTTTCTTATTTTCAATATATCAGATGACATCAAGTTTTGATAATTTGTGTACGTTATTATAATAAAATAATGTGGCTCTGACATTCAAAAATAAAATTTCTAGAAGATGCTGCTTTTGTCATATGACTACCATAGACCTTTATCTTTTCAATCCCTTCAAATATTTGTGTGTATTAATCTAATAATAAACATAAACTGATGTGAGTACTTTTCTTTTAGAGAATAGTATATGAACGCTAATAGCTCAGTTGCAGTTTAATTATCCAGTATTTTTAAATGGAAATTATAGACTATTAATCTACTTTGTCCATAAACCAATTGATTGATTAAGATAAAAATAATAATTTTTTCTATCTTTGCGGGACAAGTTTTTATCTTCTTGTAGTAATATGCTTTACGGATTCTGTGTTAATCTTTAATTTGTTTCTTGTGAGAAAATTATGAGAAAATGTTATATATTAAGGTTGATTAAGATAAAAATAATAAATGTTGCTATCTTCGTGGGACAAGTTTTTATTTCCTTGTTGTAATATCCTATACAAATGCGGGGTTCATCTTTATTTAGTTTCTTACGAGAAAATATTATATATCACAGAAATAAATTATGTAACGCATAAAATTAAGTTTCGCTTTCAGTTTCTTCATCTGTGTGGTTATTTTCGTTATAAGATCCATTCAAAGAAAACATTTAATAAAAATTTCCTACACTGTAAAAAAAAAAAAAAAACTTGTAAAGTTAAGGAAATTTTTTAGGAAATTGGGATGCCTAGAACGTTTTATGTAACTGCAACCCCGGTTACAGATAAAATTTTAGCAAGATTACTGTAATTTTGGGTGATTCTTTTGTAAAGCTACAAATTTCTGTAGCTTTTCAAAAACTAGTTCTGTAGATTTACATCTTTTTTGTACAGTGTACAGATAAACTTTTAGTAATACGTAGAGATTTCAGTAATTTTACATCTGTATAATTAGAGATTTTTTTACAGTGTACATGCTTCTGGAAAATTATATTATGTTTTCAATTTCATCCATTGAAGCGATAGAGTATTCGATTATTATTTTTTTCTGTTTTTCTTCTTTAAGTAGCTATAAGGACCACCTATCTAATATTTAGTTTGCTCTATTAGCTTAAAAAAATTGTAAAAATTGAAAAACTTGCAACAAGTAATATGATTTCAATATTTTTAATATTTATTTCCTTATTTCGATATTCACCCTTTATAATAAAAAGATGCTTATATAATTAATATATACCAGATATATTAAGCAGCATATTTCCAGCGAACACGGTTCAGAATGACATCCAGAATCGTTCACCCATGCGGTATGTCAACATGGTGGCAATCTTGAAAAACTTTTGTAATTTACTGAAGCTTATTGTTTAGTATATGGAATATTCACTTGCAATTTTCAGTTTAACTACCCGTTTTAGAGAAATTTTGTTTCTTTTGGTATCCTAGTACTATAGCTAGAGACTCCTAAATCAGTGAGTTTGAATTATATTACGATGTCTGTTCAATAAATAAAAAAGAAAAATGCCCAGCTAAACTGATGGCATTGAGCTCACGGGCTATTCACACTAATTGTATATTATACTCTTATTTTAAAGAATAATGCCCCTCAAAAAAATAACTGAAGGGGAATTAGCCTCCGTTTCCCCATTTATACCTAACCAGTGAACCTCCAAATCTAATCAGGGAAGTTCCTTAACATAATAAACCGGTATACCAAATTTGGAGCAAATCGAATAATACTGCAAAAAAAACCATTTATCTAAATTAAGAGGGTGGACCAGCCCCCCATTTATACTTAACCAATGAACCCCCAAAACTAATCAGGGAAGTTCCTTAACATAAACCGGTATACCAAATTCGGAGTAAATCGAATAATTCTGCATGAAAATCTCATTTATCTAAATTAAGAGGGGTGAGCTAACCCCCCTTTTCCCCCTTTATCCTTAACCAATGAACCTCCAAAACTAATCAGGGAAGTTCCTTAACATAATAAATCGGTATACCAAATTCGGAGTAAATCGAATAATTCTGCAAGAAAAACCCATTTATCTGAATTAAGAGGGGTGGACTAACCCCCTTTTCCCCCCTTATCCTTAACCAACGTACCTCCAAAACTAATGAGGGAAGTTCCTTACATAATAAACCGGTATACCAAATTCGGAGCAAATCGAATAATTCTCCAAGAAAAACCCATTTATCTGAATTAAGGGGGTGGACTAGCTCCCCTTTTTCCCTATATTCTTAACCAATGAACCCCCAAAACTAATCAGGGAAGTTCCTTAACTTAATAAACCGGTATACCAAATTCGGAGCAAATCGAATAATTCTGCAAGAAAAACTCATTTTTCTGAATTAAGGGGGTAGACTAGCCCCTTCTCCCCCTTTATGCTTAACCAATGAACCTCCAAAACTAATCAGGGAAGTTCCTTATCATAATAAACCGGTATAACAAATTCGGAGCAAATCGAATAATTCTGCATGAAAAACCCATTTATCTGAATTAAGGGGGTGGACTAGCCCCCCATTTCCCCTATATTATTATCCAATGAACGCCAAAACTAATCAGGGAAGTTCCTTAACATAATAAACCGGTATACCAAATTCGGAGCAAATCAAATAATTCTGCATGAAAAACACATTTAACTGAATTAAGGGTGGGGGTGGACTAGCCCCCCTTTTCCCCTTATATTCTTAACCATTGAACATCCAAAATCAATCATGGAAGCTCCTTAACATAATAAACCGGTATACCAAATTCGGAGCAAATAGAATAATTCTGCATGAAAAACCCATTTATCTGAATTAAGAGGGATGGACGAACCCCCCCTTTCCCCTTTTATCCTTAACCAATGAACCCCCAAAAACTAATCAGAGAAGCTCCTTAACATAATAAACAGGTATGCCAAATTCGGAGCAAATCGAATCATTCTGCATGAAAAACCCATTTATCTGAATAAGGGGGGAGGACTAACCCCATTTTCCCCCTTTATAATTAACCAATGAACTCCCAAAACTAATCAGGGAAGCGCCTTATCACAGTGAACATAGGAAAAAAAATTGAAGCAAATCGGATGTTTCTATCAAGAGTTATCGCGTTACGTACGTACGTACACACAGAACCGGCGGGCACATAAGCTCTCAGGCTTTGATAGCCTGTGAGCTAAAAATTATACTAGCTCCCCTTTTCCCCCTATATTCTTAACCAATGAACCCCCAAAACTAATCAGGGAAGTTCCTTAACTTAATAAACCGGTATACCACATTCGGAGCAAATCGAATATTTCTGCATGAAAAACTCATTTATCTGAATTAAGGGGCTGGACTAGCCCCCTTTTCCCCCTTTATCCTTAACCAATGGACCTCCAAACCTAATCAGGGAAGTTCCTTATCATAATAAACCGGTATAACAAATTCGGAGCAAATCGAATAATTCTGCATGAAAAACCCATTTAATTGAATTAAAGGGGTGGACTAGCCCCCTTTTCCCCTATATTCTTAACCAATGAACCCCCAAAATCAATCAGGGTAGCTCCTTAACATAATAAACCGGTATACCAACTTCGGAGCAAATCGAATAATTCTGCATGAAAAACTCATTTATCTGAATTAAGAGGGGTGGACTAAGCCCCCTTTCCCCCTTTTATCCTTAACCAATGAACCCACAAAACTACTCAGGGAAGTTCGTTAACATAATAAACCGGTATGCCAAATTCGGAGCAAATCGAATCATTCTGCATGAAAAACCTAATTATCTGAATAAGGGGGGAGGACTAACCCCATTTTCCCCCTTTATCCTTAACCAATGAACTCCCAAAACTAATCAGGGAAGTTCGTTAAAATAATAAACCGGTATGCCAAATTCGGAGCAAATCGAATCATTCTGAATGAAAAACCCATTTATCTGAATAAGGGGGGAGGACTAACCCCATTTTCCCCCTTTATCCTTAACCAATGAACTCCCAAAACTAATCAGGAAAGCGCATTATCACAATGAACTTGGGAAAAAAATTTGAAGCAAATCGGATGTTTCTATCAAGAGATATCGCGTTACGTACGTACATACTTACGTACACACAGAACCGGCGGGGGCACATAAGCTTTCAGGCTTTGCTAGCCTGTGAGCTAAAAATTATCATAGTTTTATTAGCATACTTTATTGCACACAAATTTACTTTTATGTTCTATTGTTAGTTTAATGTGTAATAAATACGTGGTAATTTTTTAGCCCCGGTACGGTATGCTATTTCTTTCTCCCAGCTTATTTTGTGTTCAAAAATAACGTTAGCTTACAGACGCTAGCAATAAACAAGGTAGATGTATCATTGTACAATTAAATGCTCTATAGCATTTTTTAAAATTTCTAAACATCGCACATTTTCAGTTTTTATACCATCGTATTGCAAAAAAAAGTACTTTTTAATGCAATTTGTTTGAAAACTGCATCTCTATTTGTTTTTCAAATATTAATTTTTTTGTAGTTTTTTAGCGACATTTATTTCATTTTGGCAACTCAAGTACGCCATTTCTGTAGAAAGTAAAGAAAAAATTGCTGAAAAAATAGCAATTATATCTTTTTGTTGCCATTTTCTCATAAAATGGAAAAAAAAATAATTAAAAAAAATTAAACTGAAAAAAAAAATTCAAATACGTGCTACTTTGAGAAAAACTATAAATGAAGGATTTATGATAAAACAGGGAGCTATTATAAACAATATTTAATTTTAAGTTTCTATATTAATGCAAATGACGTCATTTTACATAAAATAAAAGCGTGTGCTTTAAGTCTTAAAACTGAAATATGTTTTGCAGTAGAGTCCCGATTATCCGAGTCACGCTTAACCGAGTTATTTTCTTCTGATGGACTGGTAGCTTCTATTATTATGAAACAGCCGTTATAAATGAAGCGTTAGGTGAAGATGAAAGAGCTGCCGTAAAATGTTAGAACTCTGATTTTCTGGTCAGAATGGAAAAAAAAAATGGCCATAATTTCTTTAACGCTTCATTTAAAATGGCTGTTTCATAATAATAGAAGCCACCAGTCCACCAGAAGAAAATGAAGTAATGGAAATGCTGGGGCGACACTAAATTCTGAAAAAGCAGAATTCCTGTTCTCTAGTTTCATTTATTTCCAGTAGTACGTCAGTGGCAGCCATGAAAGTTCAAATACTTCCAGTATCGCCTATGCGAACGATGACGGAAACACGCAATCCTCAATATGCTCTTGGCTGAGTGAAATTTTGATTTCGCCAGAAGAAATCGTCAATCAATGCGTTTGCTACAGCAGATTTCTGGAGAGTCTCTGTATCACAGTTAGAAGATGATTTGAGATGTTTAATGAAGGAAAGGTAACCATCATTAAAGGAAGATGAACTCAGCGTTCCTGTAACTGTGCTTATAGAAATAAACATTAGTGCCACCGCTATTATTGCCAGTGAAGATCGCTAGAAATCAGAACTGTTAAAAATATTAAAGTTGTAATTGATTGCCACTCACAGGTTGATAACTGAAAAGAGAACATGAGGAGAATTTGTGCGCGGTGAGTTACGATACTCCTGATACCCAAGTAACAGGACTTTCGTGTGAAAGTTAGTTCAAAATTGAAGGTGATGTTATAGGAAGATGAGATGAATTCCATAATCTAAAGAAACGCCTTCGTGGAAAGAAATTTTCATCATTAGAAGCATTGGCTAAGGCGGCTGGGGTGATTTTGAGAGGCCTACTTAAAGAAAATGGTTTTCAGATGTGTCTGAGATGTGAAAAAATGTGTGAAAAGTGAATATGAACTACTTTAAAAAGCACCATTAAAATTTAGACAATGAGTGAAGATATGTTGGTATAAAAAAATTGCGGGTACTTTTCGGTTAGCCGGGCGCCAGTGTTATATATACATATATATTTACAAACATATGTGTATATGTTTATATACTTATATATACATATATTGTATACATACACATATACCGGGTGTCCCAAAAAGGACTGACTGATTTTAAAATTCAATAACTTGTAAACGGTGACAGATATTTAAAAATTTCTTGCAGGAGGTTTATGCATAAAGTCAAAAGTTTTATTACAGTGATTTTCGATTTTAGTTCGAATTACAAACAATAGATGGCGCTGTAAGCAATAGTCGCTAAATTCAGGCTCAATTTTTGGTACTTCGTGGCCCGGATAATACATTTCCATCTCCTTTTTCCGCATGAAACAAGAGAAAGGACCAAAAATCGAGCCTATATTTAGCGACTATTGCTTACAGCGCCATCTATTGTTTGTAATTCGAACTAAAATCGAAAATTACTGTAATAAAACTTTTGACCTTATGCATAAACCTCCTGCAAGAAATTTTTAAATATCTGTCACCGTTTGCAAGTTATTGAATTTTAAAATCAGTCAGTGCTTTTTAGGGCACCCGGTATATATATGTATATTTATATGTATATGTATGTACATGTATATATACATAGGCATGTATATGTAACACTGGCGCCCGGCTAATCGAAAAGTACCAAATTGCGATATTTCTTTATAGAAGAACCATCGTAATTATATTTATAAAGTTAAGTTTAGTACAGAACAAATCTTGTAAGTAATTAATCCTATTTCGATAAAGCAATCTCAGAAACTTCTCACAGTAGCTACGCGACAAGTTTTGCTATAAAAGGTGAAAAAAACCATTAAATGAACTCGATGCTTTAAAGATTATTTCATCTTATTTTGCAAAATTTTCGGTAATTTTAGAAAGAAATTTCTAAACAGTAGGTCACATATTCTACGGAAACTAAAATACAAATTTTCAATGTATTACGATCTAAATTATATGTACGGTTTTTACATGTGTATTTGCCTCTTTTTTACTCTAATATATTGTGATGTTTATTGTTTTTATATTAATTCTCATTTCATTTACCAAAAGTATGGCTCGAGCTACTCGATGAGTATGAAAATAAAATAAAATAAACATTCATATTAAATAAAAATGTAACGTGCATATTATGAAAGAATACGTGGAAAACTGAACGATGGCGTGTTTTAGATCGGGATCGTGTTTTAGATCGGGCAAATTTAGAATAGCTTTATTTGTTTTTGAAAATGACTCGGGTTAGTCAAAACATGTCAACTTTCGAAATAAACGTATTTTTACTGGTTGTAAAGTTTTAATTTACACCTTTTAGCATTTGAAATTGATATATTATTATTAGGTGTTATTTGCTTTTTTTTTTTTTTTTTTTTTTTTTTTTTTTTTTTTTTTATTCTATGTAAACGTAAAATTTGCAGAGAGGCAACATGTGAAGAACAAGAACTTAATAAAAATAAATTATGACGAGATAAGAAAAAAAAAATATTTTTTGTAGTACAGAAAGTATGTATTGTATTTTAATATAATATGCTAATATGCATTTTCTAATATAATCCTGATTGGTAATTTAAACAGTATCTTTTTTTTTTTTTTTTTTTTTTTTTTAAATAAAACATCACCATGGAAATAACGTTAAACAAATTAGGAAACGAAAAACTTATCTTTCTTCGAATGACTATATTATTTAATAAAAAATATTAAAAATAAAGTGTTTTCATTTACTTCTGAATAAAAAAATAAAACTTTTATTTTAATTCTTTTGTTAAAGTATTGTTAGCCTAAATTTAAATATGGGAATCCTTCATAGAATTAAATTATAATTCAATTATATCAAGTATCGTTTATTATTCTTTATCATTAAATGAACAAACTTATCACTGATTGATAAAATATTTTCAATCTCTGCAGATATTTAAAATTTCTTTAAAAAGTATCATACCTACACATTAGGATTAAACTAGAGATTTATTGTAAATCAATACCTTCTGCCTTTCTTAATTAAAATGAATCATGTTTCATAAATTTGTTTTAGAAGTTAATTAGGTTGTTAAGTAAACAAACATACATTTATTTTAATTCCTAGTTATTTTGAGTAATTCAATTAGATTTTTTTTTATTTGGTAAAATCTAGGAATAAACATTTACACAATTCGATACACTTTCTTCCTAATTATATTTTAGTGCATTTACGTAAAAAAGAAAAGAAAAAAAGCTTAAATACTTTTAAAATTAATTCCATTTAACTTCTATCTTAAATAATCATGCAGCATTATAATGTCAATCTTTTAAAGGTAAATTGATATTTAACTCTTAAATGCCTGATTTTTCAAAAATCATTGTAATAATGTTTTTCGGCTTTCATTTTTTAAATAAATCATGGGAAAAATACTTTAAAAAATCATATTTTGTTTTAAGTAAGTTTATGGAAAAAAAAAACAAAAAAAAACAGTTTATTACTAATCGGGAATGCTGGTCTTTAATTGAAAAAATAATTTTCCTTGATAAAATTCTACAATAATAAACAGACAAGAATTTTGGGAACTATAGTAAAAAATTAATTTCACTTGCTCACTGCAGAACAAAATAGGGTACTTCGCAAGCTTCCAAACAAAACAAAATGAACAACTAACAACAATTAAAAAAATAAATCTATCTTTATTCTTAAAGAGACAAGTGTTGCCATCTACATGTTGAAAATCGATTTCATTCTATTTTCATAATGTATTTTATTGGCAACATTAGGCATTATGGCTTCAATATTATTTTAATAGTATTTTAGACCCTAAATTGTGTATGTTGCCGAAAAGCAACACCCGACATTTAAGGGTTAATATAATTATGTAATTAATTGCATACCCAATTAAAGCTTCACTGAAATGGGCTGCTGCAACTAAAAAATGCTTCCAGGGTGAAGCATATAGGTTTTATGGTTTATATACCTGTCAGGGAATTATTTCGAATGGACTCAACAAAATTAAATTTATTGGTTTTCGATGAATAAGTAAATTTAAAGTGAAAACAGAAATTGTAATTGCAATTTCCTTCTTATTTTATCAAGAAACATTACATTGTTTAAAACAGTTTAAATGCTAAGTACCTAAAGACGTACTTTAATAATTTAAGCAAATGATATTATTACTTATTTTTCACAATGTATGAAATAGGTTTTATGTAAAACAGAAAGCCTTGAGACCATTATAACCAAAACAAGTTTTTAATTATAGAAATACTCTAAACGTTCCATGCAATCTCCAAAAGATTATGTTTTTACAAATATTTTTCGTAGTATCATTCAATAAAATACAAATTTTGAAAATCAATAAATTTCTAATTTAACACACTTCATCCTATTTAACATTCATATTTCTATTTAACATTTCTTCGAAAAAAATGTTTTATCATTCATTAATATTACGATCAAACTAGAGATATGTTGTAAATCAATATCTTCTGTCTTTCTTATTCAACATGAGTCATATGTCCTAAATGTTGTTATTTTAAGTATTTTCACAGTTGAAAACCATTTAAATGCTAAGTATCTAAGAGGTCTACATTAATAAATTAAGCAAATGATATTACCTATTTTGCACAATGTAAGAAGTATTGTTTATGTAAAATTGAAAATATTTAGACCATGATAACTAAAATTTAATAATAATAGTTATCCAAATACTGTAAACATTCGTAAAATCTTCCCGGAATCTATATAAAAAATAGTTTACGCTTAAAATATATATATATATATATATTGTAGTATCATTCAATGAAATATTAATTTTTGAAATCAATGAATTTTCATTTAACTTACTTCAATTATCTCGTAATAGTTGAAAACATGACGAATAATTTTCATTGAAAATAAATTCACTAACAAAATAAATAACTAAATAAATAAATCAATGTGTTCATTATATTACAAAATTGTTGGTAAAAATAAATTCTCAAGTATAATATTATATATTTTGATAATGTAAATATTGACACAAATTAAAATATTCAAAACTCAATTATTATTACTATATTAAAAATAATAATCTTTATAGGAAAAACAAAGCAATAAAAAGACGCTATGATATGTATTGTTGAAATTGTATAATTTAACTCGAAAATAATTACATTCAAAATGTATTGTATTTTCTTTCCTTAGACTAGTATAAAAATTATTCAAATTGTTCCCATGATCTAGAATCTATTTAGATTTCATACATTTGTATATTTTATATAATAATATTTATGTTTTTTGTCGCTCACATCGAAAAATTATGATTATCATTTTACTGTAAATCTAATCCATTTTACGTAAACTAAGTATCATATTTCATTCAAGCATGTATTGAATTTCATTGTTTTGAATAGATTGGAAATATTTTATAAACTAAAGCAGCATCAAATATTATTCAATAAAATGTTCCATTAAAGAATTCTTTTATATTTTGTTTGATGCATGAATAAAAAAAAAATATCTGTAATTTTGTTTATGAATATATTGATGCACGTATATATATATTTACTCGAAGCGTGTGGTTTAAGGAATGTAGTGGAAACAGATCGCTTTTGATATGGATTGATTTCGGTAGGTCGGTTTCATTTAGCTTTAATCTTGTTTCATTCGCTTTTTCAGTATGGTCTCGACAGATAAATCTGGGGAATGTTGCATGCTTAAAAACAGTTTTAACCCTGCATTGGCGTGTAATAAGCCGCGCAAACCTGTCTCCATGTTTAATTAGTTATTTGCCTTGTTTCTTATGGTTGTTTTGTTTAAGTTAAAGTTGGTTATGTTGTGTTTCTTTAAGATTGTTTATTAAGTTAAATTATAGTTCTTATTTGGTTTGGTTCAGTTAAATTTGTACTTCAATTAAAGTTTACAGTTTGTGGTAATGCTTGAAATTACTATTGGAATTTTTTAACTAACTCTCTCTCTCTCTCTCTCTCTATATATATATATATATATATATATATTTTTTTTTTTTTTTTTTTTTTTTTTTTTTTTTTTTTTACATTTCGAAATATATTGTTTTAATAAAAGAAATATTTACCTAAAACTTTAGAAAAAATAAATAAACGTTACTTAACTAACACTTAAAAAATAGTACTAATAATTACGCATTCTATGTATTATATCTGTACAGAAAAACAGTTACATTATAAAAAAATAATAAAATGATTATAGTATTTTATAAGAGAATGTGTTAAAATAATCCATATTTTTATGAAAATTAAAATACCTCACTCTTGTTTTCAGGGTTCGTACGAGTACCGTTACTTTCAAGGCCAAATATCAGTATATATTTTATTTTAATAGAAAAATAAATTTAGTTTAACCGGACGAAATTTTGCCTTATTTAAGGAGAGATTTTTCCATAAGAAAATACTGGTACCGAAGAACTTCTTAATCTGGAAATTCAAGGACCCGTACGTACCCTGTGTTTTACGTTGTGTGTTGTCTATAATAAAATTTGGATTTTATATTTAATATACTAGGGGGAGCAGCCCCCTACGAACTACGCTCGCCAACCCCCGTTCAGACACCACAGACTCTAAAAGCACGCTAATTTGATCGGCATTAAAAACATTTCGCACTTAAAAAAACACAGTTAAAAACAGTGGCGATCTCCCTATAAATGTGTTTCTACCCATTTCTCTTTGATTGGGGAATTGTAAGGCAAAATCAGTTGCTGTTAGAAGATACAATGGCTGTTTCCGTCTTTGATTAAATAAAACCAGTTAAACATTTCAAAATAAGCTAATATAAAATGAATTTAATAAATAGAGTCTTTGTCTCTCCATATTTTTTTAGAAAAGCGAAAACAAAGTATTTTTTTTTTTTTTTTTTTTTTTTTTTTAATAAGACAGTTTAAATGTAATGTTTTTAATCTGACGTAATTTTCACCAAACTTTTCTTTCTCTTTTTAATATTCATGTGAAAATACTTTTGTTAGAAATGAAATATTATTTGCGCTGTTCTAATAAAAATAGTTGAAAAGGTCATCTTCAAATATCAATTAAATATCTCGTGCAATTTTTAAATTTAAACTACTTTGCAAAATTATTTTTTTTCATTTTACGTAATAAGTGTAATGTGACGTAAAAGTGAGGTAATTTTTCCTATTTAAGACTTCTAACGTATGTTAATGAATTTGTTATTTTACAATATTCTTTCTCTTTTAAAATTCGCGTGTAAATATAGTTTTTTTGACCTAATTTTCAATGAGTTCCTGCTTTTTATATTTTCTGTTTATAATAGTCACGTGTAAACAAAATTTTTAAATGGTAGCAAACATTATTGTTTGCGCTGTTTATACAATTGGCAACAGTTTAAATTAATGCCATTTTCTAAAATATGCAAAAAATATATCTCGAAATGTTGAAAATTTGAATTTAAAATAGAAATAAACCTCAAAAAATGAGTCAAATTAAAAAACTAAATGCAGTCTGCACACCGGGAAATTCTGACGCATAAAATGATCCAAAAATGATTAAATTCCCATGTGCAGTTTTTGCTTATATAAAACTTTTTTAATGGAACGATTTTGTCCAACTTTAGCAATAAGTATCTCTTAAAATAATTCTTCGATTTAAAAACTGTCTGCATCAGCGTGTTTATCAAAGATTTCTCTATAATACCACCGATTTTCATATTTTCGTATGTAATATTGTGCTTAATATTAACGAAGAAAGGTGTAGAAAGGTGCGCCAAACATAATAAAATCATTTAAAAACACATTAATGTCCATTACATTAAAGTCCAACACATAAAAAAAAAGTTTTCAACCGAAATTTACTCGGCCTTCAGCAGTAAAAAAGTAATATTTAACTTATCAGTGTAAAATAACCAGTTTTTCACTGATGAAGGCCGAGTAAGTATCATTTGAAAACGCTTTGGTTTTTAAAAGGACTTTAATGCGTTTTTAAATGATTTTATTATGTTTGACGCACCTTTAAGCAATGTATTTACATTTATTTGTATCTTTATGAATTTTAATCATTAATCAAGGTGAATTTTGCACTCAAATTTAAAATTTTTAATGTAATAAATGTCTTTAAAGAAAATTCAATATGTAATAACTTTGAAAATGCCCATTTTAGACTATATTTTACTAAAAAACTTTGTAATGAAAAAATAATCATTCTTACACATAAGACTAATAAGAGTAGAAAAATGATACAATTTTGAAATTGAACAGCAAATTATAAATCTAAATAGATATTAATAAGGAAATAAATGTACTAAAATGCATTGTAGAGCTACTACTTCATGCAAATTGAAGAGATGGAATAGGAGGTCACGTTTCTAGGTTAGCTCACACGACCATGGAAGATCGTCACCGGGAAATTTTAAAGGGTAAATTAGACATGTTAAATAAGTCGACCGACTGTTATTGTGCTATTTGTCTGTAAGATATTTCAAAATGTAAAAATTTTAAGAAAGTGGAAAATGTATATTTTTTCATAGTGAAAAATTAAGTCGTGTTTAAAATACCTAAATTATTTACACAGAAAAATACACAAAATATGTTACAAATTGAAATATGGACCAGAAGGTATTAAAACAATATAATAATTATTAAGAAAAATGAGAGATCATAAAGTTAAGTTTATATAAGAAAACCAAAATTTTATGGATTTCAAGAAACTTGAAATTGCCCAGTTTGTTTTATATTGTATTCGAAAAGTTGTTCATAATGAAAATTTACATAATTTATATGCCTAAATGTATTTCCAGAGAAAGTAAATAAAAATGTTACAAATTTTAAAATGGAATAGAAAACAATTATGGACAATGGTGTACATTGAGACCTAAAGCTTAGTTAAGTATCTGTAAATAAATTCAAAAAGTAAAAATTTTAAGAATATGGAAAATGTAAACGTTCTATACTGGAGTGATGTGTTTCTGTGAGCAAATTTAAAATATATAAATATTATGCACAACAATATAAAATAATTCGAATACTCTAAAATTTAACTTTTTCTCTAACATAAAAAAAATATGATATTTAAAAAATAAACTGTTTTCTGATATTGGAAAACATAAAATATTTCAAGAATAGAAATACATAACTATGTTCTAACACTCTAAAAACGACGTTTTCAAAAATGAGTAAAAAATACTCAAATCTGAGTATGCCGCATCGTCAAAATGGCTCCGAAACAAAATTACTCAAGTTTGAAACATGTATATACTCATTTCTGAAAACATGCACACACTTAATAATGAAACATCATGTGCTCATTTTTGAGTATGCCAATGTTTCAAAAATGAGTATGAACTGACCACTATGTGCTCATTTTTGAGTATGTCCATGTTTCAAAAATGAGTATGAACTGACCTCTATGTGCTCATTTTTGAGTATGTCCATGTTTCAAAAATGAGTATGAACTGACCTCTATGTGCTCATTTTTGAGTATGTCCATGTTTCAAAAATGAGTATGAACTGATCTGTATGTGCTCATTTTTGAGTATGTCCATGTTTCAAAAATGAGTATGAACTGATCTGTATGTGCTCATTTTTGAGTACGTCCATGTTTCAAAAATGAGTATGAACTGACCTCCATGTGCTCATTTTTGAGTACGTCCATGTTTCAAAAATGAGTATGAACTGACCTCCATGTGCTCATTTTTGAGTACGTCCATGTTTCAAAAATGAGTATGAACTGATCTGTATGTGCTCATTTTTGAGCATGTCTATGTTTCAAAAATGAGTATGAACTGACCTCCATGTGCTCATTTTTGAGTACGTCCATGTTTCAAAAATGAGTATGAACTGATCTGTATGTGCTCATTTTTGAGCACGCCCATGTTTCAAAAATGAGTACGAACTGACCTCTATGTGCTCATTTTTGAGCATGTCTATGTTTCAAAAATGAGTATGAACTGACCTCTATATGCTCATTTTTGAGCATGAAAATACTCAAAATTTACATGTATTTTTAGGTTTAAGGTGCATTGGCGAGATATAAAATAATTACCAATCCTGCACGCCTCCTAAGAGAAAACTGGTTCACTTAATAAAATGAGCATATATTTGAAGCCTGTAAATATATTGAAACTATTTTATAAAAAATGTATCAGTCGGTCAAAAAAAATAAATAAATAAACCGTATTAACTCTAATACAAATTATAGAAGTGAAATAAAATTGCTGTCTACTTCAATTTTAAGACTTTAAAATTTTTAATCAAGGGGTCATCTACATATTAAAATGAACAGTAACTTTATATTTTTAATATAACCCCCCCCAATTTGATAACAATCGGAAAGAAAACAACTCAATTTAGCCCAATTACAAATTTTTAAGACATTTCACAATTAGTCCAAGAGTTAGTAGACATAGGACTAATGAGTTCTCAGAGTGAAAGATTTTTCTCTTAAAAAAGTGTTTATAAAATTCGTGTTACTTATAATTCCTACCTCTAATAAATCTTCAATTGTAGAAACGTCTCTTAAAATAGTACTTCGGGTAGTTGAGTGTGTTCTTTCTAACTGCATTGTCAAATTTGGAGGTTTACATTGAAAAAATTAAAAATTTGTGGTCAAATTTGGAGGTTTACATTGAAAAAATTAAAAATTTGTGTTCACCTTATCATGTAGATGAAACCCTAAGGAAAGTTTTAATAGGTTAAATTGAAATAGACAATCCATGTTGATTGATACCAGTTTCATTTCTCTATGATATTTTTTATTCAAATTAGATTTTTTTTTTTTTTTTTGACCAACTGTACATAAAGCTTCAAATGCATGCTTGTTTTAATAAAAGCGCCAGTTTTTCTATAGCAAGTTGTTTAGAAAATTAGCAATTTCTCTATACCTCAGCATACACATTGGTCGTCCATCAGTTTATATGTGAAAGTTGAAAAAAATGTGATGTGTGATACAGTTTTATTGGTCCAGCAAGAATAATTTAGTAATGAGTTTTATCAATTATGTAAATCTTTAGTACTATGGTTTCTTTCATTTGTGGTTTACTTCATCAGTGCAGATGTCAGAAATACACTACACTAAATCAAACACTTATAAGTTGATGATGGAGCACAAACAGAACACAAAAACGCATCTGACGGGATGTGTTAATTTTAAAAGTTTTCATAAGAGCAATCTCATCTTTTTTCTCCAAAAAAAAAAAAATATGCTCTGAAAATTTTTATTAAAATATATTTATTTTGCAGATTTCTAAAATCTAATGTTGAATTTTTTTTTTTTTTTTTTTTTTTTTTTTGTATACATATGATGTGAATGACTGATTTGCATAACAAAAATGCTTTTGAAAAATAATTTAAAAACCAGTTGTAAATTCAAATCATTTAAGTTTCAAAGAAGTCCTGAAGTCAAAGAAGTCTGAATCTTAATTTTAGAAATGTTTATTATATTTATATAAATAAATATTTAGTTTTTATTTGAAATTACACCCACATTTAAAAAATGGTTGGGTCCCTGGGACATTCAAAGAGTCCATTCACATCACTGTCCTTGCAGTCTATTCATTTTGACAGTCTTTCATATAATGTAGGATTTATCCAAATCCGCTAATGATTTCATGTAACATGTTCAAAATTTTATATTTCAGAAAAAATGTACTCATTAAATTATATCATAATTGTCTTTAATATCACTTTCACCCTAGAGATTAATTTGAAAATGCACTTCTGCATTTTACATATATTGACTGAAAATGGACCAGCACCCATTATTATAACTTGTCAGAAAAATTCAAAGTGAATATTTCCTCAAATACAATCATCAATCCTTTTGAATTGACACTTCTAAATTACTAAACTGAAAAAAAAAGAAACCAAATACAGTAGACTCTCTCAAATCCGCACAGCTTGGCACCAGAGGTTGTGTGGATTTCTGGTCATTGATTTGTTTACTTTTTTTAAAATGTAATTTGAATGTAATAATGCAATCAAAATTATAATGAATGCTTGCAATATAGTAAAATAATTAAGCAAAGTAATAAACTAAAATAATAAAAATCAAGATAATTTTTAAAATGATTAAAAGTAAAGGTCAAGTAAATGATGTACAATTAAATATCCATAATCAAGATGAGGTACATTTTCCTTGAATTATTCAAAGAAACTTTCCTCTTAAAGGTACCCAATTAATTTATATCAAAATCATGAAAAAAGGAAGTTTTGCTTCAGGTTTAGCCAGACTTAATAACAGAAAAGCTCGATTATTACATAAACATATTTGCTAAAAAGATTGTGATTACCATTGATATAAGCAAAATCTTGATTTTTTTTTTCAGAAATAAATTTATGCTTCCTTCATGAAAAACCATGAGTTCAGTCATATCGAGAATTACATATTAAAATACATACGGAATGATATAAAACTAAAATTTTTTGTCATTTTGACCCTCCATCTGAAAAAGTTTTATTGTGTACATCTGCGATTATGTGCGAATTTGAATGAGTCTACTGTACTATGAAATCATTGCTTTCTTTTGTAATATGTTTGATTTCAAACATTTTTATGGTATGTGCCAAAGCCAATTCTTGTTTATTGCTTCTGTGTTTTTTTAATAAATAGTCACAGCTAAAAGCAATGGGAAGTTAAGGCTATTCTCAACTGCTCTGCTCAACGAGCACAAAACGTTTTGACACATTTACAAATTCATTTTTTAACGGAAAGATATAAAATTGGAAAGCCTCACCATGGAAGCGATTTGGAATCGAACTGTGTTTTCCATTTTTTGATCAACCAGTTACCTATTGAGTTATAAGAGATTTTGATCACGTGATACGGCATTTTTCTCCATTTACTGACTGGATTTTCTTCTTTCGTTCGGAAGTTCAGTTCTAAATGCCAACTTTGACAGTATTTTCTGAAAGATCTATTGCGTTTACAAGAAAACGGAAAAAAACAGTTTGATCACATAGTTTCTGAATAACAACACCTGCTAGTTTCATGCGTTTGCGAACAAAAATGAATTAAAACTTATGTCAGAAAGTTGGCCCTTTGGATTTGAGAACAGTCTTAAATAATTTTAAGCAAAGCTTCTGCTACTGACTATACATATTTTTTATAAATTTTCTAATTGAGCAGTTTACGATATTTGCTTAAAAATCACTCAATTGTAAACTTAAAATTACACGAGGCTCTAACTTTTATACATGAAAAGAGCCTTTCTTTTTTCAAAAAGATTACTACACGTTCTTCTGCTATACCTTAAAGTTACTAGAAACTCATTATGCCCATTATAATTAATAAACATAAAAATAAAACTAAAGTAATATCAAAATTGTTTATTTTAAATCTAACAAGTATTTTTACAATCGATAAAACACAAAGCATCAGTACAAAAATAGAAACTTAATCTCTCTCTCTATATATATGTAAAACAGTTAGTACAAAATTGCCAAGTGCTTTAAATACTACAAAACTCAAAATATAGCAGAAAGTATTGAAACCAAATTATTTGTTATGACATTTATTCATTACAGGTCAAATTCAAATCTATTATTATTTGATTTTTTACTTTTGTTCTTATTCAGTCAGGTGCTTTCGATGGCTATTCCCTGTCTTCTTGGGGGCTGTTATATTCCTTGCAGGCGTGGCGTATGTCTGCTTTCTCGTTTGTGGGCTTCTCTGTCCGGTAAGCATGCAGTACCACCTTCCGTCCAATCTGTAATGTTCGGTTTCATTTACTGTATTTCCAAAATTACAGTGGAACGGAAGGCGGTACTGTATGTCCACTAGAGAGAGAAGCACATAAGCCAGAAATGAGGGAAAGAAGATACATTCATCCCGGTGAGAGATATATCAGCCCTCAAGAAGAGTGGGAATAGTGATTGAAAGTTTGAGGCTGAATAACAATTCAAGTTTAAATAAAATGATAAACATAAAAAGTAAACAATTTATTGCAGAGTAGTTTTGTATTAGTCTCATATGCTACCATTATCTCTGACTAATGTGGATTCTAGCAAAAAGCTACTAAATTGTTTCAGGAGATAAAAGTTGCAAGATAACATTCAAAATTTTGAAAGTAAATTAAAGAATCTTAATTAAAAAAACATTAAACTTGACTTTGGAGTTGGGAGGGAGATCCATCAACATAAAAATCTGGCTTACAGGCAATGTAATATGATTATATATGCATAAACTCGTGTGGAAATTAAAACCGTTAATTATCATAAACAATTTATGATTAAATATGGTTCCATCGGCAAAAGGGAAACGAGTCAGAGATTCATTCGGCCCCAGGTCAGATTTTAGGAAATTTTTTTATGTAATGAGGGGCTTACCACAGCAGGGAGACGAGACAGTTTTGTTTGGTTTGAGGTTAGTTTTTCGCTAGAGGTTCTGGGGCCCCACTAGCCAGCGAAGCCAGCTAGTCCTTTTTTATATGGATCTTTTGTTCAATAATAACCTATTAAAACACAGATGCAGGTAAAAATTCAGACAAATATACATGCACATTGCCATACAATCATACTTTTGAATACGAAACTGTTACAAAGCTGCCAAAACTTTGTATTTACCTAATATATAGCTGGATCCCCTTCAATTAGTTTTAGATAAATGCCTGCTAACTTCTTAACCTAATCTCCTTAATATAAATCTTTTTTATAAAGTTATACGTAGAGAGATAAGCAGAACACCTAAGTGAAGGAAGTGGTTCAGATGTATTTGCAGTAAAAGAGCAGACACATTCAGCATTATCTGGGCAGGTATAATATCAGATACATTATTAGCTATGGTAAAACATCACATGTTTCTATTTCCAAACCGGAAAGAACGCTTTTGGGATTTGAAATGGTGTCAAAATTTATGTCTAAACCAGAAAATTTTCAAATAGACCAAGATGGTCATTGAAACGAAAAGATGCTGGAATTTTATTATAATGTTATTGCTATTGTTGAACCTTTCAACAATGTAAAACTTTCTTTGTTGATTCCTTTACCTAAAAAAGTGCATTGATGCAAGAGAGTTGAGAAAAGACTGTGAAAGCAGAGACATTAAGAAAAGTATATGAAGTATGGCAAATAGATAAATAAAATGGACAAGATTAGAGTTTGCTGCCCATAGAAAAAACAGCTGGATGCAACCATAATAATATTTACATAAAATGCAAAAGTCTTTTCAAAATTTTCCTTTTAAATGTTATATTTTAATTACACAACAGTTTAAGTTAGATTTTTTTGCCAAATTTAACAACTTTGGACAATACATTCTATGGTTATTATTTCAAATTATGAAAAATAATGAAAGCCAATCAGCTATTAAAATAGGTGTTTTACTGCTGCTTTGTATTGTACAATATAAAAAATCCCTTACCACAAAACATATGATACAACCCCATACAAATTAACAAATTTTTGGCCAACTAGAAACATAAAACTGACTGTACTACAAATATAAAGAAAACAATTAGTACTAAATTTTACCTCACCACTGATCCATAAAACTATTTCAATTAAATACTGAAGATTTACAACAATAGTTTCCTGATATTCATAATTTTAACAAAAAGAACAAAACAAAAGAAAACTAAATATAAATTTATTTAAAAAACAAGCAATCTTTTAAATTATTTCAAATTTTTCATTTGTACAGCATGGATTATACCGCAGTGTAACATACACTGATTTGTCATTTAAATCATATGAGTTTCTTATATGCAATGGAACATAGTTAAATAAATCTTTTATGTTTATTAGATTAACAGCACCAGTAGAACTTACAACATATCAGTGAAAATGGCTGTCAAAACCTAAAAACTCAAACAAATCACAAATTAAAAATGCATTATTATTAAGGACAAACATTTTTTTTTTATTTTACCAAAAATAGGTAACTCATCAATGCAAGAAACAAACACAACCATATTTTTTTAATATGTTGTGCCATTATAACGAAAACCATTACACTGCATTACTTCCGAATTGTCACTCAAACCGTTTACTTCAAGTTTCAAATTATGTTCCTTTTAACTATGCATTTTTCCATATGTTGTTTCCAACACATTTGATATTGCATTGCATTTAAAATATTTCTCATGTAAAGTATGTGCAATTTATAACTGATGGCGTATGGCTACTGTTTTAGCAACATTTACAAAATTTTTGCTAGCTGATGCACATCTTTTTGAAGGATAATGTTTGCTTACATATCGCATGCTCCAATACATAACTGGAGGCCCTAGCTGCCTTATGATCCTAGGATAGTGTACTGCAAAATGCATTTTTGGTGATAAATGTTTATCTGGAAAAAGCTCTAAAAAAAGTTTGTGATGATCTGCTATATTTTCTGCTAATTTAAAAGTTTCAGGTAATGTCTGGAGCCATAATAGTATCAATTAATTTCAACATAAGATTAAATAACTGCCAAAATTCGTTATCTTCAGAAATTTTGTCACCAATTAATAAGGGTATGTTTCGAATCAAGGTCCACATTTGAGATGCACTTTGCCCATTAGAACCATCAAGATTTAAAAGTTTTTCTCTGTTTATTGACACTGGTTTAGAACTTGATTCATATTTACCATAATTAAAATTTATTATCCTATCATTTAAAAGACTAAGTGAAAATTTTGGCTTTAAAAACAAACTGATGTACTATTAAGAAGGTTTCACTAGCACACCAACCTTCAAAAAGATCGTGCATTACATCTACAATCAAATTATTTGTCACATGCCAATAACTTAAATCATTTAGGCAGCAAGGAGTTTTAACACCACATTCTGATACTGTTATGTCACCAGAAGACACTTTATTAACATGCATGTCATGCTCAGTTTTATTACGTAGTAAACTAATATCTTCCTTTATATTTTTATACAAAATATATTTTTTTGCTAGACAAAATCTACAACAAAAAATAGCAGTAAAGCTCTCAACAAACCCCAGCAGTTTATTCAACCCTAAATTATCACCTACCACTTGCCAAATTACAACTTTGTATATATTTCCCTGAAATTCTATACCTTCATCTGAAAGCTTTTTCAAATCATGAACAAGTCTATCTAGTATTGTCCGATAACCATATTTTTCGACATCAAGAGAATAGTGTATGTTAGTTATAAATATTGAATCTAACAAAGATTGAAGGTGCACAGGCAAATCTTTAATTTTAAAATATACGAATCCCAATTTATGTACACCGGTATGTGACCCCAATGGATTTTGTAAGCTCCACATCATCTATATACAACTCGATTACTATTGTATCCACAGAGCTTAAAATTGCATTGGAATAATAATAAAATCCATCTTGGATACTACAAAGGGTTGCATTTCTAAGACTTTTGTTTTGTTTGTATGTTTTGAAAATATGCAAAAATCCATCAATAGAAATAATTTTTTTCATTGTGTCTACTATACTTATGTATTGGCATGTGTCATTTTTAAGAATTTGGTGAGGTAGCCATCTATAAACTTTTGTTCATATCGTGTACCTAAAGCAATCTCCTTTGGCTCAACATAGCGACCACTTGCTTTAATGGCATTGACTATTTTATGTTTTGAATAAAATGTAGACAATGAAGAAGCAGCAAAATCAAATGTTGCCATCAGTGATTTTGTGTTTTTTTCACATTTCATTCCATTTTCAGTTAAAAAATTCACTGTTTCTGATTTTAAATAATTTACAGTATTGTACAGAAAAGATGAAGTACTATTGATAGATGAGATAATACTAGAACAGTAGTACACTGCTTTTGCTACATGTTTCACTGCAATATTGCAAAATATCCTTTTGAAATTGTTCATGTTTACATATTTCTGAATCACCCAAAAAATTGATTTGAAAATATCAATTTGAGGGTAAATCATCAGAAGACAAATCACCATCTTTACTATTTATCGGCTGATTTGAAAAATTACGACTTTCTGAAATGTCTATTTCTACGTCACTAGCATGAAATCTTTTCAGATGTCTCTCATAGTTAAACAACTTCATAAATGCTTGTCTACAGCTTTCATCATAACACACATACCGCTTAAGTATACATGTCTTATGATAATTTCGAATGTGACGGCAAAGATCATGTGGATTTTGAAATTTTTTTTTGCAAAGTGAGCAAAACATGGCTGCAAATTTTTAAATACAAATTGTAGCTGATAAAATATAAGAAAAAAACAGAATTTAAATGTTCTTTTAATTCAGTCTAAAAACAAGTGCAGAAATATTAAAGTCCCTCTCCCAACTCCCTATGAGAATATTTATTTCTCAAATGACAATTTACATTAAGATTAAAATATTATATTAATAGTCCTTTTTAGTTCACTGATATAGGATGTCACTTCATTTTGTTTTTTGTGCATCACATTTAGTATAAAACAGGCATTGAGAAAGTTTCATACATTACTACAGTAAGGAGATGAAAGGCTTTCCTACACCAGCCCCAAACAAATGACTATCTCAAATGAAATAAAATTTACATTAGATTAAAATATTATGACATTCAGTTGATATCTATAATAATAAAAAAAGGATAACTAGGATGAAAAGTTTCATACTGGTACAATGCAAAGTAAAAATATGATATTTACACACTTAAAAAAATCCGTTCTTTCAGTTCTCTGATACAAGATGCCATTTCATTTTGTGCATCACATTTATAAAAACAGACATTTAGAAAATTCCATACATTACTACAGTAAGGAGAAAATTCCAAGTTTAAAATATGTTATCTTAAAGCATAAATCAACTGCTTTTAACATACTACTTGTTTTTATACAATGGTTTTCAAAAATTAATGTTTGTACAGGGTTTAACTTCCCAATAGCTAATACAAGCGGTTGTTTACAGTCTCCACCCAATAGTCTGTCTTCTTTCATAAACTTTTCGATGCCTTGGCACTACCTATAAACAAAAGAAAAACATTTTAAAAATAAGTGCAATAATTTCTTGATTGTTGTCACCCTGTGAACAATTTACAAAAGCAGCATGATTTAGGGCACTTCAGAAATATATACAGATTGTAAGAACTTTGTGTCGTGTAATGAACTCTTTTTGTGAGCTCCTGTAAGTACTGTATCCCATGCATAAATACTACACACTTAATTTTCAATAGCAATCTTGCTGCAATAATCCAATAGCATATATCTTTCACAAGATTTGGATGTAAATACAGAATTATCAGCACTTACAAACTAAATTCAAAAATAAATAAATAATGAGAAGTGTTACATTTTTGTGGGGTAACATTTATGTAGTAATTTTAGAATTCATTACAAAATATTTTTTTAATTGAATAGTTTTAAAAACAAAAACGTGATAATTATCCTACTGTTGTTATCATATAAACCTCACAAAAATACAATACTTGATATTTATAATAATACAACTAATATTTTAATGTAAATCAACAATCACAAGAGTTATTGGCAGACCCATAACCAGGATTTTCCTTCGGAGGGGGCTCAATCTTGGAATTTTTTCTGATATGATAGCAATAATTTGCACACTTTAAAGTGTGAATAAAAAAATAAACAAGGCTTAAACTAAGGTGTATTCCTCCTTATAGTATACTTGATACCCATGTCAAAAATTCTATTTTTTTTTTTTTTTTTAAGTGAAATTTTATTTTATGATCAAAAAGACAGAAAACGTACTGGTGACTATTTTTATATTCTATTCGTATCACTATTTTAAAAGATAAAACTTTTTAGTACATTTCACTTGCACACATTGTCAAAGTACACTATGTGACATTGAACATGCAACACCAAGAAGTAGGAGAGGACAGATATTTATTCAAATTTCAGGATAGATGCATGTGATAGAGTTATTTAAACGATATGAAATGCGCAGCTCTCCAGTGCATGTTGAATAAGATATAACGGAAGGAACCTGCAAAATGGGCAGTATTCGTAGCTTTACTTCTGCTAGGGAAAGCATCGTAGAAATTTTGTTCTTGTCTCCCAGGACGCGTGTATTAGCAGAGAATGCCAGGCCACTGTCAACGGAGACATTTACAGCAGACAGACGATTTTACGAAGGGCATGGTGATTGGACTGAGACGGACAGGTTGGTCCATATGTCATATTCGCAGCTGAGACACATCTGTATGCATCCACAGTGCACCGCTGTGGCGAAGGTGGTTGGAACGAGGAAATGTGGAAAGTTTGAAGGGTGCTAGTGCAGCCAGAGTGACGTCAGCACATGTGGATAGACGCTTCCCCCGAAAAGCAGTAGTGAACCCGCAAGCCACCTCTACCTCCACTTTGCAGTGTGTTCAAGACACCCTGAATGTTCCCATATCGACCAGAACCATTGTAGTACTCTCATTGACTCTGTACCTAGACGTGTTGCTTCGTGTATCGTTATCCACGGTGGTCCTACATCCTACTGAGCTGATGCTATTCTCGCTTTGTATTATGGCTATATTTTCGAAATATTGTTCAATTCAACTACTGTCCGTTGCTGTCTCTCTCTGTTTGTCGAGTTTCATCATTTTCTGGCCACTCTTTCCTGGTGTTGCATTTTCAATGTCAGGTAGTGTATATGTGAAAATATTTTGGTTTGAGAAAGTGGTGCAAGACAGAATTAAAAATTAGTTACCAACGGATATTTTATTATCAATAGAGATCTATCATCATTATATCTATCATAATTAGAGAAAGATTTTTTAAACTTTCGGGGGTGCTTCAGCCATCTCTCTGGCTATGTGATTATGTAAATTATACAATAGAAGGATACATACAGACAGAAATTGGATGAAATGATCAAGAGACTGGGTCCCAGTGGGTTTTATTATTATGTGCTTAGAATTTTTGGAACCAGATTTTCTAAATACTCCTTGGTAAAGTAACATTGGGAGTAAAATTAATGCACAAAAAATTTCTGAAAGAGGAAAAAACTTTGTAAATACCAAACTTTAGATTTCTCTGAAATCATAATCTTAAAAATAACACCTACTAGCTGAACTGCCATTGCCCAGGCATATGATAACATTAAATAAACCTCAAAATTATGATTTTATATATTTGACTCTATTTTGTCTGAATTTATATTTTTAAATGAAAAAATTCTTGAAAAAATATTTATTTTTAGTGATAAAACTACTTTTAAGAAGACATTTTTTCACTTGGTTTATTTCACTAGTTCTTGTCTGAATTGTTTAAGATATTCTGTAGTTATAATATAAATATGAGAGTTATAGATCCCATAACAAAAATTCGAAAACAAAAATACTGATATCTAGTTGATAAAGAAATGTGTGTTTTTTTTTCACATCAGCTCCATCCGTACAAAACTGTGAAAAAACACAAAGTAAAATGCATGTTTGGATCTTCCTTTCATCCTAATGCACAATCTGATACTAGGCATGCATTACTGGTTGACGCAGAATAAGAGATGAGGTTTTGATGAGAGTTCATTATCATTTTTAATTAATATCTTGACTAATTAACAAAAAATTGAAAATTCTCTGGTGCATCAGAAAAGGTCTTGGCATGGTTCCAAGTTACAAAATGTGCCAGGACTGAAAATATTTTTGATTCCCCCTTTCCCCCAGCTGAAGTTGAAAGGCTAAAGTATATAAAATTTAAGAATGTGTGCAAATACGTAATATTAAAAAAAATTCATCTTGATACTGCTCTAGGGAATTTTTAAAAGACAAATATGTCATGTCCTGGTGACAGCCCACGGAAGACTTGCACCCATGAGCCTTGGACTACCCTCACTCAAATTTTCAGCCTTGATGTACAGTTCGTAATTTTTTTCTAGTCATAGCGCACAGAGCAAAACTTTGTTTCATTAGAATAAGATATGGGTCAATAAGAAAAAAAATGGTTCATTTTAGGAGGGGTTGGCACGGTTGAAACCGTTTCTTTTTTTTTTTTTTTTTTTTTTTTTTTTTTTTTTGGTCAAAAAAATCATTTGGTATTTTTAGAACAAATTTAATATAACATTTTTTCTTTTTTTGTAATTTAAGTGCTTTTAATTATTAATAGAAGTAATTTCTACTTTTAACACTTCATTTCAGCAGACAACATGAGACATAACGAGTCTAGATCATGTTTCCATGCATGTGAAAGGAAAAATAGCATGTGCTGATGAACATGTCTTGTCTGGTACTCTAAAAGTTTATCTTAAAACATACAAAATTAGAAAAGATAAAATAGATAATAGTCCAGGCAATAGGGAATTTTACCTAGCAAAACTAATGGTAGTTCTGGAAATAGGCTTACTTATGTTTTTTGGGTCGCTGAATCCGAATTTGTAACTACCCACCAAAATTTCCCCCGGCAACACCCCCAAATTTTGGTAAAAAGCACCCCAAAAAAGTTTATTAAAAAATCAATTTTTTTATTGTTTTAGGGAAAAAGTATCTAGAAATTCAGAAAGTAGACAAAATTTGCAACAAATTAGATATATGACATTATGACTTAGGATGAAGGGGAAGGGGGGATCTACCTCGGAACATGCGCCGCGGTGCTGCGTGGACTAAGTTGCACAATTCCACTTAACCACTCACACGTTTACATTCGCCCTCCCATGTCCCCTACGAACTTTCTCTATAAGGTTTACTTTAAGTTTGTTGGGTCGCTGAATCCGAATTTTTAACTTACCCCCAAAATCCCCCACCGAAAACCCCCCAAAATAGTTGTTTTTAACTTTAATTTCTTATTTTTTTAGTGGAAAAGCATTACGAAATTCAGAAACTAGACAAAATTTGCAACAAATAGGATATATGACATTATGACGTAGGATAAACAGGGAGAGAGGGGGCTGCCTCGGAACATTCCCCGCGCGCTTTTCTCAAAAACCAAATTTTTTCAAAAAAAACAATTTTTTGGGAGGTTGCCGGGTGAAATTTTGGTGGAAAGTTACAAATTCGGATTCAGCGACCCAAAAACCATAAGTTGAGTCGAAATCCATAACTAGTATTAATTTTGCCAGGTAAAATCCCTATTGCCTGGACGTAATAACTTAGTGCATGTAGCGCCGCAGTGCATGTTCAGAGGCAGCACTCCTTCTCCCCGTTCATCCTACGTCATAATGTCATATATCCTTTTTGTTGCAAATTTTGTCTAGTTTCTGAATTTCGTTATGCTTTTCACCTAAAACAATAAGAAATTTAAGTTAAAAACAACTATTTGGGGTGGAAGTTAAAAATTCGGATTCAACAACCCAAAAAACTTATTTTTAAGTAAACCTTTTAGAGAAAGTTCGGAGGGGAGATGGGAGGGCAAATGTAAACGTGTGAGTGGTTAAGTGGAATTGCGCAACATAGTCCACGCAACACCGCGCGTATGTTCCGAGGCAGATCCCCCCTTCCCCTTCATCCTAAGTCATAATGTCATATATCTAATTTGTTGCAAATTTTGTCTACTTTCTGAATTTCTAGATACTTTTTCCCTAAAACAATTTTTTTAATAAAAACCTTTTTTGAGGGGCATTTTACCAAAATTTGGGAAGGGGGGGTTGCCGGGCGTAGCTCATAGGGGGCAGAGCCCCCTAGTATCTTAAAACATACAAAATTAGAAAAGATAAAATAGATAAATAATTTTCAATATTTAGCATAAAATATTTTCATTTAAAAAATGCAGATTATTAAGAGCTGTTAATAACAAAATACAATGATCTTTAAGATTTTGTCAAGTTGTGAAAGAACATTTTCTTGATTGGGGGAGATTATTCTTAAAGAATTTTAAAAACTAACTTAAGATATGAAGTTGAATAATACAGATTGCAAAAATTGAGTGCTAGTTACAGTATTTCAATAATGCCAACCAATCTTTTTTGTTACTTGCTGAATCTAACGGTAAAATTTTTTAACTTGGACACTTGGAGTATCATCAGAAAACAAAATAACCAGAAGTATTTGTATATTTAAAACAAATAATAATAACTACAGAACATTATATTTTCATGAAAAAGCATCAAATATTTATGGATTATTATATTATTAATCAAAAGATTCTTCATGCGATTTTCAAGGTATCAATGTTTCACTATGTAGAACAGTTTACTCTTTGAATATACAACATAGCGTTACTAATAGATAATGTTTAAATTAGAAATTTATTTCAATTTTCTACTTAATTGACTACTATTTACTTTTAATATTTTCAAGTGAAGTTATATTTCTTATAGATACAATATCCAACAATGTTTATTTTATCAACAGATATGTAGTTGTATGCAATAGCAAATTATATATAAATCTGGGTTTTTTACAAAACAGTTTTTTGCCACCCCTGATTTTAGGACCCTTCACAGAATTCCATTTCCTAAAATGAATCCTTCACAGAATTATATTTCACAAAAAGAACCATTCACAGAATTGTATTTTTTACACAAGGACAACATCATAAAATTTGCTTTATTTTCTATTCTATTAAAACGGCCCTTTCACATGTATTTAAATTTTTAACTGTGTATGTTGAACAAGACATTCATACTTTTTGTGGAAGATTCATATATAGAAATGTAAATGAGTCTGTAGGTAGAAAATGCACCCCCTCCCCCCACCCCCCCAAAAAAGGATCATTTTTTTATTATGCTACTTTTATTTTCACAAGTATTAGGGGACAAAAAATCGCAAAATTTCACAAAAACACCCTGTCAAAAATGTTAATAGAACAGTTAAATTTATTTTAGTAAAAGTAATGAATTTACTATAGAATATACATTTAGAAATTTACTATACATGCACATAAATATTTACTGCATACTTTCATTGCAGGGTTCAGCTGTACTCATATCTAATTCAAGCCAATTTGCAAATTCCTTAGCTGCGGACCTTCCGCAATGCCTACCTTGTAAGATAATGGAATTTGAAACTATTCCAAATTCTGAACAAAAGCTGTCGCCTTTCCTTTCATCAAAAATTAATTTGAATTCAGAATCAATCTATAAAAAAATTAATATACAATAAGAGATGGAATTATAATATTAAATACAATTATATTAATAGCTATGACAATAAAAAGATAAAGCAAAAATTTTAAGCTTTTCATTATGATTGTCACACTACATGTAAGGATAAACCAAATCTCCTGAATTTCAAAGCATTTTCAAAATGTTAGGAACTTAAAAAGCATCCTACCTTTATGAATTGCTAACTTGTGCAAAACTGATGTTAACCTTGAGAGATCTAGGTAAACTGTAACTTGTATGCAGGGGTGATTCTGAGTAAAAATAAATCTTTTGAAATTCACAGCAAATTATCTCAATGGTTACAATAGAGGGCGGGGGATCCTACTCTGGGGCTAATTATGCGATCCATTGACGAAAATCGCATGTTATATGCAATTCTTTGACAAAATTTGCATTTTACATGCGATTTTTTGATAAAATTCGTATTTTCTCCGGCAATCTTTTGCTTAAATTCGATTTTTTTTGCAATCCTTTGACTAAATTCAGGCTTTTTTTTGTCACGCTTTGATGAAATTCAGGCTTTCTTCCATCATCCATTGATGAAATTCAAGCTTTTTTCCATCATCATTTGATGAACTTCAGGCTTTTATCCATCATCCTCTGATGAAATTCAGGTATTTTATACAGTCCTTTGACAAAATTAGTGTTTTTTTGTAATCCTTTGATGATATTAGCATTTTTGTGTGATCCTTTTACAAAATTTGAGTTCTTTTTCAGCGATCTCTTGATGAAAAGCACGTTTTTTCCACGCGATACTTTGACGAAATTCACGTTTTCCCCTGTGATCCTTTGACGGAATTTTCATTTTTCACTGCAATGCTTTGACAAAATTCGCACTTTCCCCATGATGTATTGATAAAATGGATTTTTTTGGTTCCCATTTGTCAAAATTTAGGATTTTTTTATGTCTGAATTTTCAGACGGATGGCCGATATTTTAAAACTTTCATAACCGAAGATTTAAATTTTCGAAAAATTTAGAACAGAATCACCCGTGATTGTATGTTTTTATTTTTATTTATTTATTTTATTTTGCTAATTTATAGGGATGCACCGAATAGTGATTTTGGCCGAATGTCGAATATTCGGCCTACAGGCGAACCGAATTACCGAATATTCGGCTGGACAAATAATTTTTTATTTCAAAGGCATTAAAATATTAATTTAAAAAAATACATAATACTTAATACAGAAAATAACATTTGGATAAACAGGAGCTTTTTATAAGTAAACTTTATACTGAAACAAAAATCTACTTTGAGTTACTTAAGAATAGGATAGTTATAAACTTTTTTAATTAATAAAATTTTAAATTTCATGACTTCATCTGTGAATTAAAGCAAATGAATATTTTCTTAAATTCTGAAACAAACATTTTAAAATCAAAGAGAAATTGTGAAAAAAATTGGAAGAAAAACTTCACAGGGTCATATATACTCTTTATTTGTCCGGAAGCGACTAAAGTAAAAATAAATAATACAATCTATACAAATGATGGCAACTCAGCAAGGAAAATTTTAAATGGCATCCTAGATTAGTCTCTGAAATTTGCGATCCTAAAATCTTTCAACAAACTTTTAATAAAGATAATGTGGTCAAGAAAATCTTTTTTTTTTAAACATTAATTTACTAATTTTCTTAACTTTAATTTTACAAACAGCAAATAATGTAAAATTATTATTTTTTTTATTTAAATATAATTCTATTTATTTAATTGTTCTGGATATCATTATAAGTCGACAGTTAAAATTAGAAGTTGTGCAAGGTTTTTTTCAGTATTCGGTGCGCCAATATTCGGTGAGATGTCCGAATACCGAATATTCGGTGCATCCCTATCACTACTAATTTACTTACTGTACAATAAAGTGTCGTGTAATGTTTGCATCTTATAATACAGGGTATATACAATGATCCGTTTATATGTTTAAGTTAATAAGATAACAGATACTGTATGAACATTACTGAAATTGCATTTTTTAGCAATGTCTACATGGGGTGTCCATTACTGGAAATTGACTAATTAAGTGTTCCAGTAATGGACCTAAAAAATAAATGATAATAAACCTAAAAAATAAATGAAATTTTGTAAATGGCCATTAGTATATTCATAAAATTTAAAGTTTTCTATTACTATAAGTTATCTATTACTATAAATCAACCATCTTGTGCGAGTTTTAATGCATAAGCTAAAACCTTTTACAATGTTCAAATGCACAAATACGTACAATACCATGACACAAAAAACCACATACGGCCGTTTCAAAGAGTATTCTTGAATCCCCTTTCTCAGTGTGATAAAAAAAAATATTAAAAGATTAAAATGAGGTCAAAGAATCCCTCGGTTATAGACCCTGGCTATTTTTGTGATTCACCCCCGCGCCCCTCGCACTGAAGAAGGAGATCCAAGAATCCTTGGAACGGCCGTATGTAGTTTTTTGTGTCATGGTACTGTATGTGTTTCAGCGTTCGAAATCCTTGGTGGTCCGCTGGTCCGAGATCACTAAAAATTCAATCGGACCACTAATTTAAAAAATTTAGTGGTCCGAAGGACCAGTAACTAACAGTAACTTTTCCCCCTCTTTGACAGGTAAACGTAAATTTTCCCATCCCTGAGAAAACTGCAACCAAACATTACAATAAGCATAAAATTTGCATAAATACTTAGTCAGTTAAAATAAATAGACGGAAATAAAAAACATAATAATTTCAGTTTTTGTTTATGTACTATTTATTTAATTTTTAGCAAATTATAATTTTACATTTTATTATGCCGAAAATTTTGGGTAACTGAAAGGAAGTTTGGTTTATATTCTCGGCGGAGGAGAGGGGTGGGGGGTGTCACTCAAAGGGTTAAGGTACTTATATAATTTTATGTAGCAGTCCAGTAACGATGTCTGCAGACCAGTAAACTCTGATGTTTACTGGTCCTTGGGATCAGTGATTTTTTTAAATCAATTCTACCGCTGAAAATAGTCAGGGTTGCAAAATCGCTAAAAAAAATGTCGGTCATAACAAAAAAGATGACAGACGATCAAGGGAGAATATGCAAGGGATATTCAAAAACTCATTCAATTTCATTATAAAAATTAATATAAGGTTAACAGATAATATTAAAAATTCAAAACAATATTCTTGTATTTAATAACATTTGTTATAATACTTGTCCCCAAGCAGCATTAGCGATAAATACAAAATATTATTTTGTCTTCAAAAGCATCGGTAAATTAGAAAAATTTTGGTTAAAAAAAAAAAATAAAATAAAAAAATAAAGATCTATTCAATCTATCTTTTAACATGCTTTTACAAACAAAATACCAAAGTTCTCCAAATGTTATTTTATGAAAAAAGAGAGAGCGAGAGAGATGGGGGAGGGGGAAGAGAAATTTGTAAAAAGCAAATAGTATAAAATTTTGTAATGATAATGATTCTGAGATTCATATAAATATTAAAATTGATCTAAGTCCAATCAAAAACAATGATATTTTCAAAACAAAATACCAACATTTTCCAAACGTTATTTCTAAAAAAAGAGAGGGGAAAGGGAATTTGTAAAAAGCAAATAGTAAAAAAATCAGGGTTGTCTCGGTTTTAACCATGGTGGTTTTAACCAGCGGTTTAAACCGGTTTTAACCGTCCTGGTCAAAATCAATTTTGACCATTTTGACCACTGAAATTGACTATTCAATTTATTTACTACTAATCAAATATATTTTACTAGCATATGTTAAAAACAAAGTTAACATTTGTTAAAAATGTCATAATATAAGTAACATAACACCAGCAAATACCAAATTTAAAAAAGCCATAACATAAATTACAACACCAAGATACAACACAAATGTTTTAATTATTTTTTATACACAAGCTCTTTTATCGAGACTGTATCATTTTAGAATAAGTTTCAAGATCTTTTTCTTTTAGCAATCTTAACCATTCGTCGCATGCATCAGATATAGTAGCATCTTCTTTTTTAAGTTTATCTAAAGCAAGGGAAATAGGCTTAAGTTGATTTTATAAATGTTTTACTTCTTTGTATACGTTGTTAATGATTTTAACAATGTTATCAATATTATCTTCATGCTCATCTGCAATTTTTCATTTCAATAACATGCTTCATTATTGAATTAACTTTGTTTGTGTTTGTAATATCTTGTCCTACAAGATTCAAGTAATGTGCAGCACCAGACTTAGATAAAATGCAAAACTGTCTGTTTTTTTAAATATAATTTCCTATTGTATACAGATGCATATCTGTTGATAAAATAAACATTTTTGGCTATTATGTAAGTAATATAACTTCAGAAAATATTTAAATTAAATAATTACAATCAATTATATAGAAAATTGAAATCATTTCTAATTTAAACATTATTAGTAACACCTATGTCTTATGTTCAAAGTAAACTGCTCTACGCAGTGAAACATTGATACCTTGCAAATCGTATGAAGAATCCTTTGATTAATAATATAATAATCAATCAATAAACATTTGATGCAATTTCATGAATATAATATATTATTCTGTGGTTGTTATTATTATTATTTTTTTTTAATATCCAAATACTTCTGGTTATTTTGTTTTCTGAGTGATAACTCCCAGTGTCCAAGTCAACATTTTTGGCCATTAGATTCAGCAACTAACAGAAAAGATTGATTGGTATTACTGAAATGCTATAAATAGCATTCAATTTTTGCAAGCTGTGTTGTTCAATTTGATATCTTAAGCTACTCTTTTAAATTCTTTAAGGATAATCTTCCCCAATCCCAATCCAGAAAATTTTCTTTTACAAGGCTGTTCTCAAATCCAAAAAGGCAACTTCCTGACATAAGTTTTAATTTATTTTTGTGCGAAAATGATCAAAACTAGCTGGTGTTGTTGTTCAGAAACTATGTAATTGAGCTGTTTTTCCATTTTTTTGCTAACTCAATAGATCTTTCAAAAAATAGTCAAAGTGGGCGTTTTGAACTGAATTTCTTCGCAAAGGGAGAAAAAGCTCTCAAGAGCAGGCGAAAAACGGGTTTGTCACGTGATCGAATTTGCTGATAACTCAATAGGTAATCGATTGATCAAAAGATGGAAAAAACAGTTCAATTCCAAATCGCTTCTGTGGCCAGGCTTTCCAATTTTATACCTTTCCGTTAAAAAATGAATTTGTAAATATGTCAAAACGTTTTGCGCTTGTTGAGCAGAGCAGTTAAGAACAGCCTTAACCAAAATCTTAAAGACATTGTATTTTGTTATTAACTGCTGTAAATAATCTGCATTTTTAAAATGAAAATATTTTATGCTAAATATTGAATAATATTTATCTATTTTATCTTTTCTAATTTCACATGTTTTAAGGAAAATCTTTAGAGTACCAGATATGTTCATCAGCACATGCTAATTTTCCTTCTACATGCATAGAAACATGACCTAGGCTCATTATGTCTCATGTTGACTGCTGAGATGAAGTGTTAAAAGTAGAAATTACTTCTATCTATAATTTAAAACAATTAAATTACAAACAAGAGAAAATATTATATTAGACTTTTTCTAAAAAAACCAAATGGTTTTTTTGACAAAAAAACCAATTGGTTTAAACCGTGGTTTAAACCATGGTTAAAACCACTTGGTTTAAACCGTGCCAACCCTGTTTCTACCTCTTCTTTAGCATCAGCTGCTAGTTTTAAACAATACTGGGCAGATTTCTTAGATGCTCCTGTATCAACAGCTGAAAGGAAGAACGATTTTTTTTCCCTGTTGATACACTATTAACAATGATAGGGCAATTATGGATCTAGCTTTCTTATTGTATTGCATAAGCATATTTTACTAATGAGCCTCCTTAACTTATCAGTGTATTATTTTTTTAACTGCCTATTACTTTTATTACTTATTAAGTTACTTTTAATTGCAAAGAAAAAATAATTATTAAAATTAAGACCATTTTTAACAGTTTTGACCATTTCTGACCACTTTTGACCAATTTTGGACGGTTAAAACCACTTTTATCCAGTGTCCTGGTCAAAATCAATTTTGACCCTGAAAAAAATAAAAAAAAATTGTGCATGCATGTGGCAGTAAGTAAAAAATACTGCATGTATGAGCACTGCATGCCCATAAAGCAAAAATTCAAAACAATATTCTTGTATTTAATAACATTTGTTAATGCTTGTCCCCAAGCAGCATTAGCGATAAATACAAAATATTATTTTGTCTTCAAAAACATTGGTAAATTAGAAAAATTTCGGTTAAAAAAAAAAAAAAAATCTATTCAATATGTCTTTTAACATTCCGATGAAGCAAGTAACTTTTTTCCCTCTCTGACAGGTAAACTTAAATTTTCCCATCCCTGACAAAAACCGCAACCAAACATTACAATAAGCATAAAAACTTAGCCAGTTAAAATAAATAAACGGAAATAAAATACATAATTAATAATTTCAGTTTTTGTTAATGTACTACTTATTTAAATTTTAGCAAATTATAATTTTACAATTTATTATGCCGAAAATTTTGGGTAACTGAAAGGAAGTTTGGTTTATATTCTCGGAGGAGGAGAGGGGGGGGGGGGTCACTCAAAGTGTTAAAGGTACTTAATATAATTTTATGTAGAGGGCCAGTGATGATGTCTGCGGACCAGTAAACTCTGATGTTTACTGGTCCTTGGGACCAGTGACTTTTTTTAATCATTTCTACCGCTGTGTTTGTGCATTTGGAGATTTTAAAAGGTTTTAGCTTATCTATTTTCTATTACTACTCCATTAAAAATATTCAAATATTTCAAAAAAATTGAAGAATATATAAATTTATTAAATGAAGCCGGCTCATAGAATCTTCATTAAGATTTTCACTGAAAAACTGCATAAACTTTGAAACATTATTTTCTGTTTAATGATTGATTTGATTAAGGGTGTCAATAATAATCCAGATTATAAAACATGCAAGAGGGAGTTTTGAAAAAACAAAATAATGCTAAAAGTTTATTGGTTATTTTTTTTATAAACCAAAAACATTAAAGCGTGTCTACTACTGGCACATCTACCCTACATATTATTCAATCAGGAAGAAATTAAATACATGACAAATGCTAAAGTCAAATGTTATATGGTATTAAAATATCTTACAGAAACAACATGCATACATTTATACACTTAATAATTTCCAGTACGTATGAAAACATGTGCAACAGTACAGAATCAAATCAATTTCGAAGCTTTTTATCAGCAATTTTTTTTTTGGTGCCTAGGGATGCACCGAATATTCGGCCTACATGTGAAGTGAATACCGAATATTTGGCTCATCGAATACTTTTATATTTCAAAGTTTATAGCCATTAAAATGTTAAATTTTAAAACAATTTTAGATAATATTTAAAACAGAAACTTTTATTTTAATAAAGAGCTTTTTTCAAGTAAACTTGGTACTTTTCGGTTAGCTGGCCGGCAGTATTATGTATACATAAATATGTATACATACATATTTATATACATATATACTATGTGTGTGTATATATAAAACATATGCATAGATATATAATGTATATATACATGTATGTATGTATATATATATATATATATATATAACACTGGCGCCCAGCTAACCGAAAAGTACCGTAAACTTTATGCTGAAAAAAATCTGTTTTGAGTTATTCAAGAAGAGGATAGTTATAAACCTTTTTTAATTAGTAAAATTTTAAATTTCACGGCTTCTTCTGAGAATTAAAACAGATGAATAAAATTTTCTTAAATTCTAAAAGAAACATTTTAAAATCAAAGAGAAATTGTGAAAATATTGTGCAGGATCATATATTATTTGTTGGTCAGGAAGAGACTAAAGTAAAAGTAAATAAATAATACAATGTATTCAAATTTTATATGGTGGCAACTTAACAAGAATAACTGTTCTACTCCCTTTGATTAAGCAAGGAAGTTTTTTAATGCATTCTACATCAGTGTCTGGAGTGGGAAATCCTTTTCAGAGATTGTAAACGTTGTTCTGAAAATCTTAGAAAGAAACAGATTATTTACGGGAAAATATTCAGAAACTTGCATCTGTACATAATTAATTCCTATGAAAATCCTTGTGATTGGTTAATTTTCTTAAATAATACTTAACAAACAGCAAATAAATAATGTAAAATCATTCTCTTTTATTTAAATATGATTCTGTTTCTAATTATTCTGAATATCTTTTTAAGTTGACTCTTAAACTTAGAAGTTGTATACGGTTTTTAATAAAATGTTTAAAAAGTTTTTTTAGCCGAATACTTCGATATTCGGCATACCGAATAGCTTGATAATCGGCCAAACCGAATATTCGGTAACATGGCCGAATACCGAATAGATACCGAATATTCGGTGCATCTCTATTTATAACATTAATATTTATTTTAATTCATTAATAAGGAAGATTAAGAACTAGAATAATTCATTATTTGGCTGAGATAAATACAAAAGAATACAGAATATTTGTGAGATTAAACTCTATGGGTACGGTTATTTTCGGAGAATAACTAAATATGAGAAAAAAATTCTCTTATTTTCATTCTATTAAACGTATTTATATAAAAATCGTAATGCACATTATTTTAAACTTCATAATATGCTATCAATATAAAAACAGAATACTGAATTTCAAATCATAAAGGGAAAATCTTGTTTGTTTCATTTACTGCTTTTAACAAATGTTGCAACTAACTTTAAGAGGGAAGGGGGCGGGGAATCTAAATAAAAATTGGATTTCATAAACGAAGTGAAAATTTAAGCGCCAAATAAACATTAAGTTGATTACGTGGGTTTCATAGTCTAACGATTGAAATTATCATTTTTATATGAAAAATAAAGCATTATATATCAAAATTAGTAGTCAAAATAACAGAAAGAACAAATGAAGACAAAAACATTAATGTTACAATCATCAAAATGCCGAATGTGAAACATCGTGTATAGCTAACCCTAATCTTAAGACAACTTACAGAAATTGTGAAAACAATAAAAATATGGGAAAAAATTTCGACAACAACAAAATGAATGAACTTACTTTCAAAATTGTCGACGAATTCTTCCAAATTCCACTGCCGAAGTCTTTCGTTAACGTGATCGTCCATTTGCAACCTTGAGTAGAGCAGCAACAACAACAACAAAAAAACCTCTACGCTTCCGCTTCTGCGATCTCACCTTACGACGGTTTTTAAATGTTCTTCCGCGGACACAATAAAAATGTAGTTCGCCACGTTTCATGTAATAAAATATTACTGACAGGAGCGCTTCATGCGAAATCATAAGAAATAGTGATTAATGTTAATAAATTGAACTACCTTGGTGAAATTTACCCCATTTAACGAATAAAAAGTAATTTTGTTTGAAACTGAGTATGGCTGGTATTTCAAAATTGAAAGCATTGGGTTTTCATATTTGAAACAAAAAGTTTCAAAATAAAATGAAAACATCGATTTACTCAGATTTGAAAGCGTCATTTTTCTCAGTGAATATGTGTTCTTTTAATTATTTTTTTGTAATAATATATTTAATACTTTAAAACACAAAATATAATTTTATACAGAAGAAAATATTATAAACATAAACAAAAACAACAGAAAAATATAATGCAATATACTTCAGGGTTATTTTTTTAAAGTAATTCCAAAGTGTGATACTTCTAATAATTATGACAATGTACATTTTTATGATAAATGTTTTTCGAATTATTTTTCGATTGTAAATTTTATTGATAAGAATCTTTAAAACATGCATTCGCTGAATAAAACTATATGAACAGAAAAATCCTAGAGATTTTCATGTCAAATTGAAACTACAGTTGCGAAAAACTTCTTAAACATTTTGACATTTCAAATCCACCGTGGTGGGAATTGTCTTGATGCCTATAGCAACTACAGCTGTCGCCTCAAATTTTCCTTATTTATACACATTAACAGATTAAACAAATAAGACATAGCAATACCTTCCATTACATACATAATTTTTGAATACACTATTACATCCATGCTTCACCCAGGATTCGAACCCATTTCCTCGTCGTTGTAGCAGCCTCCGCTTACTGACAACGCCACCGGGCGGCTAATTCATAGATAATGAGATAAATTCGAATGTTACAAATCTTAATACACACCTTATAAAAAATGTAGAAGTGTATTTTTTTTCGAGTTCCCACCGTATGATAAAAGGGTTCCTATTATTATCAGAAACCTGATAAATTAATCGGCGTTCGGGAATTACTACAGTATTGCTCAATCAAAAATTATTTTATTCTTCATAGATTTTGTAAACGCGTTTCAGTATTTTTTACAGAGAAACTATTTACTCACACGAAATATCGGTTTTACATTTACTAAAAAATCTTCAGTAAAAATTTTGAGCTGAAAAAAAAAGCAATTTATTAAATTACAACGACCATTTGGAAAATGATTTTTTCGAAGACTAAAATTTAAGACATAAAAAATCGCACGGAGTTGATCATACATTACGTACGTCATGAATTAAACATTAATAGCTACTACACGTAAAAATTCCAAGCGACAGAAATTGCCTGCATCTCGTACGTATTTTCCACCTGAAACTTAATATTATCCAAGCATTTCATAGGCTGTTCGGGAAAAGGTTTTTCCATCGTCAGATTTCCAAGAAATCTAACTACTCATTTTAAAGGAAATTTCATTCTTAAACTTCTGAACATCCCACAATTTTACTTTTTACACCGTTGTATAGAGAAAAAAAAATGTACTTTTAAATGCAATTTATTTGAAAGCTGTATCTCAATTTGTTTCTGAGTTATTATTTTTTTTTGTAGTGTTTATTACTTTTTTGTCATAGTGGAAACAGAAGGTATCTATCTTTGTTAAAAGTAAAGGGAAACACCGATTACTGTTAGACCAATTAGAAAACGAATAAAATGCGAATTAAACCAATAAAAACCTTCAGATATGCTTTTGATTTCCCATCCTGACGAGCACAATAACCATTTTTCAAATGGTTAAAAAAAAGCATTTATACAAGAGTATCAATATAATTTCATTTGACAACGTTAATCTAGCTTGTTTCAGTAGGTTTTTTGAACATAAAAGAAATATATAAATCGCAGCATCAGAAAGAATTAAACAGTACTTCGTGTTACAAATATGTTAGAAAAACATTTTAAATCCTGATTGGACACGTTTCCAAAAATTAAGGGCAGTAATAGAAACTTAAGTTTCTATTATTAACTATTATAAATATTATTCTATTATAAACTTAAGTTTCTAATTTTATTTGTATCTTACAATAGAAAATTAATTGTAATTTTAATTGTAATTTTAATTGTAAAATTATTTAACAGCAATATTTTGACTTTAAACAAAACAAGATTTATTACATTTCAATTAGTTACATCCTCGATATGGAAATGTTTTTGCATTAATGTTTTGCAATGTTTTTGCATAGAAAATGTTCCCAATTAACAATATTTATTTTTTGAATTAAAACGAATTGTTTTACGTTGTAAATACTATTTTTTCCATCGTACAAATTCTTCCATTCGATATGATAAGCTAATCGGCAAAAGATCATATGATATTGAAATGTACTCGGTAAAAGATTACCAAGTGACCAAATTATCGAAAACTAATACGCAAAGGACTCAAAACCGACAGAATTGTCGTCGGGAGGCGATGCTCGAAGGGTGATTTGCCTTGCGGACAAGAAGTCATATCTGCCGACCCCAGAAAATGAGATCGCCAGGACGAAATATAGTCGAGTTAGGACTTTCGGCGGAAGTTCGGCCAAGGATTATTTGCTGTTTGGGTAGCTTCACAAATTATTCTTTAAACCTCAGAAAACAGTTGACTTTTGAAAATGAAAGGACAATTCATGAAGTCATAAATGTTTGAAGTTTATATTATATTTTTGCATGCTTTCTTGCTAAATTTTTAATATCAAAAGTTAAAGGTTTCGAAACTGTTATAAGAGTATATAATTGTATAGAGTATATAATTGTTATAGGGAGAAAAATTAAAAGTTTTAAGCTGTATAGAAAACATTGAAAACCTTTATGATATTCTCATATGAGCTTAAACAAAAGGTCCCACTTCAAATGGATAAAAATATATCTTGAAAATATACCATTTTTTAAAATCATTTTGTTCAAAAGGTTTTTTAAAGGATCAGTTAAAGCTTTAGAAGAAAGATTTCGAGCGTTTTTAGAGAAGACGTTTGTGGTTACAAATTTCAAAGGTAATCTTCGATTTACTTAAAATTTTAGTGCTGATGTTTTATGCAAATTTTCTGCATATTCACAGAAAAAATATGAAGAAATTAATAATATCTATAATAATATATTTATAAAATATGTAATGTTTGAAATGTAAATTAAAAAACTAAAGAGAAAATAAAACAGAATGATAATTACATTAAGTTGAAAACCATGAACAATTATGTAACTTTTCTGTAATTCATTCAATTGTACAAGTAATCATATGTTTGGTATCAGGAAGTATTAAGAATAATCTATATAGCATTATGATTAAAATTTAAATGGTGTTTTTTTTTTTATCTCCGGTATCTTAAAATTACACTTGACTTGACTTTCTACTTAAAAAAATGTGTAATTTAGCAAATTTTAGTTTTCACTAAAATATAAATATATATGCAATCTATATTTTGTCGTAAATATTTATCTAAGTATCTTTCAAGAAAGTTCATTTTAAAATCTTTTTATGACAAAATATTATATAACTTTTTTTTAAAAGCAAATGTTAATATTTTTAATATTTCAAAAATTTCTTGTTAAATTATTTTCCATAAATTGGCTTTTTTGTGAATTTCTAATTTCTCATTTTTAAAAAAGAAATTTTAAATTGTTTACATAAGCAATAAGTGTTTATCATTACTGTTATAAAGACAGCTTTATTCTTTTTTCCTGAATTAAACTGAAAGAAAATTTATTATGAAGACATCTCTTTTTAAAATCCTTTCCACTTATCTATTAAACAAAGTGCTCTTTGCTCGTTTGTAAGAAAAAAAAAAAAAAAAAAAAAAAAGCTTTAATGAATTCATTCACACGAAAGTAAACTGTTGATAAGTGTTCATTTTCGATAAGATTCATTATGTACTTTTAAATTCTGCCTCATTTTTAAATTGAAGGTGTATCACTTTTAAAAGTTTTTTCTTGCTTTTTATGAAATTTTTATGATATTTAAAATTTTCAATAAAGTTTTCTAAAATACATTTTTTAAATAAAACGATGCTGGTTTAAAACTTAGTTTTGAGATAAAATAAGACACTCTTAAACGAATTTAACTTTAATACTCATTTGGAAGACAACATAAAAAATAAATAAATAACATAAAGAATAAATAAAAATATTATATATATTAAATTAAAAACCATTCGGTTTGGTAGTTTTAACGCTGTAGTAGTATGCGGACAGATAGACAGATGGACGAACCAGACGACGACTACAAGTGCTACGTATTTATACAGGGTGATTAAAAAAAGATGGGAAAAATTTTAAGAGGTGATAGTACACACCCAAACAAACATTTTGTATCAAAGAATGCATGGTCGAAAACTAAACGTAAAAAGGTTAGAGGGCGCCAAAAGTTATGTTCTTATACGAGGCAAAAACACACAATGAGCGATTAAGCTAAGTTACGAAAACAAATTTAATGGCATTTGATTACAGTAAGTGCTCAAAACATTGACCGGCAGCTGTTATGCACGCATTACAACGGCGAAGAACAGATTGGCGAATTTTCTGAAACACACCAGGCACCACCGTGCTCGCCAGATCTTTCATGTCTCGATTTTTTTTTTGTGGCGACAGCTAAAGGCTCTTGTGTATGAGACTCCCATTGAATCCGCAGAAGAACTTGTCACCAAGCTTTCGGCTGCTGTAGGGGAAGTTCGCGATATGCCTGGTGTGTTTCAGAAAATTCACCAATCTGTTCTTCGCCGTTGTACTGCGTGCATAACAGCTGCCGGTCAATGTTTTGAGCACTTATTGTAATCAAATGCCATTAAATTTGTTTTCGTAACTTAACTTAATCGTTCATTGTGTGTTTTTGCCTCGTATAAGAACATAACTTTTGGCGCCCTCTAACTTTTTTACGTTTAGTTTTCGACCATGCATTCTTTGAAACAAAATGTTTGTTTGGGTGTGTACTATCACCTCTTAAAATTTTCCCCATCTTTTTTGAATCACCCTGTATAATTACGAAGCCCCTGACAACTAAAACATAGAAACTAAAATTAAACAAAATAAAGTAAACAAAACGACTACTTTTTATAAGTGATTTAGTTTTCAAGGCCATGAAAAAAAAAAAAAAAAAAGAATGTTTCAATCTCAAAATAACTGCTCTAGAATATGCACTGAATGGAATTAAATTTACATTACAAATAATTTAAGTCGTGTGCATGTTTAGTTTAAATAAATTTCTTTTTACGAATATTCGGCGAAAAGTGGCACATAATATTCAAATTACAATTGAATAATATTATGCCTCTACATGACAAACATTTATTCACATAAATCTTTACAATATTTACAGTAACTGGTCACTATGCCCGTTTTTGCCAACAACGTATGGAATTCGTAAAACCATAATTTTAATGGCTAAGAGTAGTGTGGTTGGTGAAATAGCAAAATCCAGGAGACAGATGATTTCTATTATAGTTGATACAGATACTCTTTTATATGAATATTTAAACTACAAAATTTTATTTAACATACGGTTTACACATGACATTTTTTCTAAATTTTAAATTTAACCTAATTAGGAATAATTGAACTTATAGTAGGGTCTGAAATGTTTCCCAGCTCTATTTTTGTGCCAAGTTTGATATTTTTATTTTATTTTGTAGCTTTTGATATGTAGATTCCAAATATTTTAGGTGACATTTTTTTCTTGCACATTTTTGAGGTGATTTTCAAGATGGCGTCCAAGATGGCTGCCATTTACTGACTTTTTTAATATTTGTGAGATATTATTGACCAGTATATCAAATTATATGTTTTTGGGGTCACAAAATGCAAATCTACAATTAAAATACGCATAAATTGTGTTATTTATTATTTATTTATAAATTTACTACAAAATTACTAATATACTAAAGGCATAGATTTTCACATGACTATCGTTTTGGCATGCTACGACCTTCTCTAGTTGAGAAAAATCGTCTTCCACATATTACACAATGCAGTGGTGATATGGCAAAGTTCTTACAACAGTATATTAACCAATTTGGATCTTTGTTACGTTTCATCCGTGCCACTCATCAAGGAGATTGGGCATTGCATCTCGCGTCATTAAAGGAACAAATCAAGTATTATTTTGCTCATGACTTATTTCATTATGCCAGACTCATTCCAGTATAATTAGCACAGATGAAGGACATTCAAACAACATATCCAGAAATATGGAATGCTCTCCAATCTGGTTGTTTTGCAGTATCCAAAGCCAATGTACCGCTTACGAAACTATTTTCAGAACAGAAGTTGGAGCAGAAAATCAAAGAACTGAAGAACATTGGTGGAGTTATTGGTTTAACTCAGAATGAAAGCGCACTCGAAAGGTATTTCTTGTGTGCACCAGAAGTATTACGCATTGTTTCAACTTACTTTGAAAAGCACTGTCCATATGAAGTCTCTAAGCAGCCCAGGAAACACTATCAACTTCGGACTTCCATGCCGCTAAGAATTTTTCACAACAGAGCCATCGTCAAGGAGAGTATTTGGGATCGTTGTGGAGGAATCCCTTTACAAGATAATACCACACTAATGAATATTGCATCCTCTATGAAAGTTCCAGAATCTGCGAAGGATGATATTCTGAATTGTCGACCAAAAGGGCCAATTGGAATTCGAAGAATTTGTAAGAGACAGACTAATTCGAGAAGATAGGAAATTTCTTGCTCGATTTCTTGTTGTTACGGAATCAAGACCTCAAATGTCTACAAACCCAAAAGATGCAATTGGAAACTACAAGTTTTTGTAATACCAAGATCATTATTTTCCTCCGATGAATATCTTCATATTCCATCTGGCAAAATTTCATTCATTGCAGAAATAGAGCAATATAATCCATCACCCATACTTTAATCATTAGAATCCTCTATAATTTCTCCGATAGAAAAAGTTTGTATTATAGATGGAATGGCAATCTTACAATCAGTAAAAAAGACACATGCCATGAAAACTTGTAAAGACTTCGCAAATGTTTTTACCGAGATCATTATGAAAATTACAAGCGGATACACTGAAGGGAGAATAATATTTGACCAATACCTTGAGCATTCATTGAAGGAGCAAACTAGTAAGAAAAGATTGGTGTGACAGAACCTATTAGATTTACTATTACAAATAGTACCAATATAATGTTGGTTTCATTGAAGACGTTTCTTTCACATAATGAAACAAAATCACAGCTGACTATCTCGGGAATGAATTAGTACAGGTTTTTGCTGCTAGTGAGAAGAAAATTGTTGTCGTTGTTGGCAGTAAGGCATACAGTAACCATGCGAATGTTTTCGATTCAGAATTATGTGATGATACACATAAAGAAGCAGACACTATTATATATCTTCATGTACTTCATATAGTGAACCATCATGATAATTATGAGATCAATGTATTTTCGCAAGATACTGACATTTTCATATTGCTGGCTGACTTGGTTTCAAGTTATCTAGTAAGGAGTGAAATCAGTTTTATTACTGGTCGAGGCAACAAACACAGAAAAATTAATATTAATGAAAGATGTCGAGCAATAGGTGCTCATAAAAGCAAAAGGTTTACTAGGTTTACATTCATATACTGGTGGAGACTGGGCAGGAAAATTTGTAGGCATTTCAAAACAGAAGTGGATAAAAGTGTATATCAATCTTCAGTGTGATGATAATATTATAACAGCTTTTTAAGAACTTGGGTAACCTAATGTTGATCCATTATCCAATCTGTCGTTGTTTGAAAAATTCACCGACTGGACTTATTTGAAAAATAGTAATTTTTAAAGGATTTCAGAGTTAAGATGGCAACTTTTCAGAACTAAAAATTTTGAGGAGGAGAAATTACCATCAACCCTTGAAGCACTGAAGTCACATATTCTAAGGTCAAACTTAATTTTCACCTTTGGAAAGGGCTACAGAAATCCTCGGCCGACATTAACCCCACTTATTGGCAATGGTTGGGCAAAAATGGCGAAGGAGTAATTTCTTCAGTCAAATGCCTGGAGTTACCTACACCCAAAGGAGTTTTTGAACTTGTGAAATGTGAGTGCAAGAGAACATGTACAGATGGGAAATGTTCTTGCTTAAAGAATACTCTGGTTTGTACTGACCTTTGCAAATGCAGTGATTGCAACATTACAAAGGACTATCAATACCATCACAGCTATAGCAGTGATTCAGAAGAGGATACATAACATCCCAATTCTGTATATACATATAAATGCTGTTATTAATATTTTTTTATTATCTTCAATAATTTATGTTATTTCATTTAAATACTTTGGTTGTGTATACCTGGTTCATAAAACTCTAGTACATCTAATGTCTTTCATATTTTTGTGCTTTATTTGCATCTTATAGCTTAAAACACTTCAAAAACTCGATTTACTCCTAATTTTATTATATTTTTGTATTTCTTGACCCTGAAAACATAATTTGACATATTGGTCAATAATATACCTCAAAAATTAAAGAAGTCAGTAAATGGCAGCCATCTTGGACACCATCTTGAAAATCCCCCCCCCCCCCCGCAAAAAAAAAAAAAATGCGTATAAAAAATTGCACCTAAGGTATTTGGAATCTCCATGTCAAAACCTTCATAATACAACAAAAATATCAAACTTGGCACGTCAATCCAGCTGGAGCCACATTTTACGACTTATTTATGTTATTTCATTTAAATACTTTGGTTGTGTATACCTGGTTCATAAAACTCTAGTACATCTAATGTCTTTCATATTTTTGTGCTTTATTTGCATCTTATAGCTTAAAACACTTCAAAAACTCGATTTACTCCTAATTTTATTATATTTTTGTATTTCTTGACCCTGAAAACATATAATTTGACATATTGGTCAATAATATACCTCAAAAATTAAAGAAGTCAGTAAATGGCAGCCATCTTGGACACCATCTTGAAAATCCCCCCCCCCCCCCCCCGCAAAAAAAAAAAAAAAAAAAAAAAAAAAAAAAAAAAAAATGCGTATAAAAAATGGCACCTAAGGTATTTGGAATCTCCATGTCAAAACCTTCATAATACAACAAAAATATCAAACTTGGCACGTCAATCGAGCTGGAGCCACATTTTACGACATTTCAAACCCTACTATTATTCTTGAGAGGCTAAAGTTGGTAATTTATGTTTGACTAATCTTGTATTGTGTCAGGGTTGGTATCGTTCGCTTGAAAGTCATGTGACGGTCTTAGTCACAACAAAAGCGTATTTTGACACGCAGCTTTCAAACAAAAGAATTCTGCGTACTCGTTTAACTGCTGGGTGTTTGATATTAGGCTGCTCTTGAAAAAAAAATTGCTAATCAGCTATTTGAAATATATATGGTTATTAAATAATTATTTAATATACAATACTTTCCATGATTTAGTACAAAAATAAGTATTTAAAAATATATATAATGTGGTCACTATTATAAATATGAGACTGGTGATTTAAAACATGCGTTAACCACAGAATGTAAATATTAACCAAATATTAATTTTTATGCAATATCAGTGAATAATTATTTAACATTATATATTCTAAATCGTTAGTAAAATTATGACAATTTACAATTTACTTTGTTCACTAGAATGCCTATGATTTTCATTTCTGCGAAATAATGTATAACTCATTAAAATCGTAATCTAGAATAATTAGCTAATGTTTAAGTACATGTCAATCCAATGTGTTGTATTTTTCGATTAACTTTTAATTAGATTCATCATTAAAATTTTTGCATGTTAACAAAATAATTCTTAAGTAGACAGAGTTAAATTTTGTTGTTTTTATGTTTTATGTTTCATTTTCTGTTTGGTTATTTGAATATTTCCATTATTTTATTTTTCATTTCCCTTTTGACAAATTTATACATGGTTACAAATTATTTTATATAATTTAGTTACAACTATGACAGCATTTTGAAATTTTTTACGATTGGATAATAACCATTCCACTGACTGGGAAAACATTTGGTAAAAAAAAAATATTAAATTTTAAATATTTTGTGTGCTAAAATAGTTTTATTTCGGTTTTAAACTTTTGTGCTCACAGTTGAATAGCGACTTTTTTTTTTTTTTTTTTTTGAAATATCCGTTTTTCTAATAAAGCTTTGATAATTTTATATTTTATACAAAGTATGTATGAAGTGACCGTGTATAAAATTAGTGTAAAAATATTGCTCTTTAGGGTACAAACAGGATAACAATCTGAGATTTTATTCTTGATCTTTAGAAAATCGTATTTTCCACAATAACTTAAAATTAAGCTACATCTTCAAAATTTGAATATGTCCAATAAATCGTTCTGATATACACTGCTCAAAACACTTAAAAGAATATTGCAGTTTTAGGTGGATTTTGTATCTGGTAAACTGTTTAGCTGATTGATACATGGTCGACAGACATAGTAGGTTATATGAGAATAAATTACACCTGTTTGGCAGAAAAAAATGCATTTTATTGCACATTTGTGTACTAAAGGAAAAAAACACAATTTGTGCATATGAGAAAAAAAGAATAAGAAAAGGTGTTTTCTTCAAAGAAAATCATTTTCAGTAGGGGGTATGGTTTCCACGGGCGGCCAGCAACGTTGGAGGCAACCTTTGAGGCATGGACTCAATGAGGCTATTAATGACGAGTTGTGGTATTCTGCCCCACTCTTCCAGAAGAGCTCTTTCCAGTTCTTGGAGAGGTTGTGGGGGTTGTTGGTGGCCAGAAACTCGTCTTCCTAGAGCGTTCCAAACGTGCTCGATTGGATTCATGTCTGGAGAACACGCTGGCCATTCCATTCGAACGATTCCTTCCTCGAAAAGGAAATCTTCCACCAGGTTTGCACGATGTGGCCTGCAGTTATCGTCCATTAAAATGAAGTTATCTCCGATTGCTGCAGCGTGAGGGACTTCAATAGGTCTGAGGATCTCATACCTATATCGTCGACCAGTCAGAGCTCCATCTCGAATGATGTAGAGGTCAGTGCGAACGTCAATGGAGATGCCACCATACACCAACACTCCTCCACCGCCAAATCTGACACTTTCGTGCACGAACGCAGGATTATTCCTACTGCCACTGTCCCTGCAGATGAAAATACGCCTATTATCCAGATGCACAGAAAAACGGGACTCGTCAGAAAACAGAATATTGCTCCATTCATTTCTCCTCCAGTTGACATGCTCGGTTACCCACTCCCTGCGGTCGCGACGATGCCTTGATGTTAATCTAACACATACCATCGGTCGGCGAGCATACAGACCTACAGCATGGAGCCGATTTCGGACAGTCTGAGTTGAAATCGTGGTGCCTGTACCCGAGCGAAGGTGTTGTTGGAGAAGAGTAGCGTTCGTGGTTCGGTGTCTCCGAGCTGTTAACGCTAAATACCGATCTTCATTGGGCGTTGTTGCCCGTCTACGATCTTGCCCTGGTCTTGGACCTGCACATCCACTCTCCAAAAAACGGTTCCAGATCCTGGAAATGACACTTTGTGACACTCCAATGGCTTGCTCTACTTCGGCTTGAGTTTGGCCCCCTTCTAACCTACCAACAATTCTCAAAGCTTCTGAATCTGGTATAAGGGTGTCAATTGAATTGAATTTTATTTTTCTTTTATTTCTTTATTTTTATAACATAATACAGGATTACAAATCATTTTATTTAATATACTTAAAAGTATACTAGTGCTTTGAAATTTTATACGATTTGACAATGATGATTCCCCTGCCTAGAAAAATGTTTGTGATAAAAATAGAAATTTTAGATATTTCGTTTTTTTTTTTTTTTTTTTTTTTTTTTCGGTTTTAACTTAATAATTCAATATGTGATTCATTTATAAGATAAAACTTTTCTATTACAAGTCACTTCAATTTTCTAATATTGTAGTAAGTAGTTACTAAATTTATTGTACGGAACACTTTGAACGCAAGTAAATCCCGCACTTGACCGATTATAATGATTCAATGACATTTGTAACCTATATATATATATATATTTCACATGCATAATTAAAATTGTACACTAAAACATAAATTGGAATGGTTTTCCCTTCAAAAAATTGTACGCAATAAAACGCCACCACATCTCCATAAATAATAAGTGGATACCTCAAACATCTCTTTAAAGTTGCGTGATATTTAATTAAAGGAATTATCTGAAAGATTAGCATCCTTTAATAATTCTGGCCACACCAAAAGATATACTTCGTTTAAATTCGTTTGCAGCTATGTGTTATAAGATTCCTTTAACAAAACTTTGAATTTTCCAAAAAACATGCATTTTATTGTAATATTATAGATTTCATTCATATACTGTATGTATTTCAATAAAAAACTGTGTGTAATTTTCAAGGTACATGAAGAAAAATGTGAAATAAACAAATTTCAATATCTATATGGGTTTAGACGTAATTTACTCCCAAAATAACAGTTAAAATTGCGTTTTATTTATATTTATCCAATAAGAAATAAGTGTATTTACTTGTGATTAATTACCTGTAAACAAAAATTTAGCATTTTTAAATTTCTCTATTTTCATGTGATAAATGACACCAGTACTTAAATCGAAAGATTCAAGCTTTTAACGTCATTCTTTCATTCAGCGTCATTTAATTAAGAAATCACCCATCAGTTCATACGTCACAGGTGATCAATAATCCACTGACACACAGAGAACAAACTTCTTCAAAATTATGTTTAAGAACATGTCAATCATATAAATGTTTTTTTTTATAAATGGAATAGAAAGATATATATTGGTCTGGATAGATTATTTTATTTTAAGTTATTTTATTTTAATTATTATGTTGGGATTAAAAATTCAAATATATAAAAATACAGATAAAATAAAATAAATTAAATAATTGTTTCTTTTCTGTTGTTGTTGTTAACATAAAAAATAGTGGCGACTAATTGATAAAAAACACAAGTTATTTCAAATAAATAATTAACATCCAAACATTTTGTATCTGCGAAATGTGTTTTATACAAAAATGTCAATTACTAAATAAAAATCATTCAAATGTGACAAAAAGATTTAAATTTAGTTCGTTTCGTTTCTTCTATTTACAATTGATAAACTATACAGAATATCGGGTCTATTGGAGAATAGCTTTTCAAAATATCTTTCATTCCATGCTATATAATTAATAAATTATAGGTCAGTTTTTACATTACATGTTATAAATAGCCTGCTTATACATCTAAGGACAAGCAAATGATTTAAAAGTATAGAAGCTATCAAAATATAAGTTTATTCAGAATTATATTTGGGATTATGTCACTCATTTAAACCATTTGTCTGATGGAAATATCTAGATTGAAAATAGATTCGAATAGAATACTAACTATATGCTTTAGATGTATTTTTCTTTTTTTACTTAAAAATAATTTTAACTAAAATTAAGGAGATTAAAATTTATTGATATTCTCGAATAAAACAATACTGTTAGATTCCATGTTGCATTTTAAAAAATAAGCAGCGACTAATTGAATGAACACTTAAGATCTGAAAACTATATTTTTTTCCTGAAACAATTTATGCCGGCTAAGCATGTATTCTCTAAAAAGGTCAATAAATAATTGACATTTACAAGCATTAAAAATATTAATATTCCGATTATTTCAATTTCTCTAATAAACGATAAATGACCTTCGGCTGTTAAGATATCGCTTTTGTTCAACGTTAATAAATTAAAAAGTGAATCATCAGTTTCTATGTGACATGACATGTTAATAATAATTTTTACCCATTGAAGGCAAAATAAACTCATCAAAAGTGTGCAGTGAGATGCGCTTTAACATCTATATCTTAGGTTATGTCTATCGTATAAATTATTTGTCAAATGAAACTAATTAGATCTAACACATGACAGTTTAAAGGTCTAATTCCTTTAGTTTTATATTTCTTATTCTTACTTATTTTAAAAAATGGGATTTTCAAATAAACCAAGTAAAGTTACCGATAAAAACGAACAATCAAACAATGAAGGCGATCGTGGAAGTAACATTTATATTTCCATAAGAAGCGATAGCTAACGGATATATTCTGGGATGTCCGGCTGGGGGAAATAAAAGTTTAGTTAATTTTTCGTAATTTAACCTGTTAAATATGAACATAGTTAGTAGCATTACGGTTCTAATTTAAATGTGGATAATAATAAAATACTATCACAAAAATTACTTTTCAGAGCTAAATCATGTTTGCTATTTAATCAATTACCACTGGACACGATGAGAAATGATTACCCATTAGGTTTAGAAGTCTCCAAACATACTCATTTTGGGGTAATTTTAGTAAGATAATACTATGAATTATAGATTAAGATTTATATTTAGATAAGATCTTATATATAAATATTATAGAACGACAATGAAAGCTACTTTTGGGAAACAAAAATTGTAAAACCATTAGATGTCTAAATTAGATAACTCCGTTTACATTTCCACAAGTTTTTTATACATCAAATAAAGGTGTGTGTCGTTAGCAGGTAAGTAAATATTCGAATTTGCTATCTGGATATTAGGGTAACATAAAATGCTTGTCCAAACTGTTGCTTATCCTTATAAATCACAGTGTAAAAATAAATCTAAGATATAACAATTAGCACTGGACACAATTCACTCACGACCCATTCAAACAATCAATACAAAATTACGAATTTAAGTTTAATGTCAGTACGGGTGGTTCAGGGCGCAGAGCCCCCCTCAAGAAAGGTGCTTTACAGCTCATATTCAAATTATTAGAATAATTGAGAAAAAGTAATAAGAAAAAAATATTTTTCAAATATTTATTTTTGATACTAAGTAAATGCAATTAAATTTCTTATAAATTAAATCTGGAATGTTTAGATAAGATTTTAACATTTAAAATATAAAATACAGTACAATAAATTAGGTATACAGCTTTCAGAAACACATCAAAATATTAAAAGAAAATTTATATTGGTTCAAAATATTAGAATATTTTATTCTACGCAGCAAAATTACCTTATGAATATGAAGTAAATGGTAGTTAATATTTTGTCGCATCCCCTTTATTTTTCATAACAGCGTAGAATCTATCTTGCATAATATATACGAGGTGTTTACAAACATTTATATCAATATTAGCCCAAATGGACTTTATACGTGCCACTAACTCAGTTTTACTTGAAGGGGGGGGGGGGGGGTTCTTGGAGTTTTTTCTTCATTATGCACCATAGGTTTTCGTTGGGATTAAGGTCTGGTGAGTTTGGTGGCCAAGGAAGTACCTTAGTCTTGCGTTGGCCGAAACAATTCTTAGTTGACACCGAGGTATGCGGTGACGCTAAATATTGTTGAAAGATTAAATCATCTTCAAATAAATCTTCTGATGATGGATTCATGTAATATTTCAAATTTTCTTGATATATCTGAGAGTTAAACTTTTCGTAGATGATGCATAACTTCACCGGTCCTTCTGCACTCGTGCAACCCAAAACCGAAACCAGCTGCAAATTTTAATGAAAGTTTAAGGCAGTCTTTATCAAATGCTTCTTGCTTTATTCTCCAAACTCAAATACCTTGATTACCATATGAAACACAAAGCACACTTCCACCACTAATTAATATATTTTTCCAATCTTCTTCGGTCCATAAACGTCTTGAACTACACCAATTCAATCTTATACGCTTTTGCTTTGCAGTCATGAGAGGTTTTGTTTTTGATATACGTGATTAAAACTTAAATTTATGGAGACGTCTTAATATTGTCAATATAGAAACTTCAACCCCTTCTTCTTTCTATTTTCGGTACAAGAATCGCACTAATTTAAAACGATTTTTCTTAACTATGCGCTTCAGTTTCCTGTCATCTCTAGGAGACGTTTTTGGTTTTCGGCAGCCATTTCGGCGATTATTTTGAAATCTTCCAATTTCATAACTTCATAACTTGCATAACTTGCTTCATAACTTGCTTCCACTTCATAACTTGCATAACTTCACCGGTCCTTCTGCACTCGTACAACCCAAAACCGAAACCAGCCGCAAATTTTAATGAAAGTTTAAGGCAGTCTTTATCAAATGCTTCTTGCTTTATTCTCCAAACTCAAATACCTTGATTACCATATGAAACACAAAGCACACTTCCACCACTAATTAATATATTTTTCCAATCTTCTTCGGTCCATAAACGTCTTGAACTACACCAATTCAATCTTATACGCTTTTGCTTTGCAGTCATGAGAGGTTTTGTTTGTGATATACGTGATTAAAACTTAAATTTATGGAGCCGTCTTAATATTGTCAATATAGAAACTTCAACCCCTTCTTCTTTCTATTTTCGGTACAAGAATCGCACTAATTTAAAACGATTTTTCTTAACTATGCGCTTCAGTTTCCTGTCATCTCTAGCAGACGTTTTTAGTTTTCGGCAGCCATTTCGGCGCTTATTTTGAAATCTTCCAGTTTCATAACTTCATAACTTGCATAACTTGCTTCATAACTTGCTTCCACTTCATAACTTGCATAACTTCACCGGTCCTTCTGCACTCGTGCAACCCAAAACCGAAACCAGCCGCAAATTTTAATGAAAGTTTAAGGCAGTCTTTATCAAATGCTTCTTGCTTTATTCTCCAAACTCAAATACCTTGATTACCATATGAAACACAAAGCACACTTCCACCACTAATTAATATATTTTTCCAATCTTCTTCGGTCCATAAACGTCTTGAACTACACCAATTCAATCTTATACGCTTTTGCTTTGCAGTCATGAGAGGTTTTGTTTTTGATATACGTGATTAAAACTTAAATTTATGGAGACGTCTTAATATTGTCAATATAGAAACTTCAACCCCTTCTTCTTTCTATTTTCGGTACAAGAATCGCACTAATTTAAAACGATTTTTCTTAACTATGCGCTTCAGTTTCCTGTCATCTCTAGCAGACGTTTTTGGTTTTTGGCAGCCATTTCGGCGATTATTTTGAAATCTTCCAATTTTTGGAATATTGCTTTAGAATTTTACTAACACTTGATTGCGAGCAATGTAAATAATTCGCTGTATAACATTAATTTTTACCATGTCGATACAAATCAACCATACGAAGTTTAATTGATTTAGGAATACGCTTCACACAACTCATTTCAAGGCGAAAAAGCAAACAAACTGCAATAAGAATACTGATTTTAAATAAAATCGTCTGAATTTAATCGATGATGCCACCAGTTATGAATTGGTGATAATTAAATGAGAATTAATGTGAAATATTCTAATATTTTGACCCACTTGAATATATATTCCAATATTTTGACTTTCCAAAATATTTTTTTTCCAATTAATCTATTAAAAAATGATTTTAATTTTAAGATAATAAAGAAATTTAATCAACAATATGTTCGATATAAAAATATCGTTTGCATATTTGCATTAAAAAAACATTAACTTACCAAACGATATTTTCAGTTTGTAAAAAAAACGTAATTATTCTAATATTTTGAATATGAGCTGTATTATCTAAAAATTTACCATAGTATGCAGTTATTCAGAATTTTAGAATATCATTGCATAACCACATGCTTAATTTAACACTTCTAATTTCTGAAACCTTTTAAGTATTTTTTATTGTTATAAATAATTATGTAGTTTGAAATCTTTCAATTGCTATTTGTAGGAATTTGAATAATACGCAAAGTGTGTTAAAAAGCAGTGAATTGCAAAGCTGACGTTGAGGCTCCAGATCAGCAGGTGTACTAGCTTTAGTACCTAAATGTGGAAGTAGGCACTAATAGTATTTTTTACAATGTACTTTTATAAAGGGAAGCTAAACTAAAAATTCTGAAATGGATTTATAGAAATCTAGCAATGTACAACCCAAGATATTCCGTCACCAGTTTAAATAATCCGTGATACCTCATTCTCCCCTTTTTTTCAACATTACAAAAAAAAAAAAAAAAAAAAAAAAAAAAAAAAAAAAAGAGTAAATAATGATCAAAGCATGGACTGTATTATATAACAAAGTTAGCATTCTCACAATCTTTTGACTTTCATGTCCCTGAATAATAATTTTTATTTTAATACACTTTTTTGTGTTTTTTTCATTTCATATACTTGGGAACATCCCATTGCACTATTGCACAACAATATTAACGAGATAAATAAGTTTTGGACGATGTAGGGGGTCCAAAAACCTGGAAAACTCCTTTACCGTTCCGTCTCCCAGATGCTGATTTTTAAGTTTGGAGCTGCCTGGATAAAATTGTTTCAATAAAAATAATTAAGTGTAATTTTTTTCTGAAACTGGAACTATTGTTTTATATAAATAAGTAGCTAAAAATTAACCTGCACACATTTTTGGGGTTGTTGTTATTTTTTAAACTTTGTCCCTCTGTTTTAGATTCCTTACCATCCCTTTTCTAAAATTATACAGAAAAACCTTTCACATGCAGCCACAGAATTTTTTTCCAAGTTTTTTCTCATCCAAAAGCATGCGAGAGAAATAATGTCCAAAATTCTTTGGCAGGAAATTTACTGTAGAATTTAAATCAGCATTTAAATATCAATTTAGTGTATCGTGACTTTATTGGTAGTCTCACTCTCCCCAAGGTTTATTCCTGCACTTTTCGAGGTAAATTATTATTATTTTTTTTTTTTAAAATTTAGTCCAATGTAAGTAATTGTTTCTAAAAACCAACGAACATTTTGGCTACAACTTATTCTTAACATGATCTGCCTAAAATAGGTGGTAATTTTCCTTGCTGTTCCATCCTTACCGTCCCTTTTTTCGTATACCATCCCCTTTTTTACATTACCGTCCCTTCTTTAACACCCCTTTAAGACAATGTTATACCAAAATTTTGTACTAAAAATACTACATTTTTATTATTTCTTATTTGAATGTCCTATGGGTACTATGCAAATGCATTATAAGTAAAAATTTAGAAGAAAATAAAAAGCTTTAGTGGTAAAATGGTAAGGAAAATTTAACTCGCATGTTTAACTTAAACCTCAGTTAAATAAAAAAAAAATTCGCTGCTGACCATTTTTTCTTTATTTTGAATCATTAAGGTTCATTCGTCTATTAGATTAAAACAGTTATTTTAGCAAGTTTAATTTCGCCAGATTTTTTTCCCAAAAGTCAAAAGATTGTGAGAATGCTCCATATATATAATTCGAAACATGTTTCAAATTTGAAATTTCGATAGTTTTTAAGGCTTTGTTGGATGTTCGAATAATTTTTACATTGTTAGATGCGTAAATATGCCTATTTATGGAGGAGTGGTTGTGAAATACAATCACACTCATAGTTTAGTGTAATAAATGCAAGATATAGTGTAAGTCCAACATTTTATTGATGAATTATAAACCTTAAGACAGTAAATTTCTTTCTATAAGAAATTAAGAAGGATTTTTTTATATATAATATAATTTACATTGGAGATCATAGATAAATTTAGTTTAAATATGTACGCCAACATATCACTTCATGGATGTACAGCTACAATTTAGGATTTTAAACACATTTTGTTATGATTTTATGCATATATTTTTCTTTTAATTTTTTATAGGTAATCGTAGAAATTTTATACATTTAAATTCAAGCAAATAACACACATATTTTTTTAATCTGTTGTTCTATTTCACTTTCCCGATATAGTCTAACTTTTCTCTAACTTTTTAACTTAACCCGATATAGTCTCTCTAACTTTTTATTTTCTACTAAATTTTTACTTATAAGGAATTCGCATAGTACACATAGAATATCTAAATAAAAAATAATATCAATATATATTTTTAGTACAAAATTTTCGTATAACACTGTCTTAAAGGCTGAAATTTAGCAGTATATATTATTTTAAGCTAAATTATTTTATATTATTATTATTTACCTGTAACAAACATGTCCCATACATGCTATAAATAAATTCTGTACACAAATAAATTTTGTTATTTAAAAAATTTTGCTAAGATGTTCAGGGTTGAAAATAGAAATATAAGTGTAGGGACAGTAATAATATCACACAGGGGTCATTTTCAAAATCTGTCCAATTTTTGCCATTGCAAAATCAAAGATTTTGGATATACTGAGAACGTTTTAAATTTTTGTAAATAGTTACCTTACCTCATAAACAGTAATATACAAGTATAATCAGAGCCAAATTACTAAATTAATTTTTTTAACTATTTTTTATGAACATAGAAATGACATAATGAGCATGGTTCTGATAGTTTGTAGTAGAAAAATTGTTATATTCATGCATATTATTCTATATTTATAGTGTAACAATTACAAAACATTTAATTAATCTATTATTATTCCTTAAACAATTTTACAATATCACCATTCTATTCCACAACACAAAATCATGACAAAATAGGTACAGGTGGTTCTTGGCATTACACATAGCATATTACCATGGTTCGTACGCCTCTTTGAATTTTGCAGACCAGAAAATGTTTTCGTACTAGTATTACCTTATCTTCATTAACGATGGCGAAATTTTGCGCGTTTAACCTAGATTTATTTTTCTATAAAAATATACTGGTAGTATTCGTGGAGAAATAACGGTATCCGTACGAACCATGATTACCATGTACTAACTGTACATAAACTAATATGAACCATTCTGTAATATTTTGTGTAGAGCTGATACATATCTCCTGATTTCATTTCATAGAAGATAAATATATTTTTGTTTCAATACTTATTTACTGGATAATCACTTAAGACGATAAATTCTATCAACAGTGGTATCTTGTTGCGAAGTTTGATGAAAATCGACTTAATACATGCCCAAAGTGTAGAAACAGCATGTCTTAATTTTTTTGAGATGGTAAAAAATCGTTCAATTTCTAATTGCTGTATTTCATTGGGAGAATAATACTTAATACCAGTGTGAAATGTGATACCCATTCTACCAAAGACAACAGCTTGAGCTATTTATCCGTATTTATGTTTGTTTTTCTCAATGAAATCTATATTTGTCAGTACGTCTCCATTTGTTAAACCTTCCTTTATTTCTATAATTGTTCCATACTTATAAACAGTTTTTCTTAAATGTATAATACATTCAAATAATGATATTTTAAAAATCTCAATATGTAAAGCTTAATGTTCTTTTTCGTGTTAAAAAATTCTTCGTTCACAATTTTTTTTTTTTTTTTTTTTTTTTATAAATTTTTGACTTTTGGATGTTTGATTTTTCCTACATTTTGTTACTGAGCAAATATTATTTTGTTCTATAATTTTTAGATTTCCTTTTTAGGCGAGTTCGTAAAAATATAAATGCATAGCACCTACAATCGTCGTCTGGTCTGTACATCTGACCATTGTCATGGAGACTGTCATATTTAAGATGGAGCCATATTATTTCCATATTACTGAATTTAATATATATAATAAATTTTTTATTCAAGCATTTTTGCATAAGAGTGCAACAGCTATTGCACAAGTTCTGAATATTTATAAAACTAAATATAGTACGAACGCACATCATTTGCCATATTTGGCGGACAATTTTTGACTTGTTTCAAATTTAAGTTGTTGATCAAGCTTATTACATCTTTGGACAACTGATGTTACACCTCTTCACACTAGGTTTCAGACTCTCGGAGTTTAACTAATTATACTACTCTGTGGATTTACCTGAAAATATTCTACCGAGGGTGTACATTTAAACTTGGTACATTGTTTTCTTGGAACATTTCAACCTATTGATAATTATTTTCATGCTTGTTTCATGTGTTTTATCAAGATTATTTTCGTTTCAATCTTTGTTCCCTTGTGGTCATTTCTGTTACAGATTTGACTTTTAGCAGTTTTCGGAAGATATCATTCATATTCTTTTCTAGAAGCGTTTGTTCTTAGTAGAATTTTGTTTTTTTCATTGCCTTGCAGATTCTTTTTTCTCCCATTATCTATATAAAAAGTAAAAGAAATGGACCATGAAAATTGGACCACAAAAAATGTAAATAATTATAAATATTACAATGAGCAATTTTTATTCATAAAATATTTATATTTAAAATTTTTAATTGTTTCTACATATGTATTTAAATATTACTTTATTATTATAACAATAAATTAAATTTTCTCACGCATATATAACTTTATTAATATTCAGTATTTTACTGCCAAGTAGCAAATCATAAATTTTTAACATTATATGTTCATTTTACTATGTGGACTTAATCTTGGCAGTACCATGGACATGCTGTCATCAGCATCGTAGAAAACATACATGGTAATGATATCCATAGTAATGACGAAATAAGCAAAATATGTTTGCTTTTTCCCAGGCATAAATAGTAGCCCATTATATCTTGTAGCCCTTACGATGATTTTCCATTTCTTACATAATAAATAAATTAAGAAATAAAAGGTAATTTAATCATCAATTAGAAGTTACAAGGTAATGACGTACAAAAAATATTCACCAAAACGTTGAGTGTCTTTGCTTGTTTTATTAAAACTATAAAACTATCTACTTTCTTTAGGTAAACGTGATAGGAAGAACAAGATGAATTTTAAGGATTATTTTTTGCTTGATAAAAAGGCATGCATTGCCCTCTAAAAAATTCCATATGAACGTTTTGTCAGAATCATGGTAATGACACTCATTCTTAGGACACAATTTAAAAAATCATTAACAAGTAAAGATAATTTTAATTTGTGAAAATAAATATATCTTTTAAATTAGAATCCTCTTAATAAATAAAAATGTTTTAAAAAAATTATAACCATCCGTTTTAAATACAACTTGGTTATACCTTTACTTGATAAATTGCTTGTTGGGACAATCCATGATAATGATATTTTAATTAGAAAAGAATATATTTAATTATAGACAATTATATATCTCTAAAGTATCACAAAAATATAATAGTTTTGATGGAATAATTAAAATGGTTATATATTTTTTTCTGTGTAAATGCGAAAGAACAATAAAGTTTTTTATTAAAAAAGAATTAAAAAAATAACAAATCAAATATTGTAAATATTTGAAAATATATAAATATATAAATATATAAATATTTTGAAACTTTTACAATGAATTATACTAAAATTGATTTCTCCATCATTTTAATACTACTAAAAAACGTATAAAATTCGAAGTGTGTTCTGCGCCTATCGTTTCATAGTATATAGAAATAATGAATGTATTTTTTAAAAATAGTTAGGCATTTATGAGTACTAATTGCATATATTTTTTCAAATGATTTTTTTTATTTTATTATGGACTAGCAGGCTGATCCCGCTGCGTTGGTCTATTTTTCAAATAAACCTTCGAAATGGAGAATTCGACCCTCTATTTTAAATTAATATGCACCTTCTCCTGGAAAGTCCTTCAGCATTTTCTGAATACGCATTGGACGCCACTGCTCTAATATATTATCTGATGCGCTAGACGAAATTCGGGCAATTCAGAAGCAACTCTTTAGTACATCATATAAAGTTTGGGAGGGAAATGCGGATATTACGATCATCAGAAATTAAAATGTTCTCTAATCACCACACTAATAAAAAAGTGAATTACAACCACTGCAGATATTGACTATTTAACTTAAAGAACGTTCAAGTTATTCACTTTCGTTTGTTAGTTCTTTTACTCCGGGCTTCTCAGCTTAGTACTATGCGTGGATCTGATAACATAAATACAATCTCTCTCTACGTTACATTATATTTGGTAGTATACGTCTTCTTTTGGCAGGCTTTCTACAGTTTCTTATCTTCGAACTCCAGTAGAGTAAATACAGTCAAAACAGTATTTAACTTTTATATTTTAAAAATTGCGAATCATGTAAAATTCGATATTTAAAGCTGAAATGTGTGAATAAAATTAAAACACTGTCATTTTATCTGCCGTTTCTTTTTATGTACCAGTTTCAATACTGCAACTATTAACCTAGAAAAGTAACTTCGATAAATGATTTATATAGAAAACTAAACTTCTAGTTTTCATTCAATAAAATCTTCCCAATCTTCCGTAATCGGATCCACAACCAAGTTTGATGTGAAACGTTAGAAATGTTCGTGACGGTATGGCTACAAATGTACCAGAGTTAGCTACAAAACAGTGTTAATTACGCGCCAAATTACATTCCATTAAATAATGTCAAATTGCTGTTGATTGAATTTTAGATCTGTCACTATCAAAACCCTTTATGAATGATAAATAAAGTTAGTTATGCAAAATGTTTAGTAATGATCTTTTTGGCAAACTAAAGATTTTTTTCGCATTTCTCTCGCGAAATAAGACTTAGAAATAAACATGCTTGTTATTTTCAAGACGTCATTATTCATCAGTCTGTTGCCCAAATAAAACTAAAAACGTTAATTTATGACTACGATCAGCTGCTCGGTCTAGGCAACAGCCAAAATTGCTTTATAATGATCGAAAATTTATTTGAATCTGAAGTACGTTTTTTAAAAACCTAGGCTAAATGAACAGTTATTGTTCAATTGGCAACATTTGGCATTTGGAAGTTTTTTTTTTTTTTGTACATTCAAAGTGAAGCTGTTTTAGTCTTAAGTAAAATAACTGCAGATGAAAAATATATAATATTAAATATTCTTTTGTCCGTTTGATCCATAATAAAAAAACATAAATTTACAAATCGCTAAGTACAAATTTCGTGTAACCTTCTGAAATCAGATTTACCGTCGACGGTTCCTTTCAAATATAAACGAATCTTCCAACATAATGAAGTAAATTCGCCAATTGTAGGATGGTTTATTATGGAAGATTCATCCAATGTCTTTTAATAACATTTCTAAAAGAAGGGAGACTATGAAAAAAAAATGACGAATTAGATGTAATATCGAAAACTGATTTCAGAAAGCAATTTGTATTGCAAAATATTTTCTTTCGTGATAGTAATAACGCATAATTGCTTACATTTTCTTGAGAATAATCTTTACTACTTAACATTGCAAGCATTGGACGTTTATAATGGAAATTGGAGTTTTTTTTTTTTTTTTAAGAGGGGGCAATATTAGCTAATCTGGCTTCGAGGTTATAAAAGTCACAAATTCTGGAAACAAAGCGACATGCTTTCGCAGCAAAGTATGGTGAGGAATACTTTAAATATCTGAAATTAATTTAATTTATAAAATGTATGTGCGGTGTGAGAGACATTTATACTAAAATTAAAATATTTGTCCCCATTTTTTAAATACTAATTGCTATTTGTATATCGTACATCTGAATTTAAAAAAAAAATACTGTAAAAATGCTTTCGTACACTTGCAAAATCAACTTTATTGCAAACATCGCTTTAACCTATGCCATGCTTACGTCTTTTTGGCTTACAATCAAATTGTCTGGCGATAAAAGGTAACTCAAAATGATAAATAAACACATAACATAAACCGTAATAACCATGAAACGTAAATCATATGTACCATCATTTTTACAATTACATCGGCTAGCTTAGTCTGTAAGCCGCATGATGGAGGAGTTATAAATAAAAAGAACAAATCAAAAACAAAATTGTTACTCACAATTCAGGTCTCCTTAATGATCATACTCAAATTATTTTGAAAAAAAAAAGCTTATAAAACTACTCATGTATGTAGTAAAACATCAGTCAAATTTGGCGCGAAATTGCAGTAAAAATCTGAAAAATGATAAAAAAGAAATGTATTCGATTATTTGGCGCAAAAAAGACGAATGTTCCACGCTGTTTGGCTAGCCAACACTTTCCCTTCCCAAATGCATTTGGGAATTTTATTGGGAAATTTATATTTAAATGCATTTGGAAATTGCTTGTTAAATAAGTGTTTAAATGCCTAAAACTCAATGAATTTAAACCTAAACGAAGGATTAGCGGATTATTTTTTTTTCTGTAAGCGTGTATAATATATAAAAATTACGTGTTGCAGTAGTTATTTAATTTTACATGGCTTCACCGGCTGGAAAAATGGGTACTATTTTATTATCCTACCGACCAATTTCTCCAAATTATATAAATTGCTAAACTACTTGCCAAATTATACAAATTGATAAAATTTTTACTTTAAACAACGAAAGAATAAATAAATTTGTAAATATTTATAAAATTTTAAATAGAAGTCAAATTAAAAATCACTTGATGACGCAACAAACACGTGTACCGTATTTAATGTCAAGTGAATGCAAAATTTAAGATCAGCCATCATTAGCATTTTGTCTTATAGTTTGGCTATACTTTTTTTGTCAACGGCATAAGCAAGTAGTACTTACAAGCAAACTTTGTTTTAAAAGTAGCGGGATAATTAAAAAAGTAGTAGTTTCCATGGCAACAATAACCTTCACTTCTTGTTTCTGACACTAACAATATCGAAGTCAAATTTCCGATGTTCAGAATCGGACTTTAATTTTGACTTTGGAACAAATTTAATAAACTTAAATTTTGTTTTAAACCATATAATTACGATAGTAAAATTTTAATATATACATACATAAAGGTATATGACAAACTGTAGCAATAAATATGTATTTATTTAAGTTGAACTTAATCTAAATAATTTCGTATAAAGAGTAGAAAAAGGCTTTACTTAAAAATTATTTATCCTAAAAAAAGGATCATTCAAAATTTTATTGCGTCACCAACGAGCATTAAATCGCCAAAAAAACTAATTTTCGTTATTTATTTCCTAACGCTAAATCAAGTTTCTACCGATTTTTTTATAAACATATTATATGTTATGAGAAGAATATTCGATATATTCCTCATGAGAAGAATATGATATTTTTTTTCTTTAATATTTTCGTTTTTTAATATTATCACCCATTAAAACTGATTGTTTACTTTTTTTTTCTTTAAAAAAATTAGTAACAGTTTTTTCTTTTATTTTTCGAGGTGTAATAGCAGTTTCTTTTTCTTTTCTATCTTTTTTTTTATCAACGATAAATTTCGCCAAGAAATAAAATGGTAACCTTATCGTCCAAAATAAGAGAACTTTCGGTCATAATTATATAACTGATATACGTAGAACGATATGTTACAGCTTAAAACCTTCCCTGAAACGATATCTATGTAACAGTATAAGTTCTGTCGAAATTCTTGCAGTAGAACTCAAAATATAGAGGTTCGGAAAGAAATTTCCGCAGATAGATTGTGATATATGTTATAAACTAAAATAGCATTAAATATTATTCAGATTTATTCACGAAAAAAATCATTTTACGCCATCTACTAAAAATTTATAAACAATTCCAACTTTGTATTCCATAAAATAACTCATAACATTAGTAGGATAATTCATATTTCAATACATTTAATGTACGATATTTTTTTTAGAAATAGATCGTATGACACATATTTAGATATGATTTCTCCAAAACCGAAAAGCACTTGTATAATTTGCCACTTTCAGGAACAACGATGAGTATAGCATCATCTATGAGTAGATATTTTTAAAGTGCATTTTACAAACAAAAACCGATTATACTATCTTCAATAAGAGAAAGTATTGTAATCGACATTTTCTCCGACTTTCGGTTTTCGTCGGATTTACACGTTTTAGGGGTCAGAGATTCCCAAAAACATGTTTACAGAAAATGTCTGTGTCTCCGTGTGTCCGTCTGTCCGTGTGTCCGTATTTCTGTCTGTCTGTCGCCATTGTACCATCAAAAAATGTATGAAGTTATGCAGAGAATGGAACCAAATTTTTATTTAAAGTTTTCGAGTATAGCAAGCAGATCCTCCCTGAATTTGGAAAAAAAATTCGCCGGTAGAGGTCGCTGTAATAGCGATTTTAAATAGTGTACCATCCAATAGCGTATGAAGTTATGCATAGAATTGAACCAAAATTTTATTTTAAGTTCTTAGCTATAGCAAGCAGATTCTCCTTGAATTTGGAAAACATTCGTCGGTAGGGGGCGTTGTAATAGCGTTTTTTGTGTGATTTTGAATATTGTTCATTCTAAAAATGTATAAAGTTATGCATAGAATTGAACCAAATTTTTATTTTAAGTGTTTGGTTATTGCAAGTAGGTCCTCCCTGAATTTGGAAAAAATTCGCCACTAGGGGGCGCTGTAATAGCGATTTTTGCGCGATTTTGAAAATTGCACCATCAAAAGGGTATGAAGTTATGCATAGAATTGAACCAAATTTTTATTTTAAGTTCTTCGCTATGGCAAGCAGGTCTTTCCTTAATTTGGAAAAAAATCGCCTGTAGGTGGCGCTGTAATAGCAATTTTTGTGCCATTTTGAATATTGTACCATCGAAATGTTAATGAAGTTATGCATAGAATTGAGCCAATTTTTTTGTGTTTGTTTTTGGTCATGGCACGAAGGTCCTCCCTGAATTTGGAAAAATTCCGCCGGAAGGGGGCGCTATAATTGCGAAGTCTGTGCCATTTTCATTACTGCACCATCAAAAAAATTGTGAATTTATGCATAGAATTGAACCAAATTTTTTGTGTACGTTTCTGACTATGGCAAATAAGTCCTCCCTGAATTTGAAATAAATCTGCCGGAAGGGGGGGGGGTGGCGCTGTAATAGCAATGTTTGTGCCATTTTCTTTATTGTACAATCGAAAAGTGTATAAAATTAGGCATACAATTAAACCAAATTTTTTGTGTATGTTTTCGGCTTTGGCCAACAGATTCTCCTTGAATTTGGAAATATCGCGCGGTAAAGCGATTTTTGTATACTTTTCTTGATTTTTCGTAGTTCTATGACCCATCGGTGATTCGTGCAAAGGCATGAACTCGCTTCCTGCTAAGCCGACTATTTGCAAATATCTGATAACAACAGAATAAGGAAAAATTACAGTCAATCAGGGTAACTTTGATCCGCATTTTCTCTATTTTCATATGCCACATTCTTATTAGAAGAATACTGTCGCAACTAGAGTCATAAAAGAGAAGAAATGATCCTAAATTATTGTTTGACTATAAAAAATTAAGGAATAATAGGGATAAAAGCAATAAAAAATGGATTTTTAGCCTGGTTCAAAGTTACCCAGCCATTTAGGGTAACTTTGCACCATATGATACATTTTTATATAAAATAATTAATTATAAAAAAGTATTGTAGTCAGGACAACTTTAAATACCAAAAAATGTTTTCAGATAGGTAAAGACTGCGAATTTACATTTCCCAACATCACAAGATTCGTTTAATTTATGATATTACAACAAATATCAGGCATAAGAAAAGTGGAAGAATAGAACCATGAACATTTAGAAAAAAAACCTGTTTATTGTTCATATAAAACATAAAAATGCAGTGAAAAACAATTTTCAATGTTTTAACTCTATAATATATCCATAGTTACAGTAATACATACAAGTACTAGTATTATTCAAACAAGAATAAAAAATGTCGAACGTATGAAATGTCAAATTTGAATAGCTCCGCCCCTAATCACGCCTCTAAATGAATTTTATGTATTTTACACATATTTGTAAAAATATTTGCATGTCATATCTAATGCACAATTTCGGCATTTATATAAAATATACGTGCAAATATGGGAAATTTTCGGCAGTAGCACCTATAATCAGTAAATTACAAGCATCAGTGTAACTTTGAGCCGGCTCAAAGTTACCCTGAAAATGCGGTAAAATGCTAGTGCTTTCTTATTTTACATTTTATTAACTATTAATAAATAAATAATCACAAAATATTAACACATTTACAACATTTAGATAATAATATGTCTGATAAATGAGTATATTGTTACTTACTATGAAAATTTAATTGTATTACAACTTCAAAACAGCATTCAAAATTAACTTGAAAACAGTACTTCACAAAAATAGTTAGATGATGAAATTAATTGCACATAATGTTGTTAATTTATTTTCTAAGATAAAGAGTAGAAATCCCAGTTTAGAACCTTGCCAACAGAGCACAGTTCTGGAGTTCATTTAGTCTTTTAGAGTCAAAAATATTGAAAAATAGGAGGTGGTGCAAAGTTACACCCCGTGGTTCAAAGTTACCCTGATTGACTGTATTAATTTTAACAAATATCAAGATATAGATTAACTCGTTTTTAGTTCGTTTAATTGACTGAAGCAGAAATTTGAGATGAAAATCAAAGTTGGTATAGTATTGAACTAATAATATTGAACTATTAACATGTGTAACTAGTTTTTGAAATATTAAGATGTATAAGAAAGAATAAAGTTTTGGAATTGGCACATCCAAATAGTTTTTTATATGAAGTCAGTTTGACCTGTGATTTTAACGTTACCGACTATTAGAATAGCATTTTGTAATATTTTTGCCATGCATATAAATATCACCATGTATTTCTGAGTATAACGCGCTTCTCAGACAATTTGTATTTAGTTCCCGAAACATTGTTTAATAAAATGTAATTTTTCATTCGTTCAAATTATTTCACATAATTTATCAAAAGTAGTTTCTGGTTTGAATTAACTTTGAGCCGCGTGTTATACGTCACTATTAAGGGTATATAACTGGTATTTATGAAGAAAAAAATCAAATGTAAACCAACTTTAAATGTTGCTGAAAAAAAGTTTTACCGTAAGAACTAAATTCCAAAGAATTCCATTACTTCAAATATTTTTTACGACATAATATTTGACACAAAAAGCACAAAAGTGATAGCATTAAGATCCTGTCAGCTATTAATTTAATACGTTTCTCCGCGCCGTTGGCTACCATTATCTATTAATTGCACTAAGCTGACACGAAAAGATTTAGCTTGATTTACTAAATTGTCAGCTGATGTGTCGCCTTTTGTCTGTCGCAAGTGTAGTTTCTATATGATTTCAGAAAACGTTAAAGATTATTTTTATTTGTTTTTCTATTATATTCACCTTTTAATAAATTATTACAAAAATTATAAAAAAAAAATGTATATTTTTTCTGATTCAGGTCACGAAGTAGAGTTTTTTCTTAACTGGAAATAATATTTGCATATGCGATATTCATTAGATTAAGATAAAACTAAAAGTTAATCCAATAAGCAACAAAAAGATATTGAGAGATTATGTAGCAAATTAACACCTTGTAGTAATATACTAATTTCAAATTCTATTTAATGAAAACTGTAAATTAAAACTTTAAAACAAGGTTGGTTGTGTTTATGACGGCCAACTATCAACACGAGAAATATAGGCCCTAAAGGGGTGCCCTTCATGTGGGTCTTTATAAGGGAACCTAACCCGTATTTACGCTTGGATATCCAAGGTTTCGAAGAAATCCATGAAAACTCCGGAACGATTAGGCCGACGGGCGCGATTGGGTTCGAACCTAGCACCTCCCGTCTACAAGCTTCGAGAGCAGAGCCCGTCGGCCACTGGTGGGGCCTTTAAAACAGATGAAAATACGTTTATTTCGACTGTAGGCATGTTTCGGCTCCCCCCGAGTCATTTTCAAAACAAATAAATAAAACTATTCTAAATTTGCACTGTCTATGAAATGTCATCACTAACTTTTTCACGTATTTTACTTATTGGGCACGTCTATTTGAAATTAGTGCATAATAGCACTTAAAAAAAGACCAAAATACATAGTATTTTTAAAAATATTATTTTAAATTTAGAATATCGTATTTAGTAAAAGATATAATTTTACATTACAGTGTTGGTGTATTATAAGTTAAATGCAATTTTCTATAACAAACACTTTCATCCACATCGGAAAGTAAGAATAAAATCCATATGAGAATAACAGAAGCTATTAGTTTCTTAGCCAACAAACTGCAGTTCACTTTCTTCCCTTAACATTTATTTGATCGTCGGTGCGATTCCGACGCAAATAAATATTTAAAGACAATTAACGCAAATGTATCAACTCTGTATTCTGAAAATGTATCTACTCTCGATCAAGTAATTCATGAGGCTTAATTCCTCGAGGGGCGGGGGATATATTATATTCCACCTAATTTTAATTAAGATTTGCACGAGAAATTTTTAATAGTTATACTTTTATGACTTAGGTAAAAAATGCTGAAAAATATCTTTTCCTTATTTTGAAGTATTTTTTCCTAAATTTCCGGTGGGAATTCAACATTACAGAAACACAATTGCTTGCCCCTCAAACCGTTAAATCATTATCTGTATTGGTTGCGAATTCTTTACTGTAACCCTGTTTATGATCTATAGAATTTATACACAAGCCGCAGTGTGCAAAAATGTAGTTAAAACGCACACCATATATTATAACATCAAATAAATTTCATTATGTTTGTAATGGAGTTACATCATTAAAATATGCCGCAAACGCTTTTTTTCATAGACTATAATGTAACGGAATACTTCTGAGTGCCCCTGCAAATGAACCATGAATACTGTATGTGAATACTGTGTGTAACTTTAAGATTGAAGACAAATAGTTTTCTTTTTCACATTTTTGTATCACACAGCACACAAATGTTACAAACAATCACAAACACTGAAAAACATGTAGAATGATGAGGTGACTTTGGGGTAATAACCCGCTGTTAGAACAAGTGACGTTCATAAAACATCTTTTGGGGAATACTCCCGCTATAAGCAACAGAATAATTGGGGATAAGACCCGCTATAGCATAATGTGCCACAATGGCAGCTCAAGAACAACATACTATACTTGGGGATAACACCCGCTCGAATACACAATGTGCCGAAATGGCAGCTAAAGAACAACTATATACTTGGGGATAAGACCCGCTCGAATACACAACGTGCCGCAATGGCAGCTCAAGCCACAACTGAACTGGGTCACATGACCGCAAAGCTACGGAGCTCGTTCGGCATGCGCACAAGGTCCGAACATGCCGCCCCGCGTTGCAATGTGCGTAGCACATTCAAAATATTAAAAATACACTATAAATACAAGAACTAAATAAAATACCAATACCACAAAATAATATTACAATACAAATACAATAATAATAAGTAGCAACAATAAGGACTATACAATACAATAAAATTAAATTCTTTGTTACAAAATTTAAGCTATTTTCTAAAAATAGTTCTATATTGTTCTTAAGAAAAGTTGAATGTAAAATAACATGTAAATCTTAGGTGCACCTTAAAATACATAAACAATGAGAAATAAGTATATACATTAGATTTCATTAAATTTCTGAAGAAATATTTTGTTACTAAGCTAACGAAAATCGCGATATAAACCTTATGAAAAATCCCTTTTCTTTGATTTTTATATTTAATCTCAAAAGGGCCGCAAAATCGGCTCCTGTATGGTTAAACGTAAAGTTTGGAGTTACTCTTTTTGATGGGAGGTCACCCATGATTTGTTTAGCAGTAACCGGGTTGTTCTTAAAACAGACAACGTAATCATGCACTACTTTTCGCGCTAAATTTTTTCCACTTACGGGCCAAAACCGCATACGTACGTAATGGATTAAAGTTTGGGGACCAATATGAAAATACTTCCTGTGAAAATGCTCAAATATGAGTTTTGTGAGCTTACGGCCTTTCGGCAAAATGATTTGATGCTTCTTATCAAAGTTTAAATCTGAATTTTCCAACCTACCGCCAACTCTTAAGATATTATCTTGATCCAAAAAGGGGGATAAACATTTAATTTTACTGGAAGGGGGAACCCTTGATTCCCGTTTTAAACCCTTAATCTCTTCCTGATATTCTGCATTTTGTACTAATCTAATTAGAGAAACTTCTGAATTTTTTATTTCTGGGGTTGTGAGGCTGCCTCTGTGCCGGTCTGCTAACTTACATTTGCAATTGTGAAAAAACCTATAAACATATGCCAGTATGCGAAGAATACTATAGTATTTACCACTTATGTTGAGAAAAAAATTTACTTCTTCAGGATTCCTGAAAAGAGAAAGAGAAATATTAGAATTGAAATCATTACAGTTATTTTTATATTTTGATTTAGTCTCGGGAAAATAATCTGTTTCTGGCACAGAAATAGTTTCTTGCTCAGTCACTAAGTCATCAGCTGCTAGGAATTTTGGTCCCCTAAACCACATTGGATTCTCTACAAGAGAATTAACACTCGCACCTCTGGTCAAGAGATCGGCAGGATTGTCCTTGCTAGAGCAGTGATACCAAGAGTTCGAATCTGAAAGTGCATTAATCTCTATGACACGGTTAGCCACAAGCTGCTTCCATCGCTTTAATGATCCTTTGATCCAGAATAAGGTTATTTTGGAATCCGTCCAATAGTACACTTTCGATGTGATTTTTTGATCTAGGATGGGTTTTACTTTATTGGTCAGTCTTGCACTTAGTAAGGCTCCGAGAAGTTCTAGCCGAGGCAGAGTTATCTCCTTTATCGGTGCAACACGACTCTTTGAAGTCATGAGATTGACTTCCACACCACTCTCTCTTTTTATTCTCAGATAAATTGCAGATCCATACGCTATTTTACTAGCATCATAAAAGGCGTGTATTTCTACAGCTATTACTTGATTCAAGCAACCAAGAATTTTCCTCGGAATTTTTAATTCTGCTAAATTTGGAAGTTCTTCGAGCCACTTTAACCATTTTTCGTGCACATTAGTTGGTAACTGTTCATCCCATGCTGTCTTCTTTAGCCATAGTTCTTGGAACAGGCATTTTATTCTAATGGTGAATGGCGTCAGCATGCCTAACGGATCGAAGATTTTACCAACTGCTTGCAATAGTAGACGTTTTGAGCTTTTTTGCGATGACAAGAATTCTATTAAACTTTTGACTTCGAATGCCAGACAATCTTCTTCTGTTTTCCAGGACATTCCTAATACCTTGCTTAGATTGCTTCCTAGGCTTATTGCAGCATGTTCTGTTTGAATATTTAAACCTTCCTTTTGCCAGCACTTCAGTAACGCTTCATCATTGGTTATCCATTTTCGAAGAATCATTCCTGCTTCAGACATTATTTTGTTAGCATTCAGGGAAACATCAAGAGCTTCTTGCAGCGTATCTTCGCCAGATATAAAATCGTCCACATAAATATATTTATCGAGTAGGTGAACAGTTCTTGGGTGTAGGTTCATAAACCGCTTGATGTGCTCCTTTATTGTAGCAGATAGGAGGAATGGAGAGGCATTGACTCGAAAAATAACACGTTTGAATCTGAAGACCTTGAAAGATTTTAAACCATCATCATATCACAGAAAACGAACAGAATCCCGATCTTTTTCAGCTAGTGAGATTTGAAGGAACGCCTTCTCGATATCAGAAGAAAAGGCAATTTCGTATAATCTGAAGTGGATTAAAATATCAAATAGAAGTGGATTTAAGTTGGTGCCGGGCCATAAACAATCATTAAGGGACAAATCATTGTTATCATGAGAGCTGGCATCGAAGACGATTCGGACCTTTGTAGTAAGTTTATCTTCTTTACAGACCGCATGATGGGGCAAATAATAAACTGCCCTGTCTAAAACAGGTTCATTTTCTTGCATCTGCTCTATAATTCCTTGCTTTAAATATTCCGTGATTATTTCAGAATATTGTCGAAAAAGTTCTGGGTTTCGATAAAATTTTCTTTTTAGACCTTCCAAACGCTGTTTCGCAACATTAAAATTATCATTTAAATCCTTCCAGTCTCTTTTCCAGGGTAACTGAACTTCATAACGATCGCCTACAAATTTGACAGTTTTATCGAATATTTGTTGTGCTTGATCAGTTTCCGATATTTTCGGATCATCATGTTTTATGCCTATAGACTCAAGCTCCCAAAATTGTTTTAAATTATCATTTATTTCATCGAAATCTCTAACGAAATTGCACATAGTAATATTGTTTGTTTGCGTGTTCTCCTCTAGCGCCCCAGTTGGGATCCATCCAAAAACAGTGTCTTGCAGAAAAAGTTTATCATTTATCTTAACTGAATTATGCTTTAAAATTCTATAAAATAATTCAGCGCCAACCAATGCGTGAACTTTTCCCGGTTTGAAAAATGTGGGGTCTGCCAATTCCACAATATTCGGTAAATTAATGTCCGATACATTTAATTGCTTTGATGGAATTACATCCGTGATTTTGGGAACAATTAAGAAATCTATATTCTCCCTGAAAGAGCCATCTTCGTTTGTAATTACACTCGAAATTTTATTTTTTACATTATAAGTATAACCGTTTAATCCTGTAACGGGTACATTAATTATCCTTTTTTTAAATTTCAGCATGTCAGCGCAATCCTTAGTTAAAATATTGACATTGCTAGCATTATCCAAAATGACTCTAAACCTTCGTTTATTTCCGAAATTATCTTCTATAAAAACAAAGCATGTACTCAATAAAATTGATTTTCTTTCTTTACTTATATTATTCAAGGTCTTTAAAGATTCGTCATTATTTACCGAAATGTTTTTCATTTCTCTATTTACCGCACCTGCAAGAGGGGAGGAAATTTGGGGGGAAGCCAATTCATTTTTGGATTTATTTTCTTTTTCTCGATGAAGCCATGAGCTGTGTCGCAATCCACAGGTATTACAATTATATTTTGAAATGCAAGAATTTACGCAATGAGAATTATTCAAACAATTAATACACAGCTTATTTTTCTTCACAAAATCGTATCGTTCAGAAACATTCATTTTTCGAAACTGAGAACATTTGTTCAAATTATGAAAAGCCAATTTACACAGAATACAAGTTTTTCCATTCGATTTATCATTCGAATTTAGCATGAAATTTTTTTGTTTGTTCGAAAGAGGAATGTTTTTGTTTAAGGGTTTTGAAGCAGAGTATCTATTTACGCTTTCTAACGTAGAACTGCGGTTTTCCAAAAATGACATTAATTCATTAAATTGCGGGTATTCTGATTTTTTAATCGAATATTCAAATAATTTTCGAGATTCCTTATCTACCTTTTGCAATATAATATTGATAAGGATAGCATCAGACAGATTGTTTTGTTCATATTGTAATGCTTTTAAGGCCCTCAAATTTTTATTTACACATTCAATAAAGGATCTCAATTCTTTAGAAGACTCGTAATGTATTTTTTCATATTAATTATGGCCGATAAATGAGTGTCAATGAGCAAACATTGATTTTCGAATCTTTCAGTAAGTGCTGTAAACAATGACTGAAAGGAATCGTCTGGGCTCTCTAGTTGTTTTGCTTCATTTTTTAGCGATGCTCGCAAATAAAACAGCTTCTGAGCGTCATTTAACTGGGCATTATTGATAATTAAATTTGTAAATTGTACTTTAAAGATTGACCACTCTTCATATTTACCATTGAATGTTGGTAGTGGGATTTCAGGTAACTTAACTTTAATATTGTTCAAACTTATAGATTCAATACTATCAGCATGCACATTTATTTCAGAAACTTTAAGATTTTTAAGAAATAGTTGAGACTTACCTCAAGTTTCTCGAGACGATCTTCGAGTTCATCTAACTCGTTTTCGATTTCTGGTAAGTCCTTAATATCAGGGATATCATAATATTTATCCCGTATTTCCGACACTTTTGCTTGAAGCTCAGGTAATTTTCGAATCTTTATTTCGAGCTCGGTACTCGAGTAATTAACTTCGTCTGTATTATCTTTTACGAAATTTTCTAATTTCGTTATAGCACCTTTTAGAGCACCTTTTGTTCTATTTAATTTTTCCATAGCAGCTATTTCGCTGCGAAATCGACGGACCACAACAATGTATGTGAATACTGTGTGTAACTTTAAGATTGAAGACAAATAGTTTTCTTTTTCACATTTTTATATCACACAGCACACAAATGTTACAAACAATCACAAACACTGAAAAACATGTAGAATGATGAGGTGACTTTGGGGTAATAACCCGCTGTTAGAACAAGTGACGTTCATAAAACATCTTTTGGGGAATACTCCCGCTATAAGCAACAGAATAATTGGGGATAAGACCCGCTATAGCATAATGTGCCACAATGGCAGCTCAAGAACAACATACTATACTTGGGGATAACACCCGCTCGAATACACAATGTGCCGAAATGGCAGCTAAAGAACAACTATATACTTGGGGATAAGACCCGCTCGAATACACAACGTGCCGCAATGGCAGCTCAAGCCACAACTGAACTGGGTCACATGACCGCAAAGCTACGGAGCTCGTTCGGCATGCGCACAAGGTCCGAACAAATACTTCACACATCATTTTCAATACCAAACATGCCATTTTATACCTCAATAACATATTTTAATTACTTGCCAATCCGAGTATATTTACTCGAGTTGAGCACGGACAGACAACCATACCGAAGTCATAAACAGTTCTGACCTATGTTGCAAAGTGTTAAAAATAATCTTTTAATTTTGAAAGTTTTACTAGAAAAATTTCGGCCCATTCTCATGTTAAAATATAGAATACGAAATATCGACACATATATACATAACATATACGAACTAATTGGATTTGACAATCCCAAAATTTTTCCCTATCTCATAATTGTTAATAAATCAAAAAGCTTAATATTTTTAATTATTCATTTTGGAAACTTAGTAATTATCATATCTGCTATTTAACTTTTAATTACACTTAAAGTTTTCCGCCAGTAACATTTTAAAAAGCTTAGGGAGGAGGGAAGAAAATTAGTAATGATATCTAATCAAACGCGTAATATATATGAAAATCAGCTCATTGCAAATATTTCAATCTAAACTTACAAGGTGGGCATAATTAAACTGACGGTACTCAGAATGTTCTGTAGCGCGATATAGTTGCGAGAATGGCGCCAAATTTTGTTGGAAGATTAAACAGAAAGGGAGACGAAGAATTCCACTAAAAAAAAATGTAGTTCCAAAAACCACCGCCTGTGGAATATGTGACGATGTGTATTCGAAAAAGAGAGTTTCAAAAAAGAAGAATCAATACTGAAATAAAATTACCGTTTATTTAGCACATCCAACTCAGGTTCGACGTGCCCGTCGTTTTTCTGGACCACATATTGCATTCTGTGCACGGCATTTACAACAGCAGATAATAACATGTCTACAGGAATCCCTCGTACAGTTCGCGATATGTTATCCTTCAACGTAGCCAGGTCCTGGACACCTCCGTGATAGACCTTGGACTTTAGGTAACCCCATAGCCAAAAGTCGCAGGATGAAAGATCAGGGGTCCAAGGTAGCTATTCAGTTGAAAAACAGCGGGTAATGACTCTTTCTGTGGTGAATTTCTGTCTTAGCAGCTGCTGTAGCCGCAAAGCTATATGTGGAGGGGCTCCATCTTGCATGAAAATGTTTTTCTCCAGGCACTGTGTTTGCTGAATTGCCCAAATAACAAAGTTGTTTAGCATTTGGTGATATTTGTCTCCGGTAACAGAATAAGTTACATGTCCTGTAGGAGTAATGTTCTCATAAAAGAATGAAACGATGATCATATCTGCTGTGAAATCACACCAAACAGTTATCTTCTGTAAATGCAAAGGAATTTCTTCGAATGCTCTTGTGATTCTTAATATTTCTTTGAATGTTATCCAAAATTCGGAAGTTCTGGGTATTTAGAGTTCCATCCAGGTAAAAGTGGGGTTCTTCTCCCTATAAGATTTTCCAGGGCCAAGTATCATCCAACTCCATTCTGGCAAGAAAAGTGAGAACAAATGTCAATCGCTTATCATAGCCGGTGTGTCGTAAGTCTTGTACATTGCTGATCTTGTACGGACAGAAATGGATAATCTTTCGTAGGATTTTGAATACCGTACAATAAGGTATATCCAGATTCCGAGCTATCCCTCGAGCGCTGGAAGTGGTAGCAATATTGTATGGTGCTCTCTTGACAATCGCCGTTGCCACTTCTTCGATTGTATCCTTTGATACGGGTTTTCGTCCTTCACCTGACTGAACATTTACAGAACCTGTTTTCTCAAACTTCTCATCCATTGCTTTTAAACCACCAACTGACAAAGGACCGTTACCTTTACGCATTTTTTGTGGTTTCTAAAAGCACGAAGAGCGGCTGGCGCATTCCACTGGTTGACATAAAAAATTTGACTAGTACAGCTCGCTCGACTAAAGAAGGAGACATTATGAAAGATAACTTTCAAAGAAATTGCTTCTAACAGTACCACATTACCTTTTAATGCCGAACAAGCTAGCACTAGGCCAAAAGATGTAACGTGAAATTTGAATAAAAAACTTCTGCTGCTGCTGTTGCTTTCTTTAGGGCTCTGTAAATGAAATTGCAGATAAAGAAACGTTAGCAGTGTTTATGTAAATTGTTAGCTTTTTATAAACTGTTATCATTTTGAGCTTGGATTAAATTGCTAAATTCGTTAAATAAACGGTAATTATATTTTAGTATTGATTCCTCATTTTTTGAAACTCTCTTTTTCGAATACGCAGCGCCACATATTCCCCTGGCTGTGATTTTTGGAACTCAATTTTTTTTTTCGCGGAACCCTTCGTCCGAAGTCTTGTTTAATCTTCCTATAAAATATGGTGCCATTCTTGCAATTAGATCGCGCTACAGAACACTCTGAGTACCGTCAGTTGAATTATTTCCACCTTGTAGATTGGATAATTGGACGATTCAGCACAGTCATCCGGGGTAACTTTGAACCATGGGGTGTATACGGTTTTTTTACATTTTGGAATATCTCAATTATAATCACATGATAATTTCAGTAGTTTGGACTAAATATGTAAATAATAATTGAGCTGGAAATTTACACCGTTTAATGTTACATATAAACCTGAAAATAAAAATCAAAAAGTTTACTAAACGGTGTATAAAATGTTGTGAAGTCTAAAAACTACACAAACATTTAAATAAAGTTAAGATATTCAACGTTTCGATCATCATCTTTGATCTTCATCAGGAAAATTTTCTCCTAATGCTTCTAAAAACAGAGCAAACCGTCTTGTATCTAAAAGGTTCGTTTTATTTCCAGTCCAATATCGCTTTAACCAATCACAAGCATAAAAACATGCAATAGCACCATCTATCATGCAAAAAATAAAATAAAATTTCATATGATTTAAGTAAGGATAATGCCATGTCGTATTTTAGAATTTGCAACATTTTATACACCGTTTAGTAAACTTGTAATTTTTATTTTCACGTTTATATGTAAACATGTAAATTATCATAATATTATTATATTAATAACTAGATAGTGCCCGTCAAGATTTAACGGTGAATAACGTGAATGTTTCATTAGAATTTTTTTAGAATTTTTAATTAGTTGCTTTTAAATAAATTGTTGAATGACGAATTACGGGGCAAATTTCTATATTGCATAAGTGATTCCAATTTCTTTGAGGCGACAAATGATGCTGTTAGTCTAATCTATTCAATGAAGTGAAAGAATTCTGAGTTTAAAATTTACAATTTACAACCTTACATGCTTGCTTTTTATTAGAAATTTGCCTAAAAATACCGGGTAGACAATTTATTTTTACTTACTACGACCTCTTTCTTTTTCTTTCTTTTTTTTTTTTTTTTAATAGCAATATTTATTTTCGATTTTTTTTTTTTTTTTTTTTTTTTTTTTTTTAACTACACTACCACTAAAAGCTGCCATGAATTTTATTTTTATCTGTCTCATTCTCTAAAAACCTAAATTTGAAACTTGATGCAGCCAACGATTTATAATATATATTTTTTATTACTTCAATTTATTTAATATTTTTATAATTTTTTTAAATATTAAACCTGGATATCAAGGTAATTTCTTTTATAGCTCTTAAACGAATATTTTTCTTTCTTTCCGTTTTATATTTTACGCAAATGAATGGCACTTTTCTTTCAGACATATACCCATATATATTCATGATAATGGTAAAAAAATATAACGAAAATTGTAGATCATCTCAATTTATTTAATTGATAATTACTTGCAAAATATTTTTGCTTAAATATTTTAAATATAAAACATTTTTTCAAAATATTGTTGAGTGTTAAATTTATTTAATTATAAAGCATTCAAATAATAATAAAGTAAAAAATATTATACCTTCTCTTCCTAATAAAATACGTCATTATTGAAATAAATTATCGACAAAAATATTTACACATTTCGGCACGCAGGGCTCGAACCTGAGTCAGCTACAAAAAATCAGAACTTTAAACTGCTGGTTTAAGTGGCTACGCCAGCAGGAACTCCTCTTCATTCCGTCTAAATTGTAGAGGATCGAAAAACAGCTGACGCATACGCAAATGTCTTGGATTTGAGTTCTGATCTTACTTAAATAATTTTGCGTTTTAATATTTATGATACCTTATTTTTTCTAAAGAAGTAGTAACAACTTAACATGCTAGTTTCGCAATCTTAGTGTGTAACTATTGACATTTCATAAGGTGGATCACCAGCTATAACTTTTACTTTTATCCTCAAATCACTGCGTTTATCTTCTGTGTGTAATATGACCAAACCAGAATGATACTCCCGAAATAAACCGTATCTAGCTCTTAATATCGACATAATAAATTTTTGAATTATTAATAATGCTGAAAGAGCCAAATAATATTAACTTTGTGAAAGAAAGCAAAGCTTGTTTAGAGTACGATCGAATAGCAGACGAACTTAAAACGACTTCTACCTGTGATGTGATAGTTCAACTGAGCGAGTATCTTTGCGCATGTGCAACGCATCACTCCAAAGGCAGACTTGAACTTATATAATGCGCAAGCGCAACTGTAGAATTTTAATTTAAAATTACGGTTAATTAATAAAACATTTGAACAAATGAATATACGTTAACTAATCTGTGGCCAAATATCTTTCATTTGAAAAAAGATTGGTGTAATTTGATGCAGTAGTTGTAGACAATGTATGAATATCATCGGCTGTATCTTTTTTATGAATTACAATGTTGATAATAAATTTATAAAGGATATTTAACATACAAAATGTTGCATTTAGAAACATAATTTAAAAACATTCTGTTCGTTACTTCTTTTATTCAAATTAAACCCATACATATTAAATCAGTACTTATTTATTAGACTTATCATGAAATCAAAAAACAAATTATAATGTACAGTAATTTTCGAAAATTAAAAAGGAAATGCAATTAAGGCGCGTAAAATTAATTAACATACAAATGCATGATACATTTTTTTTTTTTTTACGTGTGATAAATATATTTTCTTTATCTACAAATACTTAACCTAAAACAATTATTAAAAGAAATACATCTTCTAATATTTTTCTTCAGTGTATCCAGAGTTAACTAATTGCATCATTAGTTTTAGGTACTGTTTGTTAATTCTTGCTTCTTTCATCTTAAAATGAGTTATTTTAATGTCAAAGTAATTATCTTTGCATGAATTATTTTTCATTTTAAGTTAAGGATATATTTTTTAAATCTTGCATTTTTGCTAATGTAAAAAAAATAGCATATTTTTATACATACAGGGTGACAATTATTGAACTATATGAAATAAAACGTAAAATATTTAAAAACTACTGAGTGCACAAACTTTATTCAACATGTAAACGTCACTACAGATATTCGGATTTCGGTTAGGATTCGGTTCGACATGGCTGTCATCATTGGCTATAATTTGGCGCAGACAAATAGTAAAATTCTGCATGACTAGCTGAAGTGTCGGAACATCGACGCTGTCGATGTCCTCCTGAATGACAGTTTTCAGCTCAGATATAGTTCTGGGTTTATTTCTCTACACATTGTCTTTAATGTAGTCCCACAAAAATGAGTCACATGTGTTGAGATCCAGAGAGTATGGCGGCCAAGCGAGTCCCATTCCAATGGCCTCTGGGTAACCCAGAGCCAAATGCGGTTCCCTAAGTTCTCCCCCAGGACATCAAATATTTCCTTGGTCCGATGGGGTCGAGATCCGTCTTGCACGAACCGCACCTTGTCGAAATCCGGGTCAGTTTGGATAATGGGGATAAAACCATTTTCCAAAACCTTCAAGTATCGTTCAGTAGTCACCGTGCCGCCAATGAATATTGGACCGATTATTCCGTGACTGGACATTGCACACCACGCAGTCGCACGTTGAGGGTGGAAAGACTTCTCGATCGCTAAATGCAAATTCTCAGTCCCCCGAATGCGTCAGTTTCGCTTGTTGACGAAGTTGCGTACACGTTGCGTGCGCATGCGCATACTAATTTCCATCATGCCCTGCGGCCAGACACGAAGTTTGAACTTCATCATACAAACTGTTCAGAAGTTATGACGGTTTAATTTCATATAGTTCAATAATTGTCACCCTGTACTTTATAATAATAATATTGTTATAAAAATGATTAATGATTTTAAAACTAAATATATAAAATATCTAGTATTTTTAAATTTAAAATTTTCAGATACATCTTATAGAAACTCCTCATTCTAATGATATTTAAGAAAATCTAATTTATATTTATAGAAAATAGTAATTACATAAAATGGCAAAAGAAACATACATTTTTGCTCTCTACGAAACAAATACGTGAACTATATACTGTTAATATTTCTAAACATAAATGTTGCATCTAAATTGTTCCAACACGTATCATTTTTACGAGAAAGAGTTTAATAATAATATCAAATAATGAAAGTCAATTATATTAATTTCTGCTGCTAGGTAAAAACAAAAATATAAAAAAAGATATTTTCATTATCTAATAATAAGAAATCAATAAAATATATCATAAAAAATATTTTTTTTATTTGGCACGTGCATTATTTTTTTGGCATCTCCCCCTCTTTTGTGTACAGAATTTTCCACAAATATATTCTTATTCCTTTTGCCATTGTATTAGTCCGAGAGCTATTAAACATTTTAGGGTAGGTATTTGAGGCACCCTGGAAATTTGTGTAACACTTTTTTGTAAGGTCTGAATGCAAAATCAAATGTCTGGCTAAAGGACCTTAGCCAACCAGTGAATTTTTAATTTTCAAAAATTTACATTGAAAAAAAAAGTTTTTGAGGCTTTTTGAAATTTTTATACCTTCAAATTTAGCATTTAATGAAATAAAAAAAATAATAATAGCGAGGCAATTTAGTCTTACCAAAAATTGTGCCAGAAGGTTTCAAGTTGTATTTTATAACTATCGATAAATAATATCTGAGGCACGCTGAGATTGAGACAGAAAAATATTTATGCTTAGAAAAAAATATTTTGAAATGGACAGTCAGTTTTAGTAAAACTTTCTACTTGCCAGACATATTGATGTTAAACACGAGTGCCAGTAAAACCGAGCTTGTGGTGTCTCGCGTAAGAACCGTTTACTGACTTGTGATACAAACAAAGCGTAAATCGCGTTGTAATGCCTCGCGAAAGGTATCTTAGTATGAATTTCAACTGGATGTGTGTGCAATCACAACAAATCTGATTTACTATTAATCTTTGAATCGCTCATTCTTTGCTTCGCGATTCTCTTTCTATATTCTCTATGATGTTCATCTAGGTTTCTTCTTTTATTTTGGCGTTTGATAAAGGCTAGAAGTTTGTCCCAGTGTATTTATCCTTGATGGACATAAATCATCAATATGAATAAATGTGCTAAAAATAAATTAATTTCTTCAATTACATAAGCAATATAACTTTTCAACTTAGCCATAAATCTCTTTATAGAATAATGTGCTTAACTTTGAAAACCTTTTGATGAAGCTACTGACTTTTCAGTAGCTAAATTAGACATAAACTACAGTAAAGGGTTTTATTATTGTGATTCTGTATCTTAAAATGAATTTTTTTTAATTCTAAAAAACGTAGCTAATCAAGAAAGAGCGCATATAAAAAAAGCTCTCTTACTAGAACGTAAATACGTGTTAAATAACTTAAAATGCCATTGCATCTTTATATGATAATACAAGTATAATTTAACATTTTTCTAATTAGTGGATGTAGAAGAAATAAGTTATAGAATACAATTTTCTCCAAATATAAGGAGATAGATGTGCACAATGTGGTCTTAGAGATACGATTTGTATAAAAAAGTAAAAGGTGTATTTGCCATGAAATGGACTTTCTTGTCACGTTTAGGGCAATGTGTGAATTCCTAATTTTAAGAAAAATTAATATATCCCTTATATATTGAAAAAAGTTAATTAAGACTCTTTTAACAAAATTGCTAACATAATATTAAGAAACAGTTATACAGTTCAAAGAACCTATTGTTTTAAGCCAGATTTTGGTGAATAAAAACTGCATGAAAGAAAAAGCAATAAAATAGCGAAACTAAAGTATTAACGACAAAAGAAGTTAAATCCTTTTGTTTTAGAAGTTTGAATACATATTATATATATACATATATATATATATTGAATATATATATATATATAAACTATTTATTGAGCATATACAATTAGCAATACTTGGCCAAGAAGTGGCTTTTACTATTTCTTCATGTTTGTATGACATTTTATCTAGATGTTGGACAATTAGAAATAATTTCAGATTTTTTTACTCTTCAAAATAATACTTTACAAAAATCTATAATTATTGCATTTAATTTTTCTTTATAAGAAGTGCGAGAGATTGTCGAATGAAAGCGAACTCCATTTTAATGGGATTCATGCTATGAAGAGCGTAAACATTGAAATTTTATGGTTGGCTGTTCAAAATAAAAAGGTCTGATTTTTTGTATGTTTTTTTTTACAGCTTTGCAGACATGCATCTAACAATGGATTTATTTTTTAAGCTGACTATTTTTTTAACCATTTGAAAATGATGCTCGCATTTTATTTTTTTTTAACGAAATTCAACGATATTCTTTAATTTTAGAAGAATTTTTATTTGAATAGGTAATAGAAAGACATAAAATAGTCAAAAATTGAAAAAGTTACAAAATGGGTAGTCACAAATTATCAGATATGGAAAAATCCAAAGCCAAAGAGCGATTCCGAAATGAAAATCGTATTGCAAAGCAAAAATCGAGGTCTTCAACTCATTATGTAGACCATGAATAGCATGTATTGTAAACTTGTACGTAGCTTAAACTCACTTGAATAAAAACAATAAACAGAGTTCAATATTATGGAAAATAAAATCAAGCGTATTACAGCGTAATATTATAAACAACATTTAGTAGCTTCAAACTCGTTCTTATTTCAGAGTTTTGAAAAGTAGGTAACCTTAAAACAATATAAAGTATACATTTAAGCACAGAAACTATATAACTGCCAGTATAGAAATATCGTGAAGACTGCTTCATTATGTAGCCTAAACTGTAATATTTAAACTTTACATCAAAAGGGCTGCACAAGATGGAGTCAAATCTGTGATTTTTCCATTTAACTAGAACATATGGCTTACATGTATGTATAGTGCTTTATATACTGGGTGTCCCAAAAATGACTCATGAATTTTAAAATTCTATAACTTCCAAACGGTGACATATATTAAAAAAATTCTTGCAGGAGGGTTATGCATGATACCAGGAGATTTTGTACTGTGATTCTTGATTTTAGTTCGAATTTCCAGCAATAGATGGCACTGAGAGCAATAGGCGCTCAGACCAGACCGGATTTTTGGAATTTTGGGATCCATCCAATACATTTTAATCAACTTTTTTTTCGCCTGGAAGAAGAAAGAGGCCAAAAAATCGAGACTGGATTTAGCGGTTATTTCTTGCAGCATAAAAACGCCTGATATATTACATAACATTCCTGCAGCAATTTTTTTAATATCTGTCACCATTTGCAAGTTATGGAATTTTAAAATCTATCAGTCATTTTTGGGACAGCCGGTACATACACCATCTGTTTTAATAATATTACATTAGAAAATAACGATTATTTTTACATAGTGCAGTTTCCCCTTTATTCTTAAATGTAAGAACTTTATTTATAAAACATACTTTCTTTAATGATTTTTTTTTTTAGAATAACTTGAAAACGAAATTTGTGAGAAACATAATGAAACAGCAAATAATCTAGTTAACTTCAGTGGAATATATCTACATTGAAGTTTCAGAAAATATTGTGTTAACAATATACAAAAATTAACATATAGAGAAATTAACATAAAGAGTGTTAGAAATTCATGTAAGAATATTTCACAAACTCGCAAATATTACAAAATATTAAGATTTAATTAATAGTTATTTATTTAAATTTGTCATGCAATAATTGTGGATTTTTTTTTTTTTTTTTTTTTTTTTTTTTTTTTTTTTTTTGTTTGGTATAATTGTTCGTAAATATGTTTCATTGTAATTTCGTTTATAGTCAAAAGTACCTTTTTTGTCGATGTCTTAATTATTTTAAGGGATTTTTTATGGTAACAGAATTACACTTTTTACTTTCTTCTGTCTTTACAAGAAGAAAGTATTGGATTCATGAAAATTTTCGAATTCCGGTTTTCGACGGATTTACACGTTTTAGAGATCAGAGAATCTGAAAAACATGTTTTTACAAACTGTCTGTCTATGAGTCTGTCTGCGAGTCTGTGATTTTGTGGGCGCTCTATTTAAAGAACTAATGCACGCAATTTAATAATAATTTATATTCAGATAGTCCCTGATATAGATTGATGCTGATTATTTTTTCGTGTAAATCTACAGGTGGCGCTGCTATGTTGCTTTTTTCCAGAATTCCGCCCCAGCTGTATCCCAAGAACTAATACATGGATTTTCATAAAACTTCATGTTTTCTTAGTCCTTGACATGGATGGATGCTGTTTACGTTTCGGTGCAAATCGCCTTACAGGTGGCGCTGCTATGCTGCATTTTGCAGTATTTACGCGATTTCTGCAATAGCTCTACCTCAAGAACTAATGGACACATTTTCATCAAACTACAGAGTCAGTTACTCTTTGATATGAAATGATGCTGACTACGTGTTGGTGTAAATCGCCCAATAGGTGACGCTGCTCTGCTGCATTTTGCACTATTTTTTCAATAGCTCTATCTCAAGAACTAATGCAGGAATTTTCATCAAACTTCAGATTTAAGTATAATTTGATTAATATTGCTGCTGATTATGTGTTGGTGTAAATCACTCAACAGGTGGCGCTGCTATGTTGCACTTGTCATGATTTGCGAAAAAGCTCTATCCCAAGAACTAATGCGCGAATTTTCCTCAAACTTCATATTCAGTTAGACGTTGACATAAGTTGATGACAATTTGGTTCGGGTGTAAATAACACAATAGGTGGCGGTGCAATGCTGCATTTTGCTGGATGTACACGATTTCAGCGACAGTCGTACCTCGAGAACTGATGCATGGAATTTCATCTTTTTAGAATTCTCATGATGAACACAGATTGCCTTTTAATTTGGCACTGTGATAGCGAATTTTGAAGTATTGAAATGTATGAGATAGAAGAAAGTTTTGCGATGGCCACAAAATACTAGTTTTGTTATTGTTGTTGTCATAACGAAATCAAGTCGACATTAGTATTGGAAATATTATTAACAAATGATTGTTGTGTTTTATTTTGTTTAAAATCTGAATACCAGAAAAATTAAATTATATTTAGAACCAGTTGTAGTAGTACGTGAAAGATATCAAATGAGGTGTGCTCATACTATAACTAGTTTTAGAAATATACAGATCATGGTGAAATTTATTATGATTGCATATAGCAAATTCATTACTACCGAAATAATATGACTCCATCTTAAATATGATGTAATCACCATAGCAACCTAGGTTCATTACCTATCATGGAATATCATTGAATTAATTACGTATGATAAGACTAATTAGAATGAAAAAACTTTTATTAATAAATTTTTAACATTTGATTCGATTTTCATAAAATTGGAAATGACGCGACCAAATTCTGCAACGACTATTATATGAAATTTCAAGCCATTCTGTGGGGACGTTTTTGTGCTGTTATATGCGGACAGATGGACAGACTGACTTACGGACGGACCAGACATCTACTATAGGTGCTACGTATTTGTATAATTCGAATGCACTTAAAAATCGCTGCATACTTCACTGTAAAATTACCTGTCTAAATTACTGTGATTAAAAAGAAAAGTGTTTCTTATATACTTGCAATAAAATATGCAACTCTACATTTTCATTTTAAATTTTACGTATGATTTATTTTTATTTTTGATTCATTACTATTTTTATTCTTTATGTTATGTGTGCTTCAAAAATTAGTTATACAAAAAAAAAAAAAAATATTTTTTTTTTGCTATTTTTCGCACTTTTGTTTCATATTTCATTCGGTTTTTTTTTTAGATTTTCATTCAGACTACATGGAAGCGTAGTTCACGATACATTGCACACGATATAAGCTGTATTGTGCTCGATAAGAACAACAATACAAAATATGATCTAAACTGAACTGGTTTATGCTGAGAAAAAAAATATTAACCTAAATTAAAAAATAAGTCGAAAAATAAATATGCAACGTCACATTTACATATAAAACGTTATAACAACGTTACACATTAACTATCCAACGTTACTACGTTACATTTTTAATTGTAACAATACAGACGTTAGTATTTGAAATTTTTTTTCCCTATGAATATTATAATATGGGTTCGTACACTCGTTTTAATTTCAAATTAATCTAAGTCTACATTTTCTGATTAAAAATTTCTGTTTATTTTTTTTTTAATTTAGCTTAAAGAAAGACTTATTTTGAAATATAAAATAAATCTCTTTCAATATAATGAAACTTTAAATAAAAATCAGACAAAAAAAAAAAAAAAAAAAAAAAAAAAAAAAAAAAAAAAAAGATTAAAAAAATATTAAAAAAAAAAAAAAACAAACTTTAAACTACACACTATAATCTGGTCAAGAATATGCAAAAGAATATCAAATTGATATGACTGGTTTTTGATCCTATAATACTTTTTTAACAGAACTAATTTGATCAAATTTAACTTTAAAAAACGCTAAATCAATTATTTCGTTTAAAAACGGTCTGTTTCAGCGTGCTTATCATACGTTTCTCTGTACAAACCACTAATTTTGATTTTTTAATCTGCAATATTATACGTATAGAAGCTGCGAAGGAGCCTCGGTCACAATACTTCAATTATGGCAGCGGTAGCAACAGTTATATATTTTTCTATTTTCCTATAGATTTGAGAGATGTCAGCTACTGAATAATTCATTAAATTAGTCAAATATTTTGTATGTTTTTCTCGAAGCTGTGCATACTTATAGATAAAATGCTAAGAAATATAGCCATGTATTATATATATAATAAAGAATTTCATATTTTATAAAGAATATATGTTATTTATACAGGGTGCTTCATAAATATCGAAACAATAGGCTATCTCCTTAAATATTGCCCCTAGGCACATACTTCTAATTGCAAAGTTTCATAAAAAAAGGTACAAAATTTGATGAGATAAGTTTCAACTCCATGGGGGGTCTATATGAGAAAATACAAAAAATAAGTTTTTATACGGCCACCGTAGAGTAAAATTTCCAATTAGAAAAATTTTCCTTATCCATTCCTGAAATAAACACAAAAAAATTCATCTCGATATCTTCAAAATTCGCAGAGATATCAAAATCCAAAATTCGTGACTTACACCATTTATCCATGCCTCTGAGTGACGAGTTTTTGGCTCATTTTTAATGCAAGATAGGGATCATCCACAAATTGTACATTAATAAAGTCGAAATAAGACAGTGCCTCTCCATTGGACATAAAATAGTCAGTTTATAGATTTTACGTTAATCTTGTTTTCAAAGTATGCTGGTGGTCTGCACTAGAGGTCTGCATGGGCTGAAATATCTAGGTCCTTTCCCGTACAGACCCATAGGAAAAAAAGTTCGGTCCTGCCTGGAAAAAAGTTCAAATTGTAGCCTGGCCCGGCCTAACGGACCTGAGGAATTATTTAAACAGCCATAACTCTGCGAGTTTTTCAGATGTGAAGGTGCAATTTTTTGTGTTTAATTCTGGAATGGATAAGGAAAGTTTTCCTAATTGGAATTTTTACACTACGGGGACTATATAAAAATTTAATTTTCGTATTTTTTCAAATAGACCCCCCGTGGAGTTGCAACTTATGTCATTAAATTTTGCACCTTTTTTAATGAAATTTTGCAATTGGAAGTATGGGTCTAGGTGCAATATTTAAGGAAATAGCCTATTCTTTCGATATTTATGAATCATGTGTATATGTAATATTTGTACTTATGAAAATAAATATGTTTATCAACATCCGATATTTCGAATACATAAATAATTTATTAACAAAGGATATTAATAATTGCATTAGTAATAACAGAAAAAATGCAAGTACCATGTGAGAAAATTAAGAATGGTATGGTTTTCTGAAGCTGTGCATTTTCATAAACAAAATGCTGAGCAATAAGTTTTTTCTGTTTATAATAAATAATTGATTAGTTTTTTTGAAAAAAAAAAAAGATTTTTGCTCTTAATATAATATTTATAGATATGAATATAGACATATATGTATCAACGCGGGATATTTCAAATAAATAAGTAATTCAGTAAATAAGAAAATTAATAATAATTGCATTAGTAATCGCAAAAAAAGGAAAAAACGATGTGTGGAAATTAAGAATAGTATTGTTTTTTGGAACTGAAAACAAACTCATAAATAATATAGTGAGCAATATTGTCATTTGTTCTGTTTATATAAACATTAAATTAGGCATGAAATGCTTCTGAAAGGAAAGAAGTGCTTCTGCTGTTCTACTTTTGTGGCAGGCATATACTCAAAACATTTACGAAACATGACGTCGTACAGAAGCAGTCATGCATGGTCCCGCGGATAGAAATATGATTAAATACCAGTGGAAAAAACAATGTCTACCAAACTGTATACGTATATATATATGTGTGTGCATTTATTTAACAGAAAATATATACATCATAAAAAAATATTACTTGCGGATGTAATTTTTTCCATGTTGTGATAGTAACATTTTATCTTTTCTAGATAGTTTGAAATATTAGTATTCTATTCAATGAACATCCAAAGAATCGTTAAAACTACAATAAATATCTACCCTATATATATAAAATCCTAATGAAAAGAATTTGTGAAACGATTGATTATGTTTCACACCTATTACTCCTAATATACGGAATCTTTGTCGGTAAAATTAACAGCAATATCCGAAATGTTCTGCGTTTATGAAGAATGGTATTAGAATTTTTAAATTTGAATTAGTTTTCAAGATATTATTTTATTCTAGTGTGAATGATATTTCTCTAACGACGACAAGTAAATGATTTCATCACTGGGGAAAAGGGAGATAAGCGAGAAATACAGGGTGACAATTATTGAACTATATGAAATTAAACCGTCATAACTTCTGAACAGTTTGCATGATGAAGTTCAAACTTCGTGTCTGGCCGCAGGGCATGATGAAAATTAGTATGCACATGCGCACGCAACGTGTACGCAACTTCGTGGCGCATTCGGGAGACTGTGAATTTGCATTTAGCGATCGAGAAATCTTTCCACCCTCAACGTGTGACTGTGTGGTGTACAATGTCCAGTCACGGAATAATAGATCCAATATTCATTGACGGTACGGTGACTACTGAACGATACGTGAAGGTTCTGGAAAATGGTTTTATCCCCATTATCCAAACTGAACCTGATTTCGACAAGGTTTGGTTCGTGCAAGACGGAGCTCGACCCCATCGGACCAAGGAAGTGTTTGATGTCCTGGGGGAGAACCCAGGGGAACCGCATTTGGGTTTGGGGTACCCAGAGGCCATAGGAATGGGACTCGCTTGGCCGCCATATTCTCTGGATCTGAACACATGTGACTCATTTTTATGGGGTTACGTTAAAGACAATGTGTACAGAAATAACCCCAAAACCATATCTGAGCTGAAAACTGCCATTCAGGAGGTCATCGACATTATCGATGTTCCGACACTTGAGCTGTCATGCAGAATTTTGCTATTCGTCTGCGCCACATCATAGCCTATGATGGCAGCCATATCGAACATGTCATAACCGAAATCCGAATATCTGTAGTGACGTTTACATGTTGAATAAAGTTTGTGCACTCAGTAGTTTTTAAATAATTATGTTTTATTTCATATAGTTCAATAATTATCACCCTGTGGTCAGATTAACAGATTGTGGTCAGTGATTATCAGATTTCTTGTTTTTCGTCATTTTCAAATTGAAATTGAAATTATCTTTTATTTCAATTTATTTAAAAAACCAAAAATAGTCAGTTGTTCTCAACCTGGGCATTAATTCCATAGATGTAAAATTCCATTTTTGTGGGAGGGAAAGGGGTAAAAAGGGATTATTAGATTTGCTTTCTGTCGCCAGTTTCATATTGAAATTGTAAAGTGTCATTATTAAAATCAGAAAGAAAAATTTTATTTAAGAACTAAATGTTCACTCAAAACTGATCACAAATCAGTGGTGTTAAAAGCAAAAACTAGGGAAAATTACGTCAAAATATTTACACGTAAATTTTTGAAAAAGTACATAATCTTTAAATTAATAAAATTATTTCACAAGAAACGCATTTAGAGGTGATAATTACATCATATGTAAAATGACCAAATATTAAATATCATCTTACTTAAAGTGCCTAAAATAATGAAATTATTACGCATGAAAAACTTTTAAAGATGAATTTCAGGTCATATTTAAAAAACACAAATTATAACTTTCCCAACCACTTTTAAATGAAATAATACATGTACCCATGAATCTTAAATGCGAAAAAACTTTAAAATAAATAATTACGCGAGAAATGCATTGAACAGTGAAAATTCCGTCATAAATTAAAACTAAATATTTCAAACGATTTTCATTCCGGGGAATTTTAATGTGACGTCACATGGTAAAAAAGTAGTGCGGCTAGCAAATTTGTTTATAGATTGCGCCACTTGATACAGCAGGTATAAATACAGCTAAATGTATGCGCAAAGTACTTTCTATTTTGTATGAATTACTAATCGATAAATACATATTAGAAAATTCGGATATTCTTATTAATTAATATATACGATATACATTGTAAAAATAATATAAAAATATGCATAACGGTGTATTAAAATAGAGAAAAGAATTCTTGAACCAGATATAACTGTTCCTGGAAAATCTTAAACTTAATCAAAACATAAAGAATAAGCGTAAAATTTCAAAACACAATGGTTTTCAATACTGCGGTATTGAAAGCTATTCCTGAGCAGACTGAGATTTTTAACCTTGAACCTGAAGGAGGACTATTGTCCATAGTGTCGTTATAAAAGTGAGAAACATAGCGACATATTTAACCGAACCATTTTATACAAGCTGATTTTCAAATGTCTAATTGATGTTATTTATCAATACCGAAAAGCCATTAGTTGTAGCTACATGGATAACGTGATGGATGAGGTCGTTGTAACAAAATATGCCCCGTTCAAACGGACAAGCATGGCAACCTGATTACAGAAGATAGTCGCCGTTATAGTGACAATATCGTTCGATCTTCTATGACCATGGAATATATTTTAAAGTAGGTTTTTAGAGACAGCAAAGTTTTTAGAGACAGTCGGAATGCTGGTAGACGGGCCACACTCTAAGGGGGCTGCTCCCCCTAGTTGATATAAATATATTTTCCTTAATCATTTTCATTAATTTTTGATATAAATTATCTGGTTAATCAGTATCTCATTCTTTTCACACAAATTTTCCTGGCATCTATTGAATGAGCTTTTTTGATTCAGGTTGTTAAATATACAAGGAACACAATTTAAAATTCATACAGAGTAAATTAATCGGTTTTAAGATGTAATATATTTCTTCTACTGTTACTGTAGTAAAATTAACTGAAATTTTTCAAAACGTAATCTGATAAAAATACTGAAATATAATAAAACAAATGATAAAACCATATACAACAAATGGAAAAGTAAATATACATACATACATATATATATATATATACTAGAAAGGTAGCCCGTCAAAAATGACGGAAATTTAGATATAAAGATCTATACAACTCATGTGCAAGAATATGAGTTTTCTCGTCTTTTCTGCAGTGATAGATGAAAATAACACATTTTAAGAACGAAACATATTTATGAAAAACTGTGTACAGTAGAAGACCACTAATCTGCAGAGTTTGGTTCCAAGTGTTATGCAGATTTGAGGCTCCTTGCGATCATGTCTATTCAATCTTTGTTTACATTTTTTTAAATTCATATACTGGACAATTTAGATTGTTAAGCCTTAAAAATAAATAAATTACACACTTAAGTAAGGTAAGAACTATTAAATTATCGTATACGATTTCATGAAATGGTATTATATGTGTGTGCTTCACGATCTTGGTTACGACTTTGGCGAAATTGGCTGCAACTGTCATAATTCTAATAGTATGGGCCCCTATAACAAACAAATAACCAGTTTTTAGTAAAATTTCTGATATAAAGTAGTTTTCAAAAACTTGTATAAAATTGCAGGCCATTCTCATGTTATGCTAGTCATAGGAATAATATTTCTAACACTGAAGAGTTTCCATGTATATATGGAATTTAGAAAAGCTTCTCCAAAAGAAAGGTCCTGAAATGACATTGTAATTCCTCTAACTTCAAAATTTAATCGGGCCCTGATGTTGTTTACTGAAATCTAATAAATACAGTTATTTTGAGTATTACAACAGAATTAAACAGCTAAACTTATTTAACTTAAACTCGCTGTTACTTCCCGATGTTATTTTTTAGTATTAAGAAAGAAAATTATTTAAATTTTTCAAATCATGCACATTTATAATTTTTTTCCGCCTTTAATAACTAAATAATGAAAAAATATGCTTTTGTTCTGAGTTCATAAATATGACAATAAAATAATGTAACTAAGAGCCATTGCAAAATTAAATCTTTGTGATTTCAAACCATAAACAAATGATACCGCCACCATTTTACTAACTATGACGTCATTAGAATATTGTCCATTGATTGTTGGAGAATTTACTTTGTGAATGATTACCTCAATGATTTAATATTTTTTACGGTTCACGATGAATGAATCACTTGTGTTTGTTTAGGTTTATGGAATGAGATATTAAGCCGTGAACCTAATTTCAACTAAAGTTATCCAAGGCTATATGTATTTTTAATCTAAATTAAAAACAATGCTTTGATCTCGAAATAAAAAGTTTTAGTTTGTATAACTGGTTATTTCTGTTAATTATTTATTTAGGTACTTTTCCATTATACCGCATTTTTAAAAAAAGCTTGGCGTAATTCGGGCATCAGAAAGTGAGATATGTTGCCAAAATATATAAACAGCTATGAAAACAAATCTAATGAACTTTCATTTTTGTTTATATATGCACTTATATACATAAAAAGGAACATATGTCATATTCGCCCCATATTGGCGCTATTTTTTTCGGTTGCCAATTTGGCGAAAACATCAACAGCATAAACAACATAATCCGGGTTACCACATCAAGCAAAATAACGACACTTTGGCGCAAGTTAAGTACGTGTTGCCTATATGATATTGGCGACAGAAAAAAATCGCGCCAATATGGGGCGAATATGACATCTGTACCCATAAAAAATCGTTTCTAAATATATATAATATTTTTTTAGATACAAATTACGCCACAGATTTCAGATACGAACCGGGATACCTAACTGACGCTAAAATGGTGTTATTTTGCCTGGTATGGTAACCCGGCTATTGTTTTTTATTTATTAATAAATTGTTTATTTACTTTTTTTCTGTTTTTAAATTATATAAACTGTTTTGTACTATAGTTATTATTCAAACTTTTGGTACAGATGTCATATTCGCCCCATATTGGCACGATTTTTTTCTGTCGCCAATATCATATAGGCAACAGGTACTTAACTTGCGCCAAAGTGTCGTTATTTTGCTTGATGTGGTAACCCGGATTATGTTGTTTATGCTGTTGATGTTTTCGCCAAATTAGCAACCGAAAAAAATCGCGCCAATATGGGGCGAATATGACATCTATGCCAATCTTTTATCTATTTATAGTTATTTCCTTTTCAAAATGATAGCAAATAATTTAAAAATATATAAGTAACTGGTATTCGAAAGCGAGATTTCTGCCAAATTGGCGTCAGAGAAAAATCACACCAGCCCCGATGCGTATATGACATCTGTGCAAAAATTACTTCTGTTTCTTTATAAAAATGGGTAAATAGCTTTTTCTACATTAAATAAATTGTATACATATGCAAAAAATGCTTGTGAGTATGAAGCAGTAAATAGGTTGTCAGAAAATACGTTGGCAAACTTCTTTCTCGCCAAGAAACTTTTCTCTGAAGTATTGTACATAAGCAATGATTGCTAGAAATTCATTTTTAATTATGATATGCGCTTTTATGTTTCACTACATTTATGCATACTATACCGTGTGTGTAAATGCTACAGTTCATATGCAGGGCTACGCAAAAGAATTCGTAAGGGTTACTGAGTATGAGAATAAATTGCTTAAAGGTGGTTTTTAAAGGAGTTATGCAGTTTTACGCTGAACTGCATTTAGTTTACTAAGAAATGTTTGTAGAATATAGATTAAATGATATACAGAGTCACGCAAAGTATTGGATACATAACCGTCTATGGATGATAATATCTGGAAATGTGATTTCAGTAGCTTTAAGAGTAGTTTAAATTAAATTTTAGCTAAATAGTGGCATGTAATAACGGTACTATTAGCTATGGACGGTAACTGCTGAAATCAATTTTTAAAATTTTTTATGAGTTTTCTAAAATGTTTACTTAGTTATCTTATTTCCCTAAATAACGAAGCATTCAGGATGTGTTGGAAAGTGTTTCGTATTCTATGCTTAACGCATGGTTTTTCTTTCTTATTTAGTCTTATTTTGCATTTATTTTATTCTTAATTTTTTAGTCTTATACTGCTTTATAGAAACATTGGCACAGTTGTCTTATATACCCCATACAGGAGCGATTTTTTTTTCCGACGCCAATTTGGCGAAAACATCAACAGCATAAACAACAACATCTGGGTTACCATATCATGCAAAATAACGACACTTTGGCGACAGTTAAATACCCGTTGTGTATATGACATTGGCGTCCGAAAAAAATCGCGCCAACATGGGGCGTACATGACATCTGTGCTGAAACTTTAATATTTAATGTTTAAACTCTTCGCTCCACTCGCCTTGCATATAGTATAAACTATAACACAGATAGCGCAAAATAATAGACAGTTTGATACTTTTCCACTGTAGGGGCTTTGGCGTTTTTTTTTAAAAAGCTTGGTGTAATTTGGGCATCAGAAAGTGAGATTTGGGTACTTTTCCATTATACGGATACCATTGTCGCCAAGAGTAATTGTTGGCGCAAAATGAAAATCACGTGAGTTGAGGCATTTGAAAAATAAAAGAAAAAATATTGTCGATACTAAAGTGAGCATTTAAAAAATATAACATTTGAAAATTCCAGACTTTTACGAACTATTTCATTAAATCACAAATATATACTTAAAATAATTGAACAAATAACTGTTATAAAATAAAGCAATAAAATAAAACTCATATTAAACTGCTGGCATAAAATTACAAATATCTTTTAGCATTTTGAAATAATTGGCGCATTAGCATACATTTTGGCATGGTGTTCGTATAACGGAAAAATATTGAGATTTGTTGTCAAATCATATAAACAGCTATGAAAACAAACTTGATGAGCGTTTTTTTATATATATATATATATGTGTTTATTTTATCTGTATATTATTCATGTTTTTATATACAAATTACATCTGTTTCTGTATAAAATTAGAGAAACGGCTTTTTTATGTTAAATAAATTGTATAAATATCGAAAAAAAAAATCGTATGTATGTAAAATGAAACAGTGGATAGGATCCCGGAAAATATGTTGTCAAATTTTCTTTTTCGCCAAGGCACCTATACTGGAAAAGTACCTAAAGCACATTAAAACCGCGCAGTTAGGAGCTCATACAGTACAGCGTCGTCTGTTGGCGGTTATTTTATTAGTAGCATCGGGAGGAAGATATAAAGATGTACTTTAAATTCTCACCCATAGATTTTGAAAAAATATCTTAAAAGAGCGGAGTTTAAATTAAATTTTGGTGACCTCCTTTATGAAAGATGAATGGTTTTAAATGGGAATTTCGCCAAATCAGCCAGCTATCGGCAAGTTGGCCAACATTTGGCGCTACTGTGGTAACCCTGCATTAGTATTTTTCAACAATTACTCATTTCAATGAGGCGGTCCTACCGGAATCGTGAGGGACACACAGAGACTTGGATTTTATATAAATAGATATATATATATATATATATATATTGTAGTATTTTTTGTAGTTTTCATAGTCTGACAAAAAAGATGGAGAACGTTAACATTTATTAAATTTATAACAAAGTCTGAATATTTAATGTTTGCGGAAGATATTATTTTACATTAGTAAAAAACAATGAAGCAAATCTCTCTTAAATCAGCTCTTACGCTCTTATGAAAACAACTTTGCAGTAGAAAGATCACATCTAACTCCCAGAAGAATGTGGAATTTTTGGCCATTTATGGAAAAAGTAGCGAACATAAGAATATATAATACAATAAAACCCTCATTTTTTTGGATTCTCTAACAATTTATATTTAAACAAAATCGTGTGTCTATTTGCAATGTATATCATTTTTTATATTTTCCTCATCATTGACTGATTTCGTATTCACATACGCATTATACATTGATAAATATATATTCTCATAGATAATTTTTTAAGTAATTACATAGTACATTATGATATTAACAGTATGTTTGCACACATGAATATAAAGCGCTTCTAATATATTTTTGTTTAAAAAAATATTATATTTTCATATTAATAAGATCATTTTTCATACAATTTTTTTCATTAGTCTTTTTTGAGATTACGTTTTGGGCAATATATTCTGTTTATATTCTGTTTTAATAAATGCAATCTAAAATAAACACGGTACAGAAAAGAAAGATATACACGATCGTATATTTATCACCAAATGACGCACACTTTTTTATAATACAGCGTCATTTATCATGCATCATTTTCTAACATATTTTTCGAATAAAAAATTTAAGAAAACGTTTGAAATAAATGTTTTTGTGTTAAAAAATAATGGTTATTATTAAAATTACACAGGATGGCAAGGTATTGCCACGTGGATTCGTAAATTTAAATTCAAAATAGTAATACAGTCGTGGCCAAAAGTTTAGGACCAACGTGCAGAAACTAGGGTTTTTAAAATTGAAACCACTGATAACGTCATAAATCAAATTGATTTTCGTCAGATGGCGTCATGGTACTGACAGTGGAGTTACTGTATTGGCTTTTTGTTTGAACTTTGAGTAATAAATGTCACAGGCGCAATTTATTGTCTGGATCTTAAATTTCAGTGGTGGTCCTAAACTTATGGCCACGACTGTATATCATGTGAGCTATTTCAATAGAATTATTTCCTGTGATTTATATAGATGTAAGCTTGAAGTAAACAGGTTATCAACACATAGAAAGAAAAACATATTTCAAACTTACAAATCAAACAAATTTCAATGGTACATATTAAAACTAATTTAAAACTTATTTGTTGCCGCCAATATTGCTCTCAGAAGCAAAATTTATCGCGTTATCTTCAGAAACTACCCAATTCTCTCTGCCTTCAAAAATATTAGAAAATTAAAAAAAAAAAAATGAAATTTTTTGAGATCACAACATCGGGAACGATAACATTTTCCCAGATTAAAAATAATTAATTATTCTCTTTCTCGTTTAATATATCTCTTGAACAGAACCTGGCAAATATTCCATGTGCAGAATTGAATAACTGTTCCCGAACAGACAACAAATTCACGCATCTTGCAATTTAAATCAAGCGTCGAACAGTTAAAATTCAAATCACCGTCTATCATACGCATCTCTCGTTTAATGTAAATGCTGTGGGGAAAATCACTGTCAGACACAATTTTTTTTTTTTTTTTTTATAATAAATCTTTTCCTAAAATTTCAAGATATAAAGTAACTTTGAATATTTAAATATGTGGTTATCATTATAAAACAAATATTGGTAGTAATAGGTAAAATAATAAAAGCAAAAGGGTGAAACAGCATAAGAAAAAATATGAGTATTTCATATAATATCAGAATTTCAATTTCTGTAAATTTCGCAAGCTCGCAAATAAAATGAAAAGCAATGTTATTATTTATTCCGGTTATAACAATATTTGACAATGAAGAGTAAGAAAATGAAGAGTAAGTTCTGAAAGAAACTATTGTACTTTAGTGACAAGCACTCAAGCAAACAATTTCCTGAACGTGACATAACAGAAAAACAGCGAAATATGTCCCACGGGAGAATATGTGGCGAATCTGACTCCAGACATTTAGAGAAATTGAGAAAAAAATAACAGAAATATTTCACAATTTATTTCAACTACTTTTCATTACAAAGATGTATCCAAAAATACATTCTTCAATGGATACGTGATTGACAGAAGCAATTGTGTCAGTTTATTAAGCCGTTTTTAAAATTTTATCTTAAATTGGCAGTCTGTAAAATTAAAATCCTGTAATAAATTTCAATGTATGCAGAGAGTTTCAAAAAATTATTATTATCTTCTTATTATTCTTTTCAAAAATTTGTATTATTATTGAAAAAAAAAATATGGTTAGTAAATTAATTAGATTTTGTTTTAAACATTTAAAGGAAGAATGTAGGCGAAACGACTTTAATTTATTTTATATTGATATTCAACTTACCTATAGTTGGTATTCTACATGTTATTAAAAAATGTATTTTTAAATATATCGATAACCCAATCCTCATATGAGATAAAACCAGAAAAAAATCAAGTTATCTTAAATTAATGATTATAAAGTGCCTACATATAAAGATCAATATATACAGGGTGTCCCCGAGTTCATGGGCAAAACTGTTAGGTAAGGTAATTTCACCAATTACTCAGATGTGTGAATAACAGCGTCTAGCAAGTACTTTACGTACCTTTTCGCAGATTCCGAATGTTTCACGAACATTTGCAGCAACGACTTAAAGATATGCAATGAGATCTTAATCAGAGACAACTAGTGTCTCATAGATGAGACATCTGGAATCTTCGAAAGGGGACGTCAATTACTAGCTAGCCAGATATGTATCGATGTTAGTGGTGACACATTTGAGCATTTACTGTAATTGTTATGTTAATAAAACGATTGTTTTCATTTCCTCCGCATTTCTTATTTTTCGCCGAAACTTTTCATTTCCGAACTCACATTGCTATGTCAAAATTGCTTCTTTATGTGTACTTTATCTTCCCTTACAGCTTGACCCATAAATTTGTTGACACAGTGTATATATACATTTGAATTTTGTTAATATCAAAAGCACGGGAATTACGAAAGTTGTCGTATTAATCGTTAATCATAATACCCATGAAGACAAAAAATATCTTAAAAGCACATACACTGTTAATCTAATGGAGGATTGTACGTGGTGATGGTCAAAGAAAAAACGTCTAGCGTAAAGAAGGGAAGGCTCTATAGGCGTAATGTAAATCCTCGCTAGCCAATGAAACGGTTAATTGAGGAAAGCAGTACTAGCTTCCCTGTTAACAGTTAGAAGTTCTTTGGGTAAATTATCGGTACCATGTGACTTTTTTCAGTCTCGAACCCGTATTCTGAATATCCCCCATTTTTCACGATATTTTTAACAGAGTATAGTCCGATAGTAGCGGACAATGTAGGATATTCCATCTACGTTATGATCACGTGGTCAAGGTAAAAACTTCTAGCGTAAAGAAGAAAAGGCTCGATAAACGTAATGTTAATCCCCTTCAGTCAGTGAAACAGTTCATGCGGAAAGCAGTAGTGGACTTTCTTCTTATCTGTTAGAAGTCCTTTGGGTAAATGGAGTATATTCCATCTACGTTATGATCACGCGGTCAAGGTAAAAACTTCTAGCGTAAAGAAGGGAAGGCTCCGTACACGTAATGTAAATCCCCGCCAGCCAGTGAAACAGTTCATGCGGAAAGCAGTTGTAGCCTTATTATCAGTTAGAAGTTCTTTGGGTAAATTACCGGTATCACGTGACTTTTTTCAGCCTCAAACCCAGATTTGGAATAACGTCCATTACCGGTATCACGTGACTTCTTTCATCCTCGAACCCAGATTTGGAATATAGTCCATTAGTATTATTAATAGCAAGGTTTTTGCTATTTCGAATGCCTTAATGTTATTTTATCCATCCTGCCGATACCTTTTCTGGAGTTCGAGTAAAATCCTTTAAGGCTACACATTGCCGGTTTTTGGGTAGATTTCGATTGAAATACTACCAATTGGGATCGTTCCTATGTTGGAATTGCTGAAATATTTTTTGCAGATCTACACCGATCATGACCCCTAGAGCCCAAAACCACCCTCAGTAAAAAAACTTTATCTATCTATCTATCTATCTATCTATCTATCTATATATGTATCATTTTCTTCTGGACACGAAAACTTTCATAATTCTGCACCAATCTCTTCCAAACTGATACATAAAATCAAAGGGCATAAAATCTCGGTCAAGTTCGTTAATCGGCAAAATCTGACCAAGGGGATGGAAATAGGGAGGGGTTTTCTGAAAACCGAAAACCCCCCATAACTTCTTAATATTTGTACATATCAAATCAGTTTAAAGTTTTTATTACTTCTAAAAATAGGGCCAAATTTTTATGTATCACAGATTTTCGATAAAGTTAAAAATGGGCTCAAGGGTCACAAAAAATAGGGTTTTGGAAAGAAAAAAAATCATTACTTCGTCAATTCTCAAGGTATCAATTCCAATTAATTTTTATTATAAATCTCCTTAATATTATCTACAACTTTTATATTCACAAGTTTTTGATAGGACCAATTCGTACCGAAAAAAAAAAAAAAAAAAAAAAAAAAAAAAAAAAAAAAAAAAGGGGGGGGGGGTTGAAGAAGTAAAAAAACCATAACTCCGACAGTTCAAAAGATATAAAATCCCCGTGAATTTATCATATATCTTCTTAATATTGTCTACAACCTCTATATAGACAAGTTTTGGATAGGACCAATTCTACAGCAAAAACAAATTAAAAATACATAGGAGTTGAAGAAAAAAATCTATCTTAGTGAGAGTGTATTCAAATCCAAACTGCTTATTTTCTGACTCATTTTACAATTCATTTTTGCTCTCAAAGACTTCCAATTGGTACGTTTTCTTACCCAGAAACTATATAATGTACCGTAATGGTCTAGATTTTTTGATAGAGGCAGAATATATTTTTAAAAATGCTGTTAAAAATGGCATTTTGAACCGAATTTACCGAAGCGGATAGTGTTGGAAAAATCATTGTATTAAGGATGCACTCAAATCCAAACTGCTTATTTTCTGACTCATTTTTAAATTCATTTTTGCTCTCAAACGCATTTAATTGGTAGATTCGTTTATTCAGAAACTATATAATGAACCGCAATGATCGATTTTTTGGTAGAGGCAGAATATATTTCAAAAAATGATGTCAAAGTGGGCATTTTGAACGGAATTTCCCGAAGCAATTGTGTTATCACTTTCTTCTGGACACGATAACTTCCACAATTCTGCAAAAATCTCTTCCAAACTGATACATAAAATCAGGGGACATAAAATCTCGGTCAAGTTCATTAATGGACAAAAGCGGACAAAGGGGATAGAAATAGGGAGGGGTTTTGTGAAAACCGAAAAAAACCCATAACTTCTTAATTTTTGTACATATCAAATCAGTTTAAACTTTTTATTACTTCTAAAAATAGCGCCAAAAATTCATGCATCACAGATTTTTGATAAAATTTAAAATAGGCTCAAGGGGCGCAAAAATAGGGTTTTTGGGAGAAAAAGTTCCTAACTTCGTCAATTCTCAAGATATCAAATACAATAATTTTTTTTATACATCTCCTTAATATTATCTATAACTTTTATATTCACAAGTTTTTAATAGGACCAATTCGTACCAAAAAAAAAAAAAAAATTAAAAACTAAAACAAAAAAGTGGGGTTGAAGAAGAAAAATTTTCATAACTCCGTCAATTCACAAGATACAAAATCTCCATGAATTTATCATATATCTTCTTAATATTGTGTTTAACATTTATATAGACAAGTTTTTGATAGGGCCATTTCTTACAGCAAAAACAAGTAAAAAATACATAGCGGTTGAAGAAAAAAATCATCTTATTAAGGGTGTATTCAAATCCAAACTGTCTATTTTCTTACTCATTTTTAAATTCATTTTTGCTCTCAAACGCATCCAATTGCTAGATTGTCTTATTCAGAAACTATATAATGTACAGTAATGATCGATTTTTTGATAGAGGCAGAATATATTTCAAAAAATGATGTCAAAGTGGGCATTTTGAACAGAATTTCCCGAAGCGATTGTGTTAGAAACGAAAAATATTGCCCTACTGAGAAAATAAGTGTTTATTAATCAAGTTTTAATTAATTGAAAGAAAAATAAAAACACAGGTCGCTTTTAAATCTTTTCAAAAATCACGTGACCATGTTTCATATATATATATATATGTATATATTTATTAAAAATGAATCTGAAAATGTGCCAGAAAATTTCGAGTTGTTGAGTCTGGAAAAATATTTTTTTTAATATCGCCTTAACATGATTCTGATAAAACCAGCTATTTTATAAAAAGGAAATAAAAACTCGTCAAAAGCAGACAGATAAAACTGTTAACGTGGATTTATATCTAATAAAGATTTAGTTTTTGTTGGTGAAATTAGTATACTTAACTTCGAAACCTACATCTGCCTGTAGGCCGGGCCGGCAGGGATTTTTTTTTATTGCTTCACATTTTGCGAAACCGCTATGTAAGGTTGCATAGGAGAAGCTTTAAAGCTGTTTCTTTTTCTTTTTTTAGCGACTTGAATGATCCATTCTTTTTGCTAAATGCGTGGAGTTACGTATTGGAAATAATCAGCTTGTATATTGTGCTGAAGTATAATGAAGTATCAAGTAATAACATTTTCATTTTTATATGACATGAAATTTCCTTCTATCTGACGCAACATGTTATTATTTTTCTACACTATATTTGTTTTTATTATACTAATTTTATAACATACATTTTTTTTAACATTTTGACTAATATGTCTGCGTTGGATTTTAAATTACATAAAATTATAAAAAGTAACATGACTGAGTGGCTAAGGCACCACACCGCTAATCGCTTCAGAGCGTAGATGGACTGCCAGTTCGACACCCGCTGGCTCCGTTGCACACTCTTTGTGGAGCTTCCGGTTGTAATTCTCTAGTATCGTGAACTTCCCTGTGGTATCTCGTAATTGTATATTCTTCTTGTATTTCTTCTTCAACCGCCTTTTTTTTTCTTTTTACTTTTTTCAGTAAATGTTGGTACTATCAAAACATTGTCAATATAAAAGCTGTAGATAGTATTAAGAAGATTTATAATAAATCTAATTGGATTTGATATCTTAAGAATTGACGATGTTGTGAATTTCTTTCTCCCTAAAATACTATTTTCTTTCTACCCTTTAGCCCTTTTTTAAATTTTATCAAAAATCTGCCATACATAAATTGTTGGTCCTTTTTCTAGAAGTAATAACAGTTTTAAACGGATTAGATATTTGTTATAAATAAGAAGTTGTGGGCTTTTTTTTCTGTTTTCACAAAACTCCTCCCTATTTTCACCCCCTTGGTCCGATTTAACCCATTAACGAACATGAACGACATTTTCTGCCCGTTGATTTAAATATCAGTTTGGGAGAGATTTGTGCAGAATTATAGAAGTTATCGTGTCCATAAAAAAGTGATATATATATACATATAGATATAAAGTTTTTAGCTGGGGGATGGTTTTGTGTTTTAGGTGTTGTGATCTATGTAAATCTGCAAATTTTTTTCAGAAATTCCAACATAGGGAGAATGTCATACATAGTATTTCTTACGAAATCTACCTAAAAGGCTGCTTTGTAACAAAAAAGTGGATAATTTCTATTTCTTAAAATTTGTAACTGATACAAAAGTCCTTCTATATATATATATAAAAGTTTTGATTTGGAAATGGACCAATGAAAATCTGCGTAGATCATCCGGGTATATTCCTACTAGATCGACATTCATATTTTTTTATGACTGGGTGTCTTTCTTCGTTAATATTAAAAAAACTGTTTCATAAAAATATATGAAAATCGGTGGTATTTTAGAGAAATGTTTGATAAACACGCTGATGCAGACAGTTTTTAATTCGAATAATTATTTTAAGAGATATTTAATGTTAAAGATGGTCAAAATCGTTCCATCAAAAAAGTTTTATAGGAGAAAAACTATACATTTTTAGATCATTTTATACATTAGAAGTTCCCGATGTGCAGAGCGCAATTATCTTTTTAATTTGACTCATTTTTTGAGGATTTATTTCCATTTTCAATTCAAATTTTCAGCATTTCGAGAGATATTTTTTACACATTTTAGAAAAGAGCAATTATTTTAAACTGTTGCCAATTTTAAAAACTGCGCAAAGAATAATATTTCCTTCAAATAAAAAAAAAATTATTTACACGTGGCTATTATAAACAGAAAAAAAAACTTTCAAATTAGATTTAAGTGATTACGTGTAAAAAATCAGGTAAATATTGAAAATTACATCATAAAAACTACAGTTACACGTGAATTTTAAAAGGGAAAGAAAATTTTTAAATACTAAATTCATTATTATGCGTTAAATTCACAAATGAAGAAAATTACGTCATATTTAAAAAGGCCAACTAAATAAAAGTTGGCAAAACACTTTAAATTAAAAAATATATTTGCACGAGACGTTTATTATACGATACATTTTAAAGAACTTTCTCATAGCGTTGTTAAAAAGTACCGAGAGACAAAGACTCTGTGCACTTAATTCATTTTACATTAGCTTATTTTCAAATTTTTAACTAATTAATTTTTAACACTTTCCAACAAAGTTGAAAAGTGTTATTGATTTCGGTTTGTCTGTTCGCGCTCTAACTGTTGTAAATATACTCGGATCGTACTGATATTTTCGGTTATTGACGTTTAACCTGGCATGAACCCTATTTCAAATGAAGTTTGTAGCATGTTTAGTTCATTTACAGGGACAGTCAAAAGTATTTCGTTACATTACGGCCAATGGGAAAAAAACATTTCAAATGAATTTTAAAGATGTTACAAACTTTCAACACAATAAAAAATATATGCATTTACGAAGTGCACTAAAATATGCAGAATATTCTGTAGCATATGCGGAGCAACGAATAGTTACTATTCATTTACAGGGCTACACAAAAAAATTCCATTACAAATGGTATAGGGGGAAATTGATTGCGGCGTATTTTAATTATACAAATTCATATATAATAAAATTGAAATACGTCGCTGAGGCTTACTTAAGTTATTTCATGTATACTACGAAGTGAATAGCATTTACAGGAACATACAAAGCATTTCAGACAAGTATTTTCTATCCGAAGTACTGTATCTTAGCGGCGATGGCAGGGAATGCATTTTTAATTACGATATGCGCTTTTAAGTTTCACTATAGTTATGCATACTATATGGTGTGTGTAAATGTTATATTTAATATACAGGGCTATGAAAAAGAATTCGTAAAGGTTACTGAGTATGACCGTAAATTGCTGAAAGGTGGGTTTAAAATGTGTTATGCTGAGCTCCATGTAGTTTTCTATGAAATGTTTGTAGAATATAGATAAAATGATATACAGGGCCACGCAAAGAATTGGATTCGTATCCGCCTACAGATGATAAATTCTGGAAATGCGATTTCAGTAGTTTTAAGAGTGATTTAGTTTGAATTAAAGTTTAGCTAAATAGTGGCGGGTAATAAAGATACTAGGTAAACAACAGGGCTGAAAAAAAGTCTTCAAGCATGTTTCCATCTATTAGTATAAATTGCTGAGAGAAATTTCAACCTGTTATGTATTTTCTTGCTAAACTAAATTTTCTATTATATAGTCTATTATATATCAGCCTACAGATCAAATATTGGGCGGTTCGGGGGAATTGGAATAAGTATTTGGCTATGGATGGTAACTGCTGTATTCAGTTTTTTAAATGTTTAGTTAGTTATCTTATTTACCTTATTTCCCTAAATAACGAAGTTTTGTTAAAGCTTTCAGGGAGTGTTGGAAACTGTTTCATAATCTATGCCGTACGCATGATTTTTATTTCTTGTTTTTAATCAAAGACGAAAACAGCCATTGTATCTCTTAGCAGCGGCTGATTTCGTCTTAAAATTCTCCAATCAATGAAAAATTAATGAAAACCAGTTTACAAGGAGACAGTCACTGTTTTTTTTTTTTTTTTATTATAATTCAATCTTTTTAAGACTGATGAAATTAGCATGCTTTTAGAATCTGGGGTATCTGAACGGGGGTTGGCGAGCGTAGCTCGTAAGGGGCAGAGCCCCCTAGTATTACTAAGTTTAAAATCATATTTTCTTTTAGTATTTAAAACTTTCTAAATATGCAAGACATAAATGGATTCAACGTTCAGGAATAAGTTAAAAATGTATTTCAGTAATAATTGAAACAATCTTTTGTTTGTCAAACTTAAAATAATAATAATAATAATAATAATAATAATAATAATAATAATAATAATAATAACAATAATAAAAAAAACTTAAGTACGCATTAAAAGTATGTTCAGTTTTGTTAGAAGTAAGCTTTAAATAAAGTTTCACGCATTAAAAGTCTCTCTTGGTTTGTCACTTTCTGAGGGCAAAAGGGTTGCGTTTTACAAAAATCATGCTTTTAGTTAAATTTTTTATAAGTTTCACAAACACATTTTTAAAGTTTGTTTTAATCATTATTTAATTTTGTATTTTTTTTTATATCATGATAAAAATATATATACTTTTTGAAGGAAGGAAAAATATTTTCATGTTAAGGATAACATTATTTTATATATAGAAAAATGTTTTATATGTTTAGGAAAAAGAATGTTTACGTTTAATAAAACGTTTAGTAAATTTAAAAAAAAATGTTCATATATTAAATAAGTTGAAAATAATATAATGTTCAGAAAAAATATATTGACAGAAAAAGATATTTCTATGTTTAGAAAAAATATTTTTATGCTTAAGAAATAAAAATACTTTTATGTTCTGTAAAATGAAAAAGATAACTCTATGTTCAGTGAATTGAAAAAAATGTTCAAATATTCAATAAATTTAAAAGAATATAATATTTAGAATAAACAAATTGCCAAAAAAAAGATATTTCACTGTTTAATAAAATGGGAAAAATTAATTACAGCAGAATAACAGAAAAAGATTCAGAAAAATGCAAGAGATATCTTCAGGAAATTGAAAATATGTAGAGAATCGGAATATGAAAAAAAAAAATGGTATGTTCTGTTTAAAAAAATAAATGTTCAGAAAAAAATTCAAAGTATGTTATCTTCATCAAAATAAAGCAATACGGATGAAAAGTATATTTTGGTTTTGCCAAAAAGAAAAAAAAATAAACTTTAGATAAGTGTTGAAAAAATGCTGTTTTTTAACAAGAAAGTGCATATTAAAGATGGTGCAAATTATTCCCAAGAAAATTCTAGGTGGCAATAAAAGTCAAAATGATCAAATTCAATCCCAGATTATGTCATGCTTAAGGCCAAATACCTTTAAACTGGTAAATAAATTAGAGTCATTCTTCTAAAAAAAGTATTCATATAATGAAAACAAACCTTTCGTGAAAAACATTTATTCTAAAAAATATCGCTAAATTAAATCGGGTTCTCAATTTAAAATTCTTTAAAAAAAAAATAAATAAATAAAAAAAAAAAATAAATTCTAAAAATATTTAATAAAAAATAAATCCATTTAAATTAAATTCGTTAAAGTAAAATTAATTAATTCACAAAATTTAGTAAGTTATTAAAGCCATTAAAAACAAATTCCAATCGCCGATTCCGTCATCGTAAAAATAATATATAAAAAAAAAAAAAAAAAAAAAAAACATTAACTTAAAAAAAAATCATTCCATGAAATTAAAAGTAAATCCACTGGTTACGTCATACTTTAACACGAAGCAATGAACAAAAACAAAACTCAAATACACCCCTCTACACTCACATGAAAAATTTGTCATCCCCGATTATACTCCGGAATCTATGTCTGTTTAAAACAGGGATTCGTGATTTTGTCTTGCGAGGAAATCAGAAACTCCTTCATTTAAAAGTTAATTCATTAAATTGTAATTGCTCATTCATTAAGCTTTAAAATAATATTCTTAACTGATTAAATAACGTAAACACGTGAGTCAAATGAGTCACGTGGTCGCGTGAAATCTACCAAAATTTTTCCAAAGTCCAGCTTTAACATGTTGCCATTTTCAAAAAAGTATTTTGGCGTTGCCATTTTATAGAAAAAGAAAATTTAAACCGAAACTAAAACGTTCAGAAAATAGCAACTTAACCAATCAACCAGCCAAAAATCACAGTCCAACACTACGATTGAAAAACCGAAACTAAAACCAAAACCGAAACCAACTGGAGGAAAACAGCTCAGCTCAATTCGTGACGTCATTGCCGGCCATGCCCCTTTGACAGGTACCACACACGTTCCAGCCGCGCCCTTTTTTGATTTTCAGGTGGGAACGCTGTGTAGCTGATAGTGGCCCGACTACTACTCCCGCCCAATAGCTGAAGCGGCTTTTCTGAAGCTTTGAAGTAATTTTTTTCCAAATGGAGTTTTTGGGCATACAGCGAACGATGTATCAAAAACTTCTGAATATTTTTCATGAATTTTTCAAAACAAATGTTTCATGTTAGCCTGTGTAACCTGAACATAAATGATGAACCTAAATTATGACCTGAACCTGAACGTAAAATGAACCCGGTTTCCTTTTTATTGTTGAAAAAATATTTTTAAAAGTGATCATAAGGTTGAAATTTTCTAAATTTTGTATTAGCTGAATTCAAGTTTGTAATAAAATCATAAAAGGGATTTAAATACAAAATTATTTAGGTTCAGGGTTATTATTAAAATCTGAAGTATATAAGAAGGCACCAAATTATTTTATTTAGTAGCAAAATTTATTTTGTAATCCTGCGCTTAATCTGTTATGCCAATTTTCTGCTCGTCCAGAGACTGACTGCTTGGAAACTCTTGTAAATGCTAATTCTGCAGAGGGCAATTTTTGATGAAATGAAAGAACATACTTCTATCTTTCATTCCAATGAAAATTCTATTTTAAAATCAAACACATATTTTAAGATATTAAATGTGGAAAATCGTCTTTTTTTAGCTCATAGGCTAACAAAGGCTGAGAACTAATGCGTCTGCAGATTTGTGTATGTACGTATGTACGTGTGTACGTATGTATGTAAGTAGCGCGAAAACGCTTGTTAGAAATACCCGATTTGCTTCATTTTTTTTTATAGGTTCATTTTTATAAGGCTTTTCTCTAATTAGTTTTGGGAGTTCAATGGGGTATAAAGGGAGTGGGGTTGGGTACGGGGGGCTAACCCCTCTTAACTTAGATAAATGTGTTTTCCAGGCAGAATTATCAGATTTGCTTCAAATTTGGTATACCGGTTAATTCTTTAAGGCGCTTCACTGATTACATTCGTTGGTTCATTGTTTAAAAATAAAGGAGGAGGGGGGATGGGCGTCTAATAATCCCTTAATTTAGATAAATGGTTTTTCTATCGGATTTGCTTCAAATTTAGTATATCGGTTTATTTTGATAAGGCCCTAATGAGATTTAGAGGCTCATTGGTTAAGTATACAGATCGGAAATAGAGGGATGGGGATTAATCTCCATTTAAAATACTTTACGAGGGGCATTGTTCTTTGAAATAAGAGTATAATATACGATTAGTGTGAATAGCCTGTGAGCCCAAAGCCATCAGTTTAACTGGGCACTTTTACAGTTTATATTTTTCTTTGGATTCTAGATCATTTCTTCATTATACAATTTTCTAGATGCCAGCTATTACTTTTTTTAAATAATATTTAAAAAAAATTAAATATAATAAATAATAATCATTATTTTAATTTTTTATGCAAAATATGTCGGAACAGATTAAAATAATGGATCACAATAATATGAAAAAATGATGAAAGTTTATCTGGTAAGTTTTATTACAACTACAAAAATCTATCGCCCGATTTTAACATAACATATGGTGTATAAGTCAACCCCTGAAATTTCTTTGTGTGTTTGACAGTTTAATAATACCACTTATAAACTGAAAAAAGGGGCATTTTTCAATTTTAGTTTCCATGCATATAATATAAGGATTAAGAAATCATTCATGATTATTTGACATTTAATTAAACGTACCTCTTAGGAGAATTCAGATAAGATTGAAATGCATTCAAGAGCTACTTGAATAAAACAAAGTTCTTATCATAAATTGATTCAGTGCTGTTGAGACATACACTTATCATGAAAGATTTCTCCTCGTAGACTAATTCAAATCCTTTAAGTAAATTCATTAATGGTCTTAGAAAATTAACAAAGCAATGGAAAATGTTTTATTATCTTTACAAGAGAATCACTATATTATTTTAAATATAATAAGAAAAATACAATGATTTATTATATAAATATAACGTACATAGACAAATTGTAAAGGTAAACTAGCCACTAAGAAATAAAGTAAAGCCGTATTAAGAAAAAACATCTTCATTATGTAAGAATATGTACTGGAAGAGAAATTGTATAAAACAAATATGGGAATTAAAACTTCTAAATTATTCTTTTGTTGTATACAGATTTGCTGCTATCATTCCCCACCAAATACATATTGAATAAGGCTGTATAGTTTATTATTTTTATTATTACCCGTCGGTATGCTATTTCTTTCTACCAGCTTATTTTGCGTCGTCTTCAAAAAATAACATTACGTTACATAAAATCCAGCCTCAAAACAAAGCAGATAAATAATTGTATGATTAAATACTCCATAGCAATTTTTTTAAACTTCTAAGCATCGCACATTTCAATTTTTATACCGTTGTATTTGAAAAAAACGTACTTTTAAATGCAATTTGTTTAAAAACTGTACCTCCATTTACTTTTGAAATATTCATTTTTTGGGGTAGTTTTTAGAGCCATTTGCTTAATATTGGCAACGGAAGTACTCCATTTCTGTAGAGAGTAAAAGAAAAATAGTTTCAAAATAGTAATTATATATTTTTGTTGCCATTTTCTCATAACAAACGGAAGAAAATGTATTTAAAATATGTGCTATTTTGAAAAAATATAAGCGAATGATTTCTGTTAAAACATAGAGCTATTGTTAACTATATTTAATTTTAATCTTTATCTGATATGACTAACATTTATCACACCGCTCGAATTAAATGAATTAAAAAAAAAATAACTTAAATGGTTGAATTTACTTATGTCCTAACAAGGTCGTGGTAATTCTCTTAGGAGCATGTGAATTAAATTGAATGAAAAAAAGTGTTTTATTAATAAGTAATACTTCAGTACAGAAACAATTACTTAAAAAAAATAATAAACGTAAGTTTGATAATTTTGCTAATTAAATATATAAAGTAATCGTGTACAGAATTTTTTACAAATTATCGTTTCAACAAAGTATGAAAATTGAAATGCAGTGTTTATTTAAAAATAATAATAATATTTACCCTACGAGTATGCAAGAGTCAAATTACATGAATAAAATAAAATAAAATAGTTATCCTACAATATACCCAGAATTTGGCTCAGTTTGCTTAAAGAAAGAAAAAACAAGTAATCTTCCACTTCCCTATATCCATGTTTTATTTTATTTTATTTTCCCAATGTTTCCGGATCTATAAATTAACTTCCACTTTCACTCCTTTCGTCACCATCTACGTGGATTTTGAAAATTAGGCGTTCAATCAATAACTGTTGTATTTCTTATATTCCTCCGAAGAAGACTATGTTTTATAGTTGAAAGTATACTAAGGTATTAAAATAATTTAACATTTTTAAATACTGTGTCATCTTTTAAGTAATTTTGCACTTAGTGTAAGTTTAACTTTAACAGAATCCCGGTTTTCTACACTGCAAATAGAAGCGTCTTAAATTTAGACACATATATGACTGAAAAAGAATTTTAGACACTTAAGGGTCTTAATCTGAAAATTAAGACATTATAGATGTCTTAATTTAAGATACATAAGCGTCTTACTATGATAATGGTGTAAACGAACTGAGAATAATGTCTAAAATATCCGCAAACGTCTTATTTTAAGCCACTTCATTGCTTTAAACGTGTCTTAATTTAAGACGTTTTGATTCTTCTGACGCAATAACCACCAGGGGGCACAGCCAGTCGCGCATGCGTTTTAGATGTCTTCGTCCAAAGTTGGTATACGTTGTAATTCAAACAAAGTTTGTTTTTATATACGCGTGTAATTTAATTCGTTTTTCGCGGAATGTGAAGTTCTGTGATTTAAATTCGTATTCACTTGGATTATTTATTTATTGAATACATACATCTGACGTGTGTGCTTGACATCAAATGTCTCTTAGAAGCTGTCGTTGATATAAGGGCGGGATAGACACAGAACAGAAGTAGACGACGCTTGAAGATTACACCCGGAAATTCTACAAAGTGTGTGCAGTGGACTTAGTGTTAATTCGTATTAATTTATATCAATAATATTGTGTTATTCATCTTCGTCCTGTCGAAGCTAGCAAAAAAAAAAAAAAAAAAAAAAAAAAAAAGAAAGAAAGAAACTTTTGTCTGGCGGGTCCTATTTTGAGGATGAAACATTTCATTCTTTAAATATGGCTAGTCGAATATATTATGCGATTTCGTACTAAAATGATGCAAGCCTTTCTCCTTCTGTGGGGTAGTTTTTTAAATTTCAAATCGAGGAATTTTTGTTACCTCTTGCAGCAACTGAAGTAAGTTCCATAATTTTTTTATAGTACTAAAATTAGTGTATTTTATGATTTTATTTATTGTACTAAACAAAATCCTGCATGAAATTTAATTCGTTTTGAATCTGTTCGCAAAAAACCCCACTAATTCTAGAAGTATATATTTTTAAACTTATGACGTTGTTTTTTATTACGAATTATATATTCAATGTCAGTTCTTAGTTTCAATGGATAATTCTTATCTCGCAGTAAACGACGGCCACAAGGAAGTAAAGAAAAAAAAACTTTGAAAGATGACCTAATGCATTCTTACTTCCTGGCATAAAACCGCAGATTAAAAAAAGATAAATAAAGTACATGAGCCTCGTCTATTATGTGAAGCTGCCTGTAAAAATATACATATGTATTTGATTTGCAATCAACTCTAATACTGATTTTTTGATTATTTTTAATAAAAAAGTAATTTGAAATTTATAATGGGAAAAAGTAAAAACCTATAACTAGATTTCGTATTTAAAATTGTGGCAACTTTATTTATATGCACTTATATGAAAAATACAAAAATGACAGATGTTACTGTATATGTTTAAGACGAAAGAAGTTTGAAAATTATAAGTTATTTTTTCCTCATGTTTTTAATATAGAATATGTACTTATTTGTTTTTATTGATAGTTGAATAGCTTTTGTGATTACCCTCTGATCTACATAAAAACATGCCCATGTGGAAATATAAATTTTTTAAAAACGTAATTTTTAAATAAGTATTTTCATTTTTTTTTGGTGGGGGAGGGGGGGGGATTTTGCATGAAATTTTCGTAAAGCTGATATCCTAAATCTTGCACTGATTATAATGAAAGTTTTGAACTTTTAGAGTAGGACAAGATTAAAAACGCAAATATATTTAACAAAATACTTTAATTTTTTCCCCAATGTTATTAAAGTGTAATATTTATTTATTTATTTTCATTACTCATAGTTAAATGGCTGTTGTGATTATCAAGTGATGTATATGTAAAATTGCCTATGTGGCAATATATTTTTTAAAAAATCTAATTTTTAAATTATGAATTTTCATTTTGGGGGGTGGGGGGTGGGGGGAGGGGGATTTTTGCAATTTTCGTACATCTGATATTTTAAATCTTTTTCGACATTCAACCGAGCATAATATATATATATATATATATATATATATATATATGTACCTTAAAAGCCCTTAATAGCGAACACTTCGGGACCGCGGAATTTGTCCGATAATTGGAGATCTCTACTTTTATGAGGTAAAAATATACAAATATGTATGTATGCTGATTAAAAAAGTATTCGTTAAATAGAGGTGTTCGCTATTCGGGGAATGTCCATTAACCTCCACAACGGATACTCCCGAATACCGGACATCTCAATTTAGACAACTATAATGCAGGGTTGCGTTTTTTGCAAAAGTACTTCTTGATTAAAGGATGGGCAAACTGGGAAGTGCCCCGTCCCCCTACGACTGTAGTGTCCCCAAATTTGATGTGCAATACTTGTAAAGCTTATATTTTAAATCTGTTTCGAAATTGTACTGATTATAATCAATATTTTGAACTTTTAAAGTAAAATAAGGTTAAAAACAAAATAAATAAAAACTAGTTGGATGTGCCAATCCCAAAACTTTCTTCTATCTTATACATCTTAATATTTCAAAAACTAGTTACACATGTTAATACTTCAATATTATTAGTTCATTACTATACCAACTTTGATTTTCATCTTAAATTCCTGGTTCTGTCAATTAAGCGAACTAAAAACGAATTAATCTATATCATGATATTTGTTAAAATTAATAGTTTTTCCTTATTCTGTTGTTATCAGATGTTTGCGAATAGCCGGCGTAGCAGGAAGTGAGTTCCCGTCTTTGCACGATACGCCGATGGACAATAGATCTGCGAAAAATCAAGAAAAGTATACGAAAATCGCTATCACAGAGCCCTTTTACTGCGCAATATTTCCAAATTCAAGGAGGACCTGTTGGCCAAAGCCAAAAATATGCACAAAAAATTTGGTTCAATTGTATGCATAATTTTATACACTTTTCGATTGTACAATAAAGAAAATTGTACAGACATCGTAATTATAGCGCCCCCTTCCAGCGGAATTTTTCCAACTTCAGGGAGGACCTTCCTGCCATGACCAAAAAGAAACACAAAAAATTGGGCTCAATTCTATACATAACTTCATACACTTTTCGATGGTACAATATTCAAAATGGCTCAAAAATCGCTATTAAAGCGCCGCCTACCGTCGAATTTTTTCCAAATTAAGGAAGGACCTGCTTGCTATAGCCAAGAACTTAAAATAAAAATTTGGTTCAATTCTATTCATAACTTCTTACACTTTTGGATGGTACAATATTCAAAATCGCAAAAAATCGCTGTTACAGCGCCCCCTACCGGCGAATGTTTTCCAAATTCAGGGAGGATCTACTTGCCAAAGCCAAAAACTTAAAATACAAATTTGGTTCAATTCTATGCGGAACTTCATACACTTTTGGATGGTACAATGGCGACAGACAGACGGACACACGGACAGACAGACATTTTCTATAAACATGTTTTTTGGGATCTCTGACTCCAGAAACCAGAATTATTCTTCCTGAATAAATCTGACCGGAATAAATCTGAACTTTCTCTGAAACTGGAAGTCGAAAAAAATTTCGATTACAATACTTTCTGCTATTGAAGATAGAAGAAAGTAAAAATCTAATATTTAGATAAATATTTTTTGTTTTTTAATCTTGTTCTACTCCTGAAGTTCAAGATATTGATTATAATCAGTACAATGTCGTAAAAGATTTAAATTATCAGCGTAACGAAAATTGCATACCAAAACTGAAAGCACCAAAAAAATCAGGCTATATTTGGGGGGGGGGGGAGGGGCAGGACCACCGCCAAATATTTTTCCAGGATTCAACGTGGTCAAACATGGCTACGTATGATGCTTACAAAAAAATGGATGCGATTCAGACGTTTGAAGTGTCTGAAATTCAGACGCAAAAAGTGTCTGAAAAAATTCAGCCATTTTAAAATGTCTGAAAATTGAACACTCCATTTCAGACACTTAAGTGTCTGAATTTCAGACATTTTAATTCACAGGGTAGTTTTTCAAGTACAGTCGAACCCGGTTAAGACGCTCAAGGTTAATAGGCGATCCCGCTTAATACGCGGATTTTTTCCAATCCCTTGAACATCGCTCATATGGCTAATGCAACAATATCACATTTAATACGCGAACGGTTATTACGCGATCCCGCTTAATACGCGATAGATGTTTGATCCTTTGAGGCAAAAAATCACGTTTAAGACGCGAATTCATTGATGAAGATGCGAATTCCTTCTTTCTTGTCCATAGTTGCCAATTTAGCGGATTTTTTTATTCAGAAAAAAAAAATTCCGAATAGTAAAATTTACTATAATTGATAATTTAATAATAGATTATTCAAAGCGAAAATTACTAATCGGAAATAGTGTTAGATATTTCAATTTAAAAAAGCCTGCTAAATTAGCAACATTTCAGTTCTTCTTTGTTCCCGCGTCCAAACAGTCTTTGCATCTGGCTTCGTGTATGTTTTTACTGTAGTAGAGAGAGATAGACGAATTCAGGGTATTCAGATGTGTCATAAAAATTACTATGATTAGAGATGAATATACCAGTTGTTAGTGAGGTTTTAAGTGTTCTTTATGTCACTACTATGTTTTATAATGCATATTATAGGCCAAAAAGAGGAACTTGCAAAGATTGAACAAATAAGACTGCCGTTGCATATCTCTGTTATGTTTTCTATGCTTTCGTTACTTTTTGCAATTCTAACAATATTTTTTTACAGAAAAATTAATAAGGATACTTTTTTCTTCTATTATAAAAAAGGACAAATTATAATGGAATTCCTTATCATAAATACTATATATGAATTTAACAAATGAATAGTGCTTCAACGTTTTAATATATTTTCTGTTAAAAATATTAGTCTAGTAGGAAAATTATTTTTGTTGTTTTATTTTGAGTTATAACGTATTAATCGGCAATGAAGCCAGATTTGAAACCATATTCATTTTCATTCATTATTCCAGTCGGTCCTAGAAAAAGGAAAAATAGAGTAATGTTGAATACAATTAAATTTTAATCTAAATATACGTATAAGACATAATTTTAAACCATAAATATTTAATTGAAAGCTCTAAAGTACATTTAGACGAATATATGTGTAATTAAGTCCAGCTCCTGCAAAATTATGGAATCACGTTTAATACACGATCCCGCTTAATACACGACTTTTGCCCACTCCCTTGAAACGCGTCTTAACCGGGTTCGACTGTATTTATTTTTTGTCTACAACTATTCGAAAGTAATAATCTTCAAATAGATTTGTACTTATATTTTAGGTAGATTATGTTTGTTTAGAAATAACGGTATTTAAAATAATAAATTTATTGCCATCACTGCTAGGCCAAACTGCATCGTAATTTAAATACTCTACTTAGAATTTAGAGGGACTTTATAGGACTGTTTCTGCAACGTGGCACATATTTCTTCCAAAATCTTGCGTAATATTTTTCCTTCTGATTAGAAAATTTTCTCAGATTTTCATCGGATTTGTAATATTTTCCTCAGTTTTAATAATTTTAAAAAGTCTATTCGAAAATTGTGGTGAAATCAGACGTAGCATCAAAATGCTGTAACCTTATAAAATCGTTGTATTTGAGATTGTTATTAAAAAAATGAAATGATAAGTAGAGGAATGGATAAGATAAGAATTTTTTGTGATGTTATTATCATCATACGGAACATAAAGATAAAAGAAAACGTTTATTTTTAAATGTACATTTTCTTCATTATTGAATGAAAAAAAATATTTACTACAGTTATAAAAAGTGATAGATTTTTTGTCGTAAATACAGATTTGAATTAGCATTTTTGTCATCCGTATAAAAAAGTTTTAAGTTAGAAATATATTTAATCGATGTCTTCTGAATTTTGTCATTGCATTTTATTTTTCTAATTATTTATTTATTTCGTAACCGCTGTTAGCCGTCTGACAGACCTCTGCATTTTTCTATATTTCCAAATTTAAATTTTAACTATAGATTCTGATTAAATTTTGTTTTATATGGAGTCCTTTTTCGTTCACTAGAAACTTTTTAATAGCTGAAATAAAGCTGAATTTTAAAAAGCTGAATTTTAAATATAATAGTATTTTACATTAAGTTTAGTACAGAAATAGTATTTTTAAACTTAGTGTGTCATTTTATTCATCTTTAGATTAGGAGGTCTGGGAGACTAATCACGGTTGTTATGCGATAGTATTTGTCATTTTGGTTACGGGTTAAGCTTACCAATATGTTTATAATATAAAAAAACAGTGATGATTACAATAGCTTATAATGCATATGATGTATATAGTTCAATTGGCATTATAAATAGTTAATTTATTTTTCACTTACTCTTCCAACTAAAACGCCCATATTTTTCATTTTGAGGAAATTTTACATTTAGTGCTCAACATTCCATAATCATTCTTACTTTTATAATTGACACTTTGACGTAAACTAATAATTAGATTCATATACAGATTACACCCGCCTACCTGATGTTATCGTAGACTGAAACATGAAACATTTTAAAAATATTTTTCGATGAATATTGCTTTGTTTGTAAGTTATTTTGAATTGGCAATTAAAAAGCAACAAAATAAATAAGCACAAAAATATACCAGTTTTTATATAATTTATATTTAATTTCTCAATTCACGAGAAATAAAAATACTATCGTCCGAGTATCATTATTTTCAAAAGATAGCGATGTAAAATTTTATATAGAACAAAAATGCAATTGAAATCTCAATCCTTTACGGCTTTGCTAAAACAGCTAAAATAAATTTATCTTTTACTATTTATTGCAAAAATTTAATTAATTTAAAACAATAAAAAGTACAAAATGTATGATGGCTTCTATTTTATTCTGAATCGAAAAACGCAGGTCGAATTGTTGTATGCAAATTATCCTTTTACGTAGAAGAATCACCAGTGGAGAATTTTTGTTTGGAAGACTGCAAATAAATACACTGTAAAAAAAAAAAAAAAACACTGTAAATTTGCCAGCACAACTCGATCACAGTTGAATGTACTGTATCTTTCTTTGGTTTCCTGACTATTTAAACATGAAAAATACAGTAGTTGCGTAAAATTAAAAGTACAATGTACTGGCAATTTTGGGCGCATTTGGACCGCAGCAGAAACTACTGGCGTCCAAATTGCCAGTACATTGTGCTGTTAATTTTACGCAACTACTGAATTTTCCATGTTTGGATAGTCAGGAAACCAAAGAAAGATACAGTACATTCAACTGTGATCAAGTTTGTGCGCGATATGAACAGTAGTTTGTACTGTAAAATGTTTTTTTTTTACAGTGTATTTTAAAGTTAATGCTTTTGTGATATATATTATGACGTGTAAATCAGATTAAAAATCTTTCACACAAAAATCAAATTTCAAGGACTGTACACTTTATTATTTCTCATGAATTGTATCTAAAATTATAAGAATAAATAATCTGCTTCCTAGTCGCGGAGAAACTTTACATGTAGTTTAGATACAATGTGGGCGACTTATAGAGACATTAGGTTTTAAATAATGGCACAATATATGTAACTTCATAGACAACCTAGTTGCGGAGCAACATAACATCTAGTATACACATATAGAGACATCCAAAGGGAATTAGGAGCCACTTAAAGAAAAAAAAACATATTTAACTGTAGTCAAATCTATATGAAAATAAAAGAATATTCAAAAATTTAAATATAAAGAAATAGAGATAAAAATGTTTTGAGATATTTAAATGGTTTAACAGTATAAATTTCAAATTAGTAAGCTATAAAAATAGAATGTTAAGCTAATTTCCGTAAAAAAAACCAGTCGAAAATCTGCCGAGGATCGAACCCATATCAATAAAGATAACAAATATTTTATTCAGAGGCCATATATTTAAAATGTAAGTAGATAAAAACGCTACGAAAGTAGTATAACTGTAAATAGTTAGATTTTTTTTTCTAAAATGCTGATTTCTGTATGATAAAATTAATTCAGTTTTACTGGTTGCAGCAGTATTTATTTAATCTAGTTTCCTCTCACGCATGTTAATAGAAAGTTTTAAATAACATAATTAAGAAGTATAATGACAGTTTATATGAAGTAATCTTGTAGGATACTAATCAAAGCACAAAATATTGTGAACGGATATGAGACTAATTAAACACAGATATTCGCTTTGTATTTATTATTCAAATATAAGAGAAATTGCAAAATCTTTGTGTTTAATAACTATATCATTTCTAAATAATCCTTTAATGTAAACATACTTTCATAAAGTACATCTCATTATATGTAATTATTCTCAGAGCAATCTAAATTTCATTTAACAAATTGTGAAATAACTTAACGTAAAATTTTCTACTATACCTAAATTATATTCACGATAAACTTTTGACAACCGATTAGATGATAACTAAAATATTTCGCACATTAAACTGATCAAACAATTTTAATGGATACGGATATTTAACTTAAAGCTTCTTTTTTAAATTTGAGTATGACGTAAACATTTTAAAGGTACAGAAATATTGTTCTTACATGACACGAGAAAAATAAGCTTTGCTTAAATTGTATTTATTGAGTACATTACATATAAATGTGCTTAAAACATGTCTTAATATTTTTCATTATTTTATTATGGAAATTCAAATATGTGTTTAAGTTAAACTTTTGGAGACAAATATAAAGCATTTCCCTGTTTGACAATGTCTATCTGAAATATTATATACTTTTAATTTTTTTTAAATTATTATGTAGAAATTTTAATATGGTATTAAATCCGAATGTATTTAAAAATTTTATAAGAAAAGTATTATAATTACACATTTTATATTAATATAGAATGTGTTGAATTAAAAAATATATATAGCGAGACAACATGGCCAAAGTATTGAAATAGATATGAACATAAGCAAATGCATGCAATCTAGACAATAATAATTATACAAAAAAATATTCTACTACATTTAAAACATATTAAAGATTATATGTTTTTCCGTAAATGAATCGTTGAATTCTTCACTGCATAAGAAAACTTTACTAAAAAATTAAAAATTAACTAAAAACAAATTATTATAATATTAAAGACATAAAATCTGTTTCAATAGGGAAAAAAAAAGGTCAACCGTCTGTTTAATTTTTCCTTTTCTTCTTTGTTTCCTAGTAAATATTTTAATTAAATTTCGCTGCTGTTTTAATTTTTATTGCAATTATTCTCAGTGATTTTCGAAATGCATATAATTGTCTTATTAATTTACATTTTTTGTTTAGTTTATCATTTCAGTTTTGTTTATCATTTTGTTTATCATTTGTATTGTTTATCATGCTGAAACTTTATCCCTTTTAGATATGCCAATATTTGTATTTGAAATAAGCGATGATATAACATTTTTTTTAACTGACGAAAAAATTGGGAAGTTTTTTTTTTCTTTTTCTGCAGATATTTAATTGCATTATTGTTCTGTCGTCTATTAGATATTTCAGTGATTAAAAATCTATTTAACTTTATCACGAACTTTTTGAATAAATTTTATTTAATTCAGACTGAGCGTAACCGAAAATGTTAACTGCATCATTGTGTAAATTAATATCACTTAGTGTTTCACAATACAATGGATTAAACTATAAATATAACTTCACTGAATCTAATAATAAAGAATAAATAAACATTTAAAAGATCAATTTGATTCTTTCAAAATATACAATAAAATGTATTTTTAATACATTTTCATAATTAATGTAATTAATATTATATGCATATGTTTGTGTCTATAAATTAAGCATATTTTTTAAAATATGTACATGTACTTAATCACTAAAATTTTTGTTAGTGTATTTTAATACAAAGAAAAAACAGGGTGTTTCTCTGAGAAGAAATCTAAAACAAAAAAAAAATGCTACTAAAAAAAAAAAAAAAAAAACCCGCACAGGAAGAAACGAAGAAAGAAAATACAAGTGGCAAGCATAGATGATGGTTCATTTTTAAAACTTCTAAAATATTGTAACGGAATTTAACTGTTTTATAAGTGGAAGAAAGAACAAATCTTAAGTAAACATTTAAGAAAACGGCTAACAAATAAATACGTACATTTAAAAATAACTATCCGTGCATGGCAATGCATCCGGTTGTTTGAGTATACGTGTGAATTTATTTATATTCTAGAAACATCTTGTAGTATGTCGAAAAATATAAGAAGATTAAAGGTAAAAAATTAAAGAAGTCATCTGAAGTAAATAATTAAGAAAATGCCTAACTACCTAAAACGTATATTTAGAAATAACTATCCATACATGACGACGTATCCAGATGTTTGTGTTCCCGTATATATGAATTTATTTATATTCTAGAAACGTCTTTTAGTATGGCGAACAAGGTAAGAAGATATCGTAAAGGAGATTAAAGAACAAAGTTTAAAGAAGATATTTTAAGTAAATAATTAAGAAAACGCCTAACTACGTAAAATATTCAGTCAGAAATAATTATCCATACATGGCCACGTATGCAGATGCTTGTGTACCCGGTACATATGAATTTATTTATATTCTAGAAACACCTCGTAGTGTGAGAACGAGGTAATAAGATATGTTAAAGAAGATTAAAGAACAATGTTTAAGTAAGATGTCTTAATTAAATAATTAAGAAAACGCATAACTACGTAAAATGTTCAGTCAGAAATAACGATACATGCATGGCCACGTATCCAGATGCTTGTGTACCCGGTATATAGGAAGTCAATTATATTTTGGAAACATCTCGTAGTATGGCGAACAAGGTAAGAAGATATCTTAAAGAAGATTATGAACAAAGTTTAAAGAAGATATCTTAAGTAAATAATTAAGAAATCGCCTAACTACTTAAAATGTTCATTCAGGAATAACTATCCATACATGGCGACGTATCCAAATGCTTGTGTATCCGTATATGTGAATTTATTTATACTCTAGAAATATCTCGTAGTGTGCTAAATGTAGTTAAGCTGGAAAATGCAAAAATCGATTTAAAAACATCCTTAAGTTCATGCATAGTAAATCTTAAGAATTCTTTTTTGTAGCCCTATATATAGTATATACAATTCATACACAATTATTAGTATGAAAAAAGTTATTAAACTTAAAAACTTACACCGAAACAGAAAACGCAAGATGTATTTTGTGTGCCCCTGTAAATGAAGGATAATTGTAATGCACGTAATATTACTCGTATACAGTAAACATCTTCTAATGCTCACCATTAAAGTATGCAAATTTAAGTATATTTGAAGAATTACTTAAAAAACTGTAATCTATATTTCTACGAATATCATAACGTAACCGAGTGGTTTTACGTTACCCTGAAATGAATGATAAATTGTTTGCACACCACATTATACATAAAGAATATTTTACTACAGCTCAGAATTGAATATAAATATCATTATGCTTGAATTAGCATAATATCATGAACATGACCCGCAAACGATTTTGTCCCATAGACCATAATGTGAATGGATTCTTTTAAGAAAAAAAAACAATAAAAAGTATACACTGCATTTGCAATACTAAACATACAATAGTAAATTTCTGTATAATTGTCAAGATATTTTTTGAAACAAGGAAAACTTTTTAGTAGTGGTATTACCTACTAGATGGCAGTACTAAAAGAGCTAAAAAACACTGTTTTTGATCGAGCTATTGACTGCTGAGAAATTAGACTATTAATTCCTTGTAAATCAAATTATTTTTAATTCATTTTTAATTACGAAATTCTTATTATATTTTTTCTGTGTTCGAATTTCCGAAAGAATATTTCTTCATTTTCTGGAATGAAATAATATGAAAAATATCAGAAGACAGCCATTTTATAAAATTAAAACTTAATCATGTTAAATTTAAGATTTGCACAGTTAATCTTGTTTGAAAAGGGTAAACAAGATTTGCACCGTTTATCTTGTTTGAAAAGGGTTTACATTTAAATATCTTTAAAAATCTTTTCTTAAATAAATTATCAAATAGTGTATCAGCATTGAAAAATGTTTCCAAAATACAAATATATTTAATTAGTTGAATTAATTAGGGAAATACTACTTCCATTTTGTAAACTAAGAAAGAAAATTAGGGAGTATAATTTAATATCATGAAATAAAATTATACTTAATTTCAGAAAGAAAATATAGAAGCTCGTTATTTAACATTAATCCTAAAAATGTTAATTTGTGGGAATTAAACCTTCAACTAATGCCATGTATCGAAAACACATTTAGTTGCATGTAACAAAGAAAAATCACAACGGAACAAACAGGGCGTATTAGATGTTAGAGAAATTTATTCAGGAATGAAATAACAATATTTGACAAGTTATATAGGTTTGTTTTGAATTATGTTTAGTTGGCAAGTAACTGATAAAATCTAAGTAAAGGGGGGAACAAATATTCAATTCAATGATATATTCCAAATAAAATAAATTTCTAGATACCGAAAGGATAACTTAATTTTGCAAAATTTACAGAAAATTAATCTTTTTGTAAATTAAAAAAAAGTCATTTTAAAACTAAGCATTTCGGATATTTCTCTTGTTAACAACACATTTCTAAAATTAACTTTTTGTATATTTAATACTTTTGAAAAAAAAAAAACCTTTATTGGACAAAATAACAAATGCATTTATCTGAAATGAAACTTTCTTTCAAAATACAATTACACTAAAAGAATTTTTAATAGCAAATGAAAAGTTACTTTTCTTCGATAAAATAACAGAGATTATCATATAGTATAAATATAAGATCTTCAGTTCAAAATGTTTCAGAAAGATACAATATAAATAGCTGATTTAACAATATATCTAAAAATGTTAATTTTAGAAGATAAAATCATTAGCTAATCTGCATAAAATGTACTTTGCTGCCAGTAATAAAGAGAATTAATTAAGTCGAGATTTAGGACACTGGTTGTTTGAAATATTTCTTGAAGGATATAAGTAAAATGTACTATTAATTAACTGAAATAACTTTAAATACTCAAATTTTAAAATATTTAATCTAAGGACTAATTTAAATATTCAAATATATTATTATACTGTTATTTTAGCGTGCATAAACTTTTGAATTAGAACTGTCTTTTGTCCATGCTTTGTTAATCTAAAATAATAAAATAAGAACGTATAAACTACATTATAAGCCATGTAAGTGCATTCAAATAATTTAACCTAGCTCTGTAACTTCATTTTAATAACATAAAAGTTGTTTATTTCATCCATATGTATGTTATCCTTGCATATTATATTTTTTCATAATCTTTCAGTAATTCCATATGCAACTTTCCTCTAAAAAAAGAATGCTAATTTTAAATGCCTATTCGTATATATTTCAAAATTTTCGATGGTATTTTCAATTAAAGTAGGGATTTCAGCCGAATATATTACTAGCTGGTTTTATTATTTTACTTTCAAAGTGCATTCAAATAGGAATTTTATTGTAAAAATGGTACGATTGCCACATTTTTGGGAAAGCAATCTCCGATAAAAGTGTATGTTTCCACTCCAACAATAGAGGGACGCTAAATATTCACTGATAAAACTACGAAATTTTATAATGCTGTTCTTTAGTTTCTGCGTAGAAGTGTTCCAATATCTTTCGTAAAATAACGATACTTGCATAAGTATAAATATAGTACAATATATAAGTATGTTATTTTTAAAGCATCGGTAATCTTTTAGTTTATAAAATACTAGCAAACCCCGCGGCTTTGCTCGGGTAATATTTGAAATATGCCAAGTGATATTTATATGTCTAATTTTTATTAAAAGGTACTAACTAAATTTTTATTTTATTAAAAGGTAATATTTTATTTTATTAAAAAGGTTTTTTAATTAAAAGGTACTTATTCCTTTTAGGAATAATTCAAAAATTACTATTTAAAACACAGTTTCATTAAACATCAGTATTACACTGCTTTAGGCAGAAATGAGACTTAAATTAATAAAACGAAGTAAAACGAAATAAATGATAATTTAGAAAATATTTTGAAACTTTTATGCTCAATTAATACGTTCATTTCAGTATTCATTTGAAGTTTTGAATTTTTTAGAAACCATCTTCTTACATCTTAAAATTAACCATCATGTCAAATTCCAAATCCTACCACCTTTCCAACATAAAGGGCTATGTTGAAACAGGAACTGTCACCATTAATTTGCCAACATTAATTTTGAAATCGGTTTGCTATTTCCTAATATTTCACAGAAACGTAATTTAGAAATCTTTTAAAGGCCTTTTTTAGAACGTTTGTTGTTCCCTTGAACCCCAGGTGGTAGAATCATTGGCATAAAATATAGCCTGTGTAGGATCAGAGACTGTTACCATTGATTCGCAACTATTACTTTTATAATCGGTTTATATTCCCTGAAATTGCATAGAATCGTAATTTAGAACTTATTTAGAATGCTTTTCGCACCTCCCCTTCACTTCACCCCTTTTTAATTCGAATTTATTTTTGACATTCCTTCGAGGTCATTTATATTTTATAAGTAACTACCATGTCATATTTAAAGTTTCTAGCTTTTTCAGTATCACAGAAATCGCAATTTAGAAAGTTTTTAGCTCCTGCAAAACTCTGGTGGCAGTGGAACAGACATAAAATATAGCTTATGTTAGAGCAGGTTTTATCACCAAAATTTGTCATCATTATTTTTTAATTGGTTTGGTGATTTATAAGTTTGCTTAAAAATTGTAATTTATAACGCTTTTCACTCAATTCATTTTTTTAAATTTGGAATTTTCTTTCGACTGTTCTTAGAAATCAGTTGCATCTTGTAAGTAAATACCATGCCATACTTCAAAGTGTTAGACCCCTCAGTTGTGCAAAAAACGCAAATTAGAACATGCTTTGCTTTTGCAACCCTCAGACGGTAGTGACAGCAACATAAAATATAACCTATGTTATAGCAGGGACTGCTACCATTGATTTGCAACCATTACTTTTGAAACAGCTTTCGCATTTCCTTAGATTGAATAGAAATCGCAATTTAGAACGTTTTTAGGACGCTTTTCGCGCATTTTCACCCCCTTTTTAAATTTCCAATTTTTTCGGAACTGTTCTTAAAGATCATTTATATCTAATAAATATGTACCTTGCCTAATTTTAAGTTGCTAGCCCCTACCGATCACAAAAATCGAAATTTAGAACGCTTGTTTGCTCCTACAACGTCTTGGTGATAGTGATACCGACATAAAATAGCGTCTATGTTAGAACAGAGGCTGTCAGCATCAATTTCCTACCATTACGTTTGAAATCAGATTCATTCTTCCTGAGATATTGCCAACAAGAGCCATTTAGTTGTTTTTAGAACGCTCATTTTGCACCTGCATCTCCTCTGGGGTAGTGGAAACAGATATAAAATAGAGCCTATCTTGGAGCGAGATCTGTCTCCATCATTTTTAAACCATTATATTTGAAATCGGTTCAGTACTTCCTGAGATTGCGTAGAAATCGCAATTTAGAAAGTTTTTTTCAACGCTTTCTGCGCATTTTGACACCCTTTTAAATTTCGATTTTTTTAGGAAATGTCCTTAGAGATCATTGATATCTTATAAATATGTACCATTACAAATTTCACGATTCTAGGCCCTTCCGTAACGCAAAAGCCGCAATTAAGAACGTTTTTTTCCTGCCCCCCCTTTGGGGTAGTGACACCGACATAAAACATCGCCTATGTTGGAGCAAGGGTTGTAACCATTATTTTGACGCCATTATTTTTTAGATCGGTTTAGTATTTCCTGAGATTGTGTAGAAACCGCCATTAGACCGTTTTTAGAACGCTTTTCGCGCATTTTCACCCCTTTTAAATTTCGAATTGTTTAAGAACTGTTCTTAGAAATCCTTTATATATAATAAGTAGCTAATATATCAAATTTCATATTTCTAGGCCCTTCAGTAGCACATAAATCGCATTTTTAGAACGTTTTTTTGCTCCTGCACCCCCTTCGGGGTAGTGACACCGACATAAAACATAGCCTATCTTGGAGCAAGCGTTGTCACCATCATTTTCACACCAATATTTTTTAAATCGGTTTGGTATTTCCTGAGATTGTGTAGAAACTACCATTTAGAATGTCTTTTAGAACGCTTTTTGTGCATTTTCACCCCCTTTTGAATTTCGAAATGTTTAAGAACTGTTCTTAGACATAATTTATATCTTATAAGTAACTAATATTCAAAATTTCATATTTCTAGGCCCTTCAGTAACGCTAAAATCGCATTTTTAGAACGTTTTTTGCTCCTGCACCCTCTTTGGGGTTGTGACGCCGACATAAAACATAGCCTATCTTGGAGCAAGCGTTGTCACCATCATTTTGACACCAATATTTTTTAAATTGGTTTGGTATTTCCTGAGATTGTGTAGAAACTACCATTTAGAACGTTTTTTAGAACGCTTTTTGTGCATTTTCACCGCTTTTAAATTTCGAATTGTTTAAGAACTGTTCTTAGACATCATTTATATCTTATAAGTAACTAATATTCAAAATTTCATATTTCTAGGCCCTTCAGTAACGCTAAAATCGCATTTTTAGAATGTTTTTTGCTTCTACACCCCCTTTGGGGTAGTGGTACCGACATAAGACATAGCCTATGTTCTAAGTTGGACTAACACCATCATTTTGATACCATTACTTTTGGAATCGGTTCGGTAGTTCCAGAGCTTACCTCCTACAAATAAACAATTTTTTCCTCTTTATAATAGGAAGTATAGATAGATAATCTATCAAATGAAAGTAATGTGACTTTTACTTCTGATTTCAACAGAATTTCTTTTCTATTTATAGTTTTTAAAAGAAAGTCTTGCATATTTCCATACTTTTGAAAACAGCGAATTTGGAACATTAAATTTTGCTTAGAAATAATTTTCTATATTTTTTACACAAATATAACCTTTCGTAAAATGACCCATTTAAAAAAGAAGGCAACCTTTTGATTAATTTAACACTAAACCTTTCGCGAAGGGTCAGTCAAATGACCATTTTTTATTTTTCTGTTGGAACTTCTTAAAGTAAAACATTACGAAATTTCCTTATACTTCACGACTTTTATTAAAATATATGATCATATTATTTCTTAAAATGCCTCACCTCCGAACAACCTTTTTTTTTTTTCTTAGAAAAATAAGGCTTAACTACCGCAAGGGATCATTTGACACCTGAATATAAATGTATAAATGTTTGGTAAAAATGTCCCCTGGTATAAATGTTTTATTTTATAAGAACGTTAGTAAATTACGTATTTTTGCTATTACATCATTTGTTCTACTGTATTACATCATATTTGTTAATATGCGATCGCATAATTAGAATTTGACTTTATTCCGAGTGAGTTCTAGTTGGAACATTTCTGGTTATATCAAGAACGAAATAATCTTTAAAATATGTAGTGAACATAAACAAATTTGCACAATATTTGTTTATTAACTATTCAAATTTCGTGAAATAATTATTTTTTTATTAATTTTTTTGCGTAATTGTATTTTTTTTTTTTTACTTTAACCCTTTGAGGGGTAAATGATTGTGTTTCTATAATGTCGAATTCACACCGGAATCTGCGAAAACGTTTTCTGTAAAATAGGGAAAAGAAATTTACGACTTTTCCCCACCAAATTTAGAAAGGTAAAATTTAATATATTTTTTCTTCTTTTTTGAATCTTTATTAATCGAATATGGGGTAAAATATATCCCAACGCCTCTCAAAGGGTTAATAAATAGACAATCATTATTAACTATTTAAAAAAATGTATTATTCATACATCAAAGTATATTAACTGGTATATTTTTCGCAAAACATCGTAAAATATATAACTTTTTATATAGGGGTCGTTTGACCCATTCTGGTAGGAATAGGTATAAAAAAATATCGGTACGTTTAGTGTTAAAATATATCTTATCTGAAATGTTATGAATCTCAAGCAGTGAGTCCATACCTATTTTTAGCTACGCCCCAATTAAGCATTTTTAAAATCGTGATGCCATCACATCTTCTTCTCTGTAACAAATAATCTTTGTTATATAAATAAGAACGAACAATCAAGTGTACAGCATACATGATGAAACACATTTCAATACTTTCATAATACTATTACAAAACTTCACATGTTACTAAGCTGAAAGATGATGTTTAAATAAACAATTTGGAAAACGCATAACGCATTTGAAATCGTGATATCTGCTATTACCATAAATAGTCATTAAAATATACAATTTTTTTGTGCAGCCCTGTATATGGTCCACAGATCCGTATGTGTTACGTTTAAAGCAAGAATGAAGGGTAAACCTAGGTTTAACCGGTTAAAGTGCGGATTACACAGGCCTTGTGGATAACGCCCGAAGAGTTCCTAGCGCTTTCATTTTTAATTGGCTAAAGCTAGGTTTAACCAATCTTGGTCGGTTAAAGCCCGAAATTATTAAATTCTGATATCAAATACAGTTATAAAAACAACTCTAGGCCCTTCAATAACATGGGCACTGGTTCATTGGTTCAAAATATCTCAATTTGCTGATTTTCTGTAAGCAAGTAAACCCTATTGGTTTACAATGGAAGTCTTTGGGAATTCGGCGAAATTTTAGAGGTATCGCCAAGTTGGCGTCACATTTGGCGACTACTTTTGGTCGACAAATTTGGCGAGATATCGCCATGTTGGCGACAAACTTGGCGGCATTAGCAGAACAGGCAACAGAACATGGTCACCCCTATGGTAACAACCCTTATAGGTATGGATATGCATTAAATGCTGTTTAATATATAGGGCTCATATTCAAAATATTAGATCAATTGAGAAAAAGTAATAAGAAAAAATTATTTTTCATTTATTTATTTTTGATACTAAGTAAATGCAATTAAATTTCTTATAAATTAAATCTGAAATGTTTAGATAAGATTTTAACATTTACAAAATATAAAATACAGTGCAATAAATTAGGTATACAGCTTTCTGAAACACATCAAAATATTAGAATGAAATTTAGATTATTTCAAAATATTAGAATATTTTATTTTATGCAACAATATTACCTTATGAATGTGAAGTACATGGTAGTTAATATTTTGTAGCATCCCCTTTAACTTTCATAACAGCGTACAATCGATCTTGCATACTATATACAAGGTGTTTACAAACATTTCTATCAATATTAGCCCAAATAGACTTTATACGTGCCTCTGTTTTACTTGAAGGAGGATTTTCTTGGAGTTTTTTCTTCCTTATACTCCATAAGTTTTCGATGGAATCAAGGTCTGGTGAGTTTGGTGGCCAAGGAAGTACCTTAATGTTGCGTTGATGGAACCAATTCTTAGTTGACACCTTGGTATGCTGTGACAATAAAACTTGTTGAAAGATGAAGTCATCTTCAAATAAATCTTCTGATGATGAAATCATGTAATATTCAAAAATTCCTTGATATATCTGAGAGTTAATCTTTTCGTAGACGATGCATAACCTTCCTGGTCCTTCTGCACTCAAGCAACCCCAAACCATGACACGAGCAACAAATTTTACGGAACTCTTAAGGCATTCTATATCAAATGCTTCTTGCTTCATTCTCGAAACTCGAATACATTGATTACTATATGAAAACAAATCATACTTTCATCACTAAAAAACATAGTTTTCCAATCTTCTTCACTCCATAAACGTATTGATTTACACTAATTCAATCTAACGCTTTTATTTTGCAGACATGAGAGATTTTGTTTTCGGTACACGAGATTCAATCTTAAATTTATGGAGACGTCTTAATGATGTCGATGTAGAAACTTCAGCTCCTTCTTCTTTCCATTTTCGGTGCAAGAACCGCACACTTTTAAAACGGTTTTACTTAACTATACGCTTCAGTTCCCTGTTATCTCTAGCAGATGCTTTTGGTTTTCGGCCGCTATTTCAGCGATTATTTTGAAAATTTCCATTTTTTGAATCTTGTGTTAATAATTTACGAAAGCTTGATTGCGAACAATGTAAATAATTCGCTATATAACATTGATCTTTACCGTGCCGATACTAATCAACCATACGACTTTTAATAGATTTAGGAATATCACTCACACGACCCATTTTAAGCAGAAAAATCAAACAAACTGCATAAAGAATACTGATTTTAAATAAAATCGTCTAAATTTAATCAATGATGCCACCAGTTAGGAATTGGTGATAATTAAAGTTGATATTAATTGGTGATATTAATTTTTGGACAATAAATATATTTAATAAACAATAAGTTCTTAATATAAAATATTGTTTGCATATTTGCATTGAAAGACATTAAATTACCAAATGACATTTTGAGTTTGTAAAAAAAAAAAAAAAAAAAAAAAGTAATTATTGTAATACTTTGAATATGAGCTGTATATATAGATTAGTTTAAAAAGATTATCTCAAAATATGAAATAAATGTCTCGCGCAAGTATTATCCAACTTTCTAAATTTTTTTACAAAACTGTTTACAATCTACCTAATCAAATTGCCGCGGAATTACCGTACTATGAGGTATCCGACCCCACTAACGGTAAACGACCTAAATACTCGCTTCTGCTCAGTAAAGAAGGCTGAGATTTCCTCCCCTCATACCTCAACTATTGGAAAATTTATTTTTATCCAGGTGTTTTAAAATGCTCATGTATTATTTCTATTTTAAATGTACAATATTACTTTTATTAAAACCAAAATCAGAGAGAATGGGTTAATAACAAATCTGAAATGCCCCTTGTGCGACGTACACCTCATATTGTGAACCACTGATTTAAAGGAAAGAGAATATTTTAGATCTTTTAAAATTTGTTTGAAATTAAGGGACACTTCTAGTTATAATTACTTCTAGATAATATTATTTCATACTGCAGCAGATCTTTATACGTTTATCTGTTAATTTGCCTTTGTTACATTTTGGGTCAAGTAAATAGTACACAAATGTTCTGAACTTAAAGGGAAAAAAAATGATTTGGGTGGAAGACATTTCAAAACTTGTAGTTTATGTTATTTCATGCTGCAGTTAAGTCTTTTTATTTTACTAGCACATAGCGTAAGAAAACTATTGTAATGATGATTGTGTGTATGAGCGAGCGAACTTGGTAACTTCCGAATGGTACGGATGAGCTTCTTTTTGTTGAATGTGTTATAAATTCCTGCCTCAAGAGCTTTCCTGAAAGTCGGCCGATAGCTTTAATATTTTTAAAAAATTGCAAACCATTTTGAAACGATTTGTCAAAGATTCAAGAGGGAAAATCACTAAAGAAATGCGTTATAGTTTAAATGGTAAATATTGAGACAATGTAGGAAATCATTCATAGATCAGACATCACATCTTCAGGAGAGAACAAGATATTTGGATCCAGATGATTTCATTATCACAATATATATTTGAAACGTAAAAGTATAAATATATATTAAAATACTTATTTGCTTAAAAGACTGTCATAAAACGCATTAAAAATATATTAAAACTCTGTATTGCCATGTTTCAACTCCTTCATTGAGTCGTCATCAGAATGTATAACAGAAATTACAAATACAATGCATATGGAAACAGGAAAAACAAATCATCGAATTCAAGTAAACATATAACGCCCCCTACGTTTTCGATATCTCACTGGTTCGTTCTATGTCGCGATTCTGTTTGATATCGAAAATTTATGGGGTAATGTATGTATATATTATATGTTTACTGGTATTCAATGACTTTTTTTCCGGTTTTCATATGCATTGTATTTGTATTTACTGTTATACATTCTGATGATCCCAATATAGGCTTTTAACTCTCTGACAGTCTTGGAAAAGGGCAAAATTGTATTGTTGTTTTCTCTTCAATTTATTTTAAATGCTAAAAAAACTTATTCTTTTAACATTTTATAAAAAAAACTTAATAACGATGCAATCCGTGGAAGTATTAATCAGTGTTCAATGTATTAAAAATACATTAAACCATTAGAATTATATTACTTTAAATATTGCGTGTATTGCAGTGAAACCTGGAGCTTAGTGAACGTATTAACACGGGCTTGTCGGTGAAAGGGTTAATATATTTTTAATGTGTTTATGGTAACGTCTTTTAAGCAAATAAGTATTCTAATATATGTTTCTACTTTTCCGTTTGGAATATATATTGTGATATGGTTTTTATTAGACGTAATTAAGACTTATTACTCTTATTTATACTTACATTTGATTTCTCTATGTCAAAAAATTATTTGAACATATGCCATTATATGAAATGTTGTCTAAGTCGAGTAGAATTTCTGCAGACATATTTAAATATACAAACTCGAACACCAATCTGTGTGATGATGAAATAGATAAGTTTTTAATGAATATCTCTGTTCCCATTTCAGCTCATTATTATTTTTTTAATATACTATAATGATAATAAATGTTCACATATGGCATTGCTAGTGCAAAAGTATCCGTCTATATTTAATATTGAGATAGTATAAAAAGAATTAATGCTACAGTAGGGTTGTAATATTATTGCAGATTTTTAAAAACATAATTTCTAAATGTAAGTGCAATGATTAACACGTATACCTTTTATGTCATTTTTTAGATTTGCTTAAATTAATTGAAATATTTTGAAAACTGTATGTTTATAAATTTCATCTAAGTAAGTTTAAAACATATTTTATCAAAGTAGTACTCTTCTTTACTTGAAATACAAATGACGGGCACTTTCTGCAGTTTATCTCGAACAAAGTAACTCGTGTAATTATCTCAAATAAGTCTTGTTTTTGGAAGCGAGCGCAAATAAATTAGTTTTTAATTGCACATGAAAGATTACTTTCCTTTTGTAAAAAAAGAAAGAGCGTTAAGGAGATATCAGACATACAATTTAAATTATAATTACTTTTGCAAAGGAGAAAAAAAAATATACAGCTTATTTATTAGTAGTTCTCCACATGTTATGTTTTATGGAAATTATAATTAACTAATCACATATATCGTAGTTGCATTTCATTCTATGTATCTATAATGAAGCAAATCATAACTAAGCATAAGGGTATTTGATGTGTATAAAATTACTTCGATTTTAAAATTAAATTTCAAATGTGTATAAATAAAAACATTGGATACGTAAATTGGTGTATAAATACATTTACAGAGAAACTGTAAGTCATTTTTTACGATTTGTGTTGTCTGTAATAACCCTGAAATAACTGAATATCAGTATTTAGTATTAAAAATATTCTTCAGAAAAGGTTTTTTTAATTGAAAAATACAATAAAAAATGAATTAAGACATAATTATGATTATTAACATATTTCAAATCTAGACATACATAGAAATTTCATATACGTATAGGGTAACTTGAGGTGAGATGCCGTGTTCTACATGATCATTTGTTTGCAAGATCGTAGTTTTAATATACGCAGGCACTATAGGGACACGCTGCTCAGTTGTAAGAATGAGAATTCCCTAGTGATACTTTTATTTCCATTTGCGTTCTTTTTTTAAAATTTTAAGTGGTACTTTTGTATAGCTTAATTATGTTTTTATGTCTTAACACATCCAAAAGCCATTACGTAACTTCTTTATTTGCCTATATAAATCTTAGTTAAAACACCAGAAAAATAAATCTGATGTTTCTAGAGAGTACTGGTACCTGACTATTCTTTTAAATATAAGTGGTGGCCGGTTCCCGCTTCTTCATGTCGATGCGGGGCACTGTGTCTTGCTCAATACTTTGGGGTGAGTCGACAAAAATTTTTTGGGGGTAAGATGCCGGTTTTTTTCCCTTGTGGTAAAATTTTCCAAGTGCATCTTTGTTTCTTCATTGTTTAAATTACTCTTGGCTATTAATTAATTTTTGAACAATTTTAATAGGATATTTTAAATCAGTGATTAAATCGTGATTTTAATCAACTGATTAAAAATCATTGATTAAAATTATAAATTTCCTAAATGTGTAAAATGACATATAAAATTATTAAAATCTAAGGCGAACATAATTTGAAAGGTTTCTATATGTATTCTGGCCTAAAAATAAACTTTATTGGCCTTATAAATAATTGTTTAATAATTATTAATTTTAATCATTCTTAAAAAGTTATATTAAATGCAGTTATAAATAATTTTAATAAATGTAAATATCGATAGTATATCATATAGTTTTGGATAATTAGGGATTTCTGACCCTACGAGCGCAGCTACAAAACTACTGGCGATCTCCTGTAATCAGGTTTCCAGTCATTTGCTATTGACTGAGTGATTTTAAGACAGAATCAATTGGTGTCGAGACAGCTAATTGCTATTTTCGTGATTGATTAAATAAGATCAACCCAACAGTTTAAAATTACCTTGTATAAAATGGCTAAGTAAACAATTTTATAAAGACGCTATAATAAATTTATTTTAAATTAGGCATTTTAAATATATCGTTTTAAATATCACGTAATTTTCACGTTTTTTTTTTAAATTTTAATATTCAAATAAAAATAATTTTAGTGGCCTATAAAAGTCAAACTAAATCTGTGTGACAATAGCAACTGTGAATTTCCAGGTGTCTCAAGCCTTTCTTAAAAGGAATTAGATAAAAAGTCAAAGAGTAGAAAGACAGAATCTTCAACTGACGATAATATAGATGATGATTAAATATCCTCCCAAGATTCAGAAGACGAGGATTTTTTTTGAGCGAATGATAGTTCAGAGTGTCTAAGAGAGTGCAATAAAACCTCGGGAAACTTTAATGGTATCAAGGCCATTCAGTGAAACTGTTGTTACATAAAAGCTGCTTAAAGTTCCTAAACAAATGTGCAGTTTGTGGCAGACCTAAGATATTGCTATAAATGACAAAGTGATATATGAAAAACATTAATAAAATTCTTGATTCTAAAACATTTCATCACAGCGGTTTTACCATAGTTAAACTTGTTATAATGTTTAAAAATATGCATACTTAATAGCCATAATTCTTTTAAATGTTACGTAGAACATAATATATTAAATAAATATTACACAAACAAATATATTAACATAACATAAATAATTACATAATAAATAAATATTCGTTTGTTCCTTTATTATATTGCCAACGTTTGTTACATTCATATTCTTGTAATTTCCTAATATTAAGTAAGTTAACAGCTGTAGATGTCATAAATATTAAAGTTACTTTTATTCGTCCCATTATGTTTTATATTGCTTCACAAAAGTTATTGTTTACATTGAAACTCCATAAGGTATCTTGCCCCTAGGTAGTTCGCCATCTTACCCATATCAATGGGTAAGATGCCGACATGCAAGTGTTTAGAAAAACAAAAATTTCGATGCTTTCTGTAATATCTGTAAAATGAAATAAGTTTTTAAATCATACATAAGAGTCTAAACATTAACAAGAAATCAATAAATAGCAAATATAAAAACAGGCGATTTTAAAAACAATTAAGTCAAAAACTACTGCAACTTCACCGAATCTACCATATATATATTACCGTTTTTGATGGTGGTAGGTTATGTTTAATTAATGGTTATATATATATATATTTATATATAGAATTTCTTGTGTGTATACATGTATGTATATTCGTATATATATATATATATATATATATATATATATATATATATATATATATAATTTCTTGTGTGTATACATGTATATATATTCGTATATATATATATATATATTTATTTATTTATTTATAGAGGGTGTTTCCTGTTATCTATCTATCTTAAATAGATAATACCTAAACCGCTAGTTTTTGAGGTATGCTTCATACTCCAAACATGTTTTAAAAGTGTAATTTATCATCATAGTAACCAAATGAATTCAAATAAATATGTTTTCCAAAGTTAAAATGTAAAATTTTTACAATCCCTATGTCCAATATGTTTTGCTTAGAAAACCTTATTCCGTGCTTTAAAATATAAAACATCAAATGATTCATTTTTGCATAATAAACTATAATACTTTGATTTCTATGGATTTGACTTCTCACACTACAAAACAGAAAGTTATAAAAGCACATATTCTTTTCATTAAAAAAATTGAAGAAGAAAGTAACTAAAATGTTACTAAAATTTACTACAAGTTACTAAAAATAAATTTTTATAAATCGTGGAAATTTTAAATGAGTGAATGCGTACCTCAGTTTAGAGTATAAAAAGACATTAAAAATTTTTATTAAAAAAAATTTAAAAAATTTTTATTTAAAAAAAAATCATTTCCGTTGTACATTGACGCACGGATTCTATGTCATATACAAGAAATTTAATATATATATTTTTCTGATTTTATATTCGAAAATGAAAACAATATTTGTAAAGCATATTTTCCCCTGAGAAATACCGATATTACAATTATGGGTGTATACAGTTATAGATATAATATGCATGGTACCATGACTATTATTATTTAAGGAAAATAATAGTCATGGAACCTCATAGCAACCTCAGAAACAAATTACCTTTTGATGTTGAATGAAGCATTTATACTTTATTTTGAGGAGACGTTTTTGAGTAGACATTTTCATATGAAACAAACAAATTATAAAGACTAGAAAACAGGAATTCTGCTTTTTCAGAATTTAGTGTCGCCATCGATGAAAAAAAATATGTATATGTAAATAGTACAAAACTTATTTCAATTTTAAGAGTTACAACACACGCTTTTATTTTATGTAAAATGACGTTATTCGCATCCGCTTAAGAATTGCACATTTACGATACACTCTTAAACTTCTACAGTAAAGTAGGCATAGGATGTCACTATCGCGAAATAATACACAAATGCAGCAAAAAGATGCCCTCATTAAAGAAACTCAACCAAAAAAAAAAAAAAAAATGCCTGTCTAATGATTCATAGGTCTTCATTTGTTTGTAGCATTAATATAGATAGTTTAAAATTAAATAAAGTTTATAATAGCTCCATGTTTTATCAGTAATCGTTCGTTTATTTTTCTTTCAAAATAGCACGTATTTTAATTACATTTTCTTTCCGTTGTTATGAAAAAATGGCAACAAAAATATATATTTAATATTTTACAACTATTTTTCTTTATTTTCTACAGAAATGGAGTACTTCCGTTGCCAATATTAAGCAAAAGGCTCCAAAAAATACAAAAAAAAAAAAAAAATAATAATGATATCTCAAAAATAAATGGAGATGCAGTTTTCAAACAAATTGCATTTAAAAGTACTTTTTTTTTTCAAATACGACGGTATAGAAATTGAAAATGTGCGATGCTTAGAAGTTGAAAAAAAAATGCTATAGAGAATTTAATTGGACTACATTGTTTTACGGCTGGCTTCTGTAAGGTAACGTTATTTTTTGGAGACGGCCCAAAATAAGATAGGAGAAAGAAATAGCATACCGTACCGGGGGCTAACAAACATGATAAATAATCAGCATTAATATCAATATTAATATTGTTTTATTACCCTTAAGTATAAAAGTTCGGTAAGGCTGCTGAAAATGTTAAATTAAGAATTGATAGCATCTTAAAAACCGGTTTGAGCCAACTTATTGTTTCAATATAGACAATAAGAACACTTTTTTGACAACGGGGGTCACTCTTAAGAGGTTATGGTATAGTTTTGTTCGAGGTTATAATTTCGTAGACGAAGAAACATCCTTTTTACATTGTAATTACTTATTTTTACTTACTAGTATACTAACATAAATTTTCAACAGACAAATATTTAAAATGTCTTTATTTTTTTAAAACAAAATACTACATTGGAAACTGGAATTTAAAATGTACATTCTAATCTAGACTTTGAATGAATTTAATGAAATTCTAGTAAACGTGCTTATTGTTCATTTCTTAGTATCTTATTCTAAATTACTTTTGCAGACCTTGCACTTTATAATACAATAGATTTAAATTTCCAATCTCTCTTTCATTCAAAGCTTCTTTGTTTAAAGGATATGGGTGTAATTATATTTAGCCGTCTAAACTTTAAGAAAGAAAAATTCCCTCTTTTGTTTCAAATAACCCAATCTCATTTAAAATTATACAAATTGTTCTTCGTTCTTACATTTAAATTTATATATGAACTAAGGTTGAATATTCTTTATGCAAATTACATATGTGTAATATATTAGCTCTTAAACGTGTAAACAGAAGAAGGAATGCGAATGTGTAAATTATCAATGAACGAGTATTGTTGATACATTAAAGTCGAGTAATGGAACGTTTGTCAAGAACTATTATTTAATTCATAAATTAATATGCAACTGGCAAGAAGGATTATGTGTTTCACGCGTATCTGTGTATGTGGATTTCTTTATACCCTCTATACATCCCAACGGCTGGATGGATTTTAATGAATGAGGTCTCTATGGATTCCTCGTAACCATCCAATGGTTATAGGCTAGGTTTTGTTTTTATAAATTTAAAATGGCGGCCGTAAATTACAAAATGGCGGTAGAGACGAAAAGAAATTTTTACACACCCTATTGAGTGGTATATCATTGGATAGTTCTTTCAAAATGAAGAAGATGTTTCATTGACTATTTTACAGTCAGAAGCTCCGTTTAAATATTACACAACCTGGAAGTTGTGTAGGTAGGTTCTCTAGCTTTACTGCAATTCTAACAATCATAGACATCTATAGACTCATAAAAACCGTGTTTATAGATAGAAACTAACAATTAAACACAACAATTAAACAATTAAATATCATCAATAGAAGTAAAATAAATAAATAAATAAATAAATAAATAAAATAAGTAATATAAAAAATAGTTTCACATTGATGGGAAATAATTAATTCATTCGCTTTGTATGCAGTCCGTGTTTTTGATTTTTTAAATTTACGAATTGTTCATTTAATAGGCCTTTTAATGATAATACACATGCAAAAACAATTGTAACTTAAATATTTAATACTCTCAAATCCTAAGCTTACTACAGAGCTCCAAATTATGAAACCTAAAATAATGATATGATAAAACACTTTGACTAACTTTAACATTGAGTAAATTCTTTAAACTTTTTCTTTCGTGTGCACAGTAAAAAAAGACAGTAAAAATATAATCTACAGAATTATAATATATACTCAAAAGTACAATAACTTCTTCAGTGTTTAACGCTATTCGGGAAAGTGTTTCTTTATCATTCCAAATACGAGGAGTATATTATTTTGATCCTCGTGCAGGTATAAATTTATGTACGCACCTAAAAATGTTTACCGTAGAATTAAAAAAAATATATTTTTCAGTTCAGGGTTCAGAAAACGTATTAATACACTGTAAAATCGATCCAGAAACGTTTCCAAAAATTACGGGCAGCAAAAAAAAAAATATTTTTACAGATTTTTCTTTAAATGTGCGAACTATACTAATTTCTAAAGATAAATAAATACTTTTTGGAATTGTTGGTACCTCGGAAGTTGTGCTATAAATCTTCATCCGCGGTTATCTTGTGTTTTTATGGAGTTTAGGATTCATATATTTCATAGATGTACTTCATAGATTTTTCACAGTGTGAACATTTGCCTTTTGTTACTGTCTGCTGCTTCAAATTTATTTTTGATAACAAATGACATCGCAGTATTTTTTCACAGAACTGAAATTATTCAATTTATGTCTTTCAACAACAGTAAAGCAAAACAGTTTTGATTGAAAAGAAAAAAAAAAATCTAAAAAAATATTTTTGCGTCATACAACAAATATACCTATATGACATGGTAAAAGAATGTATTTTGAACTAATCTTATACTGCATTAGGTGCAGTGAATGTGTTAAATGAATATTATATAAAGTTTTCTGTTACGTCGCTTTAAAGTACGAGGGCTGTTTTTTCTTCTTTCAACCTCCGATGGATCGTAAAATATAGACTAGTGTGGATAATAAAATTCTTTGTCAGCCTGGGGTCAAGTACACTAAAAGCTACTTTTCGACATAGTCGCAGTGAAGATTGAGTCATTTGTCATACTGGTGGACGGAGAGGCAGGGGAAAAGCCCTTTCAAAGAAGATTACCGCCAGTATATTGAGGTAGGTCTCCAAGGTGCCTTGAAGATTTTTGTTGGAATGAAACTTGAAATGGAGTGCCATCCACGTAGACCTATCTTCAGATATCGAATAACTGACAATCACTCCGTGCCAGCCGAATTGATGGTCAAACAGCTTCTTACTCGAATCTGAGGAGGCTGATTCGATGGGATGTGTTCGATTTCTTTGAAAAAAGCTGTTTGAACATCAGTTCGACTGGCACCAAGTGATTGTCACCTTTTTCGAGATCTGAAGATAGATCTGGGTGGACATCAATCTATGTCACTAATCCTTCTAACAAAAATCTTCAAAACCCTTTGGAGACCTATATCAATATGCTGGCGGCAACTTTGAAGAGGGTATGCGCCCCTCCCCCCCCCCTCGCCCATCAGTATGAAAAATAACTCATGTCAAAAATTATCTTTGAGTGTAATTGACTCCAGGTTATCAAAGAATTTTATTATTCACACCAGTCTTTATTTTATGGCCCATCGAAGGTTGAAAAACAAACAGCCCTCGTACGTCGAAAAATAATGTATTAATAGAATGAGGCAAAGCAAAGTACTCTTTTTTATACAACTTAACCACTTTACACCACTTAAAATGTACCAATATACAAAATGTCTCTATTTTATTTTAATTTTTAATAATTCGTTAGCAACAGGCTTAATAGTTTTGTTATACTTTTCATGAAAAAAGCCACTAACAAAATTAAACGCAGCAAAACGTTATATAAGGAATATATCGCATCAAATTAAAAATTGTTAAAATACCATGATTAATGCGAACAATTTTAGGAAAATTTTAGAATAAAATACAGTCTTATCGTTTTAATTACATTCTTTATGATAGGCCACATCCTATGAAATGCTTCATTAGATGTATGGTATATTACATAAATATTAAAATTATATCTAAGTAGAAAGCAGTACTTCATATTACACTTCAATTCTGGATTCAAGATGTTACATTTCAGATAATACGTATGTAAAGGAAAATATCGTTATGTGAAACACTACATCTTGGCACGTTGCTATATTCCTGTAAAGTCTAATATACATCTTGATATATACTAACGTACAATAAAGCTTTTTTATAGACATATACAAAAAAACCTTCAAGTACCTCAAAATGACATCATACTGACGAATTCCACTAAATATTGCACACAAAATGTCGCCAACATAGCTGTAGTAATCTGGCGCTTTTCCCGTCTGTTAAAAGTAATTCGTATTTAAAATAATGGAATGTGGCACTATAAATAAGTTCAAAACAAAATTGTAAATGTAATACTGATGTCATAGGTTACAACTTTAATTTTACTTCCTGGTATAACCGCATATATTCTCAACTATTCAACCTTCGTACAATACTTTAAAATTGCAACAGATCTTTTTATTAGCCCACGATATGCTGTTCCTGTCGTCCAACAATTAAACTGTCATCTCTAAACAATAACGCTTCGTTACATAAACCAGTCGTAAAACAATGGAGATGTATCATTGTACGGTTCAATAATCTACTGCAATATTTTTAACTCCTAAGCATCGCACATTTTTAATTGTTATATCGTCGTATTGGGAAAAAAGTACTTTTTAATTCAATTTGTTTGAAAACTGCATTTTGTTTTTAAGATTACATTTTTTTGTAGTTTTTACCTCCATTCTTTTAATATTGCCATCTCAGGTACTCAGTTTCTGTAAAAAGTAAACGTAAAATATTTGAAAAATATCAATTATATCTTTTTGTTGCCATTTTTCCATAACAACTGAAAAAAAAAAGTAATTAAAATACGTGCTACTTTGAAAAAAAAATACATAAATGAATGATTTCTGATAAAACACGAAGCTGTTATAAAGTATACTTAAATTTAAGTATCTATATGAATCTCTCTATTCTAAAAAAAAGTAACTACCGCTGTCACCGCCGCCGCCGCCGCCGGTTTTGAATTTTTTGTGACCGGAGGTCTTTCTTCGTTAATATTAAGAAAAATAATGCATACAAAAATATGAAAAACAGTAGTATTATACAGAAATGTTTGATAAACACGCTGATGCAGACAGTTTTTAGATCGAAGAATTATTTTAAGAGATATTTAATGCTAAAATTGGACAAAATCGTTCCACTAAAAAAGTTTTATAGGAGCAAAAACTGTTCATAGGAATTTAATCATTTTTAGATCATTTTATGCGTTAGAATTTGCCGGAGTGCAGATTGCTTTAATTTTTTTATTTTGACTAATTTTTTGAGGTTTTATTTCTATTTTAAATTCAGATTTTCAGCATTTCTAGAGATATTTTTAACAGATTTTAGAAAGTGATATTAATTTAAACTGTTGCCAACTGTATAAACAGAGGAAGCAATAATGTTTGCTTAAAAAAAAAAAATATTTATACGTGTAAATAAATTAAAAATTTATTTACACGTGACTATTATAAACAGAAAAAACATTTGGAATTAGAATTAAATAATTATGTACAAAAAGCAGGAACTTATTAAAAATTATGTCATAAGAACTATAATTACACGTGAATTTTAAGAGAGAAAGGAATTTGTAAAGCAATAAATTTATTAACATGCGTTAGAAGTCTTAAATAGGAGAAATTACGTCATATTTACGTCACATTACAGTTATTACATAAAATGAACACAAAATAACATTGCAAAACGGTTTAAATTTAGAAATTGTGCTAGACATTTATTTAATATTTTAAGAGGATACTTTTCAACTATTTTTGTTAGGAAAGCGCAAATAATATTTAATTTCTAACAGAAGTATTTTCACGTGAATATTAAAAAGAGAAAGAATAGTTTGGTCCAAATTACGTCAGATTAAAAACGATTAATTTAAAATGTCTCATTTAAAAGAACTTTCTTTTCACTTTGTTAAAAAATACCAGGAGACAAAGACTTTGTTTACTTAATTCCTCTTATATTAGCTTATTTTGAAATGTTGTTACACGTGTCTACGTCATCAAGTTATTTTTATTTCGACGTTTTATTTGTATTTTTATTAATGTTGTACTAATTTATTTGTTTTTTCGTTATTTAAAATAAAAATTATGTCAATTTGTATAATTTGGCGAGTGGTTTGGCGATTTATATAATTTGGCGAAATGGGTCGACGGGATAATCAAGTAGTACTGCAACGGATTTGGCGTTAAAATTCCCCAATCAAAGAGAAATGAATAGAAATCCTTTTATAGAGAGATCGCCACTGTTTTTTAAATTATAATTCAATCTTTCGAAATCTTTTTAAAGCCGATCAAATTAGCGTGTATTTAGAGTCTACGGTGTCTGGACGGGGGTTGGCGAGCGTAGCTCGTAGGGGGCCGAGCCCCCTAGTAATACAAACAAATGAAGGTATATGAGTCATTAGATGGCTGTTTTTTTTTTTCGAGTTTCTCGAATGACGACATCTCTCTTTTTTTATATTGTATATTATTCAGGGATAGTGACGTCATATGCATACTTAAATGTAGGTGTTTTATGAGGAATTATACAGCGGATGCGAATGACGTCATTTTACATAAAATAAAAGCGTGTGTTTTAAGTCTTAAAACTGCAATATGCTTTGTACTACCTATATATATATATACACACACACACACACACACACATATATATATATATATATATATATATATTTCGTCGGTGGCGACACTAAATTCTGAAAATCAGAATTCCTGTTTTCTAGTTCCCATTTTTTTCTCCCCATTCTACCCAATACATTTTAACATGTTGTGATAAGGATTAATATTTGATATTAGTATTCCGATATGTATTCTTATCTGTAAAACTTTTTATTATATTATTTTTTTTATTTTAATATATAACAATGATACAATCATATTATTTACCAATTTTCTAAGTTGTATATTTTTTGAAGATTCATCATTTTGTGTTTATGAAATTTTTAACTATAATTTTTGTAACTCTTTCACAATTTTGCATTTTATTTTTTTAAATATCTAAAATGTGCATAATGATGCATTCAGATATTTTGCAATATACACAAGGACGGTAGTTTTGCAATATGTTTCAATATACACAGCTTGATCTAGAAATGGCGAAAGCCTTCTTTAATCTCAGAACAACAACAACAAAAAATATATAATCTTTTAAAAAATCATACATAGAGCATTAAAGGTCACTACAAGTTTTAAATTTATTATTGTGTTATGGTAAAGTAATATTTTAAAATACTGAAACCGAAATTTCTATGCGCAGTGGCTTTTTTCAACAACCCTTTTTGAAGCTCTGTCTTTGTTTATTCTTATTTATATTTTTCTTTGTTTGATTTATTGAGAATAGCATTATCGTTCGAAAGAGAGTATGCATTTGTGGAAACATTTGCGTCATTTTATATGTTATGACAAATTCCCAAATCATATCCTACTGTTTCTTGGAATTTCAATTGTATATAAATTCATATTATTTTCAATTTACACGAACTGAATAAAATCTTTTATTTCTAAAATTTCAAGTTCCTTTATGAGAATATGGTTTGTTCTACAATGAAATAAATCATCTCAATAGCGTGTTATTAAGGTGTATCTTATGATTTATTATAAATCAATATTTCCTCTTTTCTGTTATCTAAGTTGTTGCTTAAGCCATATTTCTGGATACTGCGGTAACAAGTCAAAGTACCTTATTTATTTGTTTTAAAAACGAAATATTGATTTTCAGTAAAATTTGAACGTCATTCATGAAGTTCTACAGAGTTAGCGTATGATGGACACTGATTTTTTAAAATATAAATTGTAACTATGTAAATACCGATATGATAACACATATTAATCTGAAATAAATTATGATAAATTTATGTTATTCTGAAATTTACAAACGTCATTAGAACTCCCATAATTTTGGTATTACCTGTAAAACAAAGCATTTATTTATTTATTTTATTATTATTATTATTATTTTTTTTTTTTTTTTGCATGTAGCATAAAAAATGATTACTTAACGTAATTTTACGAACATTTTGGACAAGTCTCGAATTTTACTGTGTGTTCCCATCTTTTTATATTTCTTCATTGTATAACGTATATAGTAAAATAATAATAACAACAAATAAATATTTTTTTAATTAAAAAATATAGTGTATTATACTTATTTTATATTATATAAACTGAAATTGATAGGTTATATGGGCAAATTCTTCAAATCAACAAAAAATAATTATTATATTCAAAATAAGTTAAAGAAAGTTTTTATCTCTCTATCTATTTTCTCTATCTATTTATCTGTCTATCTAGTGTGTCCTAAAAGTTCCCGGGCTCGAACTTATGGAACTCATTGTTCGTGATTTTTTTAAAATGTTTAACTTTATCGTTTTATTTTCATTGAAACAATTCTTTAGTTTTTATCGTTTGGTTCTTTTCGCGCTCAATTGATGCGAGAATAATGTTCTACACTGTTAAAAAAAAAAAAAAAAAAAAAAAAAAAAAAAAAAAAAAAAATCTGCAATTTTACAGATTTAAAGTTACCATAATCTGTATGCTTACCAAAATTTTATTTATACAATGTACATAAAAGAAGTAAATCTACAAAACTAGTTTTGTATAGCTGCAGAAATCTGTAGTTTAACAAATGAATCTGCTAAAATTACAGCAATCTTACTAAACTTTTATCTGTAACCCGGGTTGCAATTATCTAAAAAGTTCTAAGAATCGCAGTTTCCTGAATAATTCTTAGTAACATTACACATTTTTGGATTTAATCTGCAAAAGTGTATCTCTTACATGGATTTTTGCTGTTGTCGTTGCATAAAAGTTTCTAGGAATCCCAGTTTCCTAAATAATTTTTAATAACTTTGCATATTTTTTTTTACAGTGTACGTTATCTTGTTCTTCATAATAAAATGAGTGTATCATGCATTCAGTGAATTATACTGATCGAAACTTCTTTTGAATGTAAATCGTAGGAAAAGGGCAAAGGTGTTTGGCGAAATAAATATCTAAATGATGCAATAACGAGTAAAGATACACTATATCGGCTCGTTCGACGATTTCGTAATACAAGCTCGGTGGACGACAAGCACAGGAGTGAAAGTCCAAAAGTTGTTACACCAGCCTTTTTGTATATTCCATACAAGTGATGAAACTCTGGACATGTTTGAAGAATTTTTTGGCGATCGACTCATCTCAAAATCCTTTGGGCACCTCCAATCCTTGATCTCGCACATTTATCTGTAGGGGCATTTAACAAACGGAATTTATGCAAATAATCCTCAAATAATAGATGATCCGAAAATTGCAATTGCTTAAATGATACAAGAAGTCACACCCAGTATGTTAAACGCGTTTCTATAAACTTGCGCAAACCACGTCAGCTTTGCCTCCGTGCTTCAAAAGTCGTAGATATTTTGAGCATTTATTATAAATGTAAGTTCAATATTTTTTCCTACGTGATGTTAAAAGTGGCTTTTATCATTAGCATAAAAGTAATCGTTTTAATGTTTGTTCTTTTGTGAATAATAAATACATATGTCGCCAGTACGGGGAATTTTAGGACACTCTGTGTATTATTGGTAAATTTATATTGTGTCGGTTGTCCTCTATTTTAATTGTTATATTATTTAATATATATATATATATATTTAGCGATTTGGGGAGAGAAAAAGAAAGAAACAGAGATAGAAAGAGCGAGAGAGGGAGAGATAAATAAGAAGTGAGTAGGAGATAAATAGTTATAGGTATAGTTAGATAAGGTTGTAAAATTGCTATGAAACATTTTTCGAAATCCTAATACCGAGAAGACAGGAGAAAATGCACTACACAGATATAAATCTTAGGGACTATATGGAGATCTGATTTATTTTTAATTTAAAATTAAATTCTTTTATACATTTTTAGGTACATTCGTAATTATATAAATACGTAGCACTTATAGTCAACGTCTGGTGCGTGCGTCTCTCTATCTGTCTGTCCGTCCATCTGTCCGCATGTAACAGTGCAAAAACTACCTTACCGAATGGTCTGAAATGTAATATAGATATAATCAACGTAAAAGTTTGTAGAGTCATTGCAAATTTTATTAAAATCGAATCAAAACTTAAAAAGATATTAAGAAAAATTGTCTTCATTTTGTTAAATCCTATCATATATAATTAAATTAATGATGTCCCATGGTGATTCTATGTTGCCATGGTGATTATTTCCTATTTAGGATGGAGTCAATCATTTCCATATTACTGATTTTAAGATACATGGTCGTAATAAATTTTGTATTCATGCATTTTTGCATAACAATGCAACCGTTATTTGCACAAAGAATCGAATATTTATAAAACTAGTTAATGTATGAATGCACCTCGTTTGTCATGTTTGACGTATATATTCCGACTTGTTCTATTTATATTCATTACTCTTTTCCAAATGAAAGACGAATTTTATTATTTCATAAAAATTAAGTTAAATCTGTAGAATTTAAATTACTTGTACTTTATCGTTGAACCTGAAGATTAAAAAAAAATGCGAAATCCTTATTTCTTAACCTGATTTGTTTTAAAATGTACTTTTTAATATAATAGAGCGTAAATTACTTTTATAATTTTCTCACTTATCTATCAAAAATAGCGAATGTATTTATCTTTACGAATGTATTAACTTTTTTTTTCTACATGCATATGCATATAGAATGCACCTATTCTGAATTAGTTTTAAACGATGGGTGAAAAATTACTTACTTCATGTATATTTCTAAACTCTAAGTATACAGCTATTTTTGAATTCAAAATATAATTGGCTTTGTATGTAATTTTCGGTAAAAGCTGTTATTTAATAATCCCAGTAATCTTTGTTGTAAAGTAATTAACAAACTTAATGTGTTAAAAATATATTGAAGGCAATTTTTTGTAAATCTGAGGCAGTTAGTCATAGCTACACTTAGAGTATTTAATGATTATACGATTGGTTGAGAATATAATCGAAGTATGGTATCCTCTTATATTTCAATACTTTTTTTACAATACATGAAAAATAACTTACTTCATATAAAGAAAAATAATATTCTTGTACTCTAAGTATATTGCTTTTCTTGAGTTTAAAATAGAATAGGCTGTGTGTAAATTTCGGTGTGAGGTGTTATATAATAATTACAGAAACCCTTTATTGTAAACTAATTAACCAACTTAATGTGTTAAAAACGTATTGAATGAACAGTTGTTTTTTTAATTTGAGGCAGTTAGACATAGCTGCAAAGATTTGTTGTTTATAGAATTGGGTATTTCATGTTTATACTGTTAGCTAAAAAAGATAATCAAAGTTCATAAATTATGCATTAACTATAGCACAACTAAATGCGAAAGAAGAAAATATCTTATGAATGTTTTTATTAGATTTTCAAACTAGTTTTAATGGTTCTTCAAAGAAAATACGAGGGTCACTCTGAAATTTTTGAGATACAACTAGGTTGTTAAAGTTATACTTACAAAATATTAGGTGTGTTCAAAGTAGTCTCCTCCAGCATCAATGCACTTTTGTAGACGAATTTTCCACAGATTAAATGCCTCAAGCTATTCATTTCTTGGAATAGATGAAAAAAATGCATTTATAGCCACATCAATCTCTTCATCTGAATGAAAACGACGTGCTCGTAAGTTCTTTTTTAGATTAAAGAATAACCAAACGTCACACATGGCTAGATCAGGTGAATACGGCGGATGTTCTATCACTTTAATTCGCTTTTGTTTAAGAAACTCAACTGTTAATCCGGCTGTATGTGAAGATGCATTGTTATGGTGAAGCATTAGTCCCCTAACATTCACTTCTAGTAGAATTTCTGGAAGACATTTAGTGGTATTCCAGTTCGCTGTTACTGTCTTCTGTCCTTCCAACTTGATGGCTTTGACCAATCCCGTACTTCTGAAGAAAACGGCATACATCGCTTTTTTCAGTACGCGTTGTCTTTTCACCATTGTCGGCGTGGGATCATCTTCAAAGACCCATACTTTGCTTTCTTGACGTGTTGGAACGTCAAAAAACGGTATGTACGTTTCATTACCCGTTGCAATTTTAGAAATGATGCGGTGACCACCATCATTTAGCAATTTAAGAGTTTCTTTACTGATTCTGACACGCTCCTCTTTTTGGTGCGCAGTTAGATTATGGGGAACCCAACGGCAAACTACTTTTTTCATATGCAATTCTTCATGAATAATTTTGTGTATGGCTGCGGATCCAATGTTAAGTTACTTCTGTATCATTTGATAGGTACAGCGATTATCATCCATTAACATTTTTCGTATGGCAGACACATTTTCCGGGATTACTGCCGACGGTGGCCTGCCTGTGTGTTCTTCATCCTGAAGAAAATTGTGACCTCTGCTAAATTCTTTAAACAATCTGAATACAGTAGCACGAGCAGGAGATTCATCACCAAATGCTAATTTCAACCGTTGAACGTATTCTTCTTGATTTAATCCTGCTTTAAATTCGTAGAAAATCATAGCGCGACAATGTTCTCGTGTCAACTCCATTTTCTCTTCTGTTTAAAATTTATTCTACTCTAAACAAGTTGAAGTAAGTCAGTAAAAAATCGTCTGCTGTGTTAAAATACTTTGTATTTTAAAATTAAACCGCTATTTTTATTTTGTAAATTCTCGTTTGCGCGTATCTCAATAATTTCAGATTAACTCTCGTAGCATGCAGTCTAACTCAGATAATAGTGCTTATTACCTTTTGAAAAGTTATCTAAATCAATGTAGTGTATGTATTTAACTAAAGCGAATTGCGCTTCCAAATAGTTATGCAACAATAATTAATTAGATTTTAATTACATTTGAAAAATTACTTTTATTTATGTAAACTGAGATAGATGTTACTAGATGATCAAGAAATATCAAATTGAATTTCTATATATTTTTTTTTCAATTCCGAAATTATAAATACGAGAAATTCTATAAATGCAACGTAAAATGTCATTTACGAATTAATTTAAATAAGTTTTTAATGCTTTAAGATTTTCTTTTAATTAGTTCTTTTAATTAGTTCGATGATCTCAGAAAGCGAAAAATAAAATATTATTTGGGCATTTGTGTTTAAATAAGCTGAGATTTTACTTTTAAGACGAAAGACTACACAAATAATAGTGTCTTCCACATATATCAGTCTATTTATGTAAAATCAAATAAGAATGATTATAACAGACATTTATTTATTAATATTAAATAATAATTTAACTAACTCAAATCCATCTTTTTTTTTTTAACGAAATATTTTTTTTTTTATCGAGAAAAATCAGTAATATTTTTTTTTAGTAATCTTTGGCCCGTTATATCCCCGTTTTCCACGTTAGAGAGGAAATTTTAGAGCAGAATTTTTTTAATATTATTAGACAAACCACATGTTTTCATTTCCCAAGTGAAAACCGAGTATTGGTAATATTTGAGCTTGCTATAACCGAGTCTGACAATATTGGGTATAGACCATCATACTCTGAAACAATAGGTAAATCTTACGGATTTGTATGATTGAATTATTTTACTTTTTTTAAATATAAATCGAAAAAAGAAAAATCCTGTTTTCACAAATATAAAATAATAACAAGCACGAGGAGGAGTTCTACTTTTTCAGAGTTAAGTGTCGCTCCCGATGAAATATATATAGATAGTGAAACATATTTGAATTTTAAGACTTAACATACGCATAATTTATTTAATATAAAATAAAGTCAATTTAATTTGCTGAATAATTCATATTTACGATCCAATCTTAAACAACATCTATAGAAAAGTATGCATATGACTTTACTATCGGGGGAAGAATGCATAAACCCAACAAAAAGCCTTGCCGTAAACTCGAAAAAAAATCACCTGTCTATCTCCTTTATTCGATTGTAACATTAATATGGATACTTAAAATTAAATATAGTTTATCATATCTTTATGTTGTATCAGAAATCATTCATTTATATTTATACAATGTAGCATGTACATTAATTACATTTTTTTTCAGTTTTTATGGGGAAAAAATGACAACAAAAAGATATAGTAATCTACTATTTTGCTTTTATTTTTTAGAGAAATAGAGTACTTCAATTGCTATTACAGAAATATTATTACAAAACAACAAAAAATGATAACTCAAAAATAAATTGAGATGCAGTTTTCAAACAAACTATATTTAAAACTACTTTTCCTTTTTTATACGAGGGTGTATAAATTAAAATGTGCAATGCTTAGAAGTTAAAAAAATTTAGTTGAGATTATCAGTACTTAACAGTATAATGAGACATTTGGTTTACATTACGGCTGGCTTATGTAACGTAACGTTATTTTTTACGGATGACACTTTAATTGTTGCCTGAAAGTAATAGCATATCGGGAGCTAATAAGTGAAGTTCCTTATTTGAGTGTAGTACAATTTAATCCGCATAAATATTTTTTTTATTTTAATTTTGTTTTCATGAGATGATTTTTCATATGCATAATAAATCGTTATTGTAAAAATAGTAAACAAGTAAATCCTCTTTGTGTATTTTTAAGGATTGGAATATTTAAAAAAAATCTGATTCTTACTTATTCTATTATTTCTGAAATAACCCATTTTATGTAACAAGCTCTAAAAACAAATTTAAATTTTTTTTTAGAGTTATAAAATTTCGCATTCCATAATATGACCTTATGTTTCATTTTCAACAGTATAATAAATTTTATTTCTCTGATACCTTTGGGATAATACTTTTGTTCCTTCTATGAAATAAATCACTTCGATACTCTGTAATCAAGATTTATCTTATGATTTATTGTAAATCAATATTTTATCTCTTTTAGTATGTAATGTGTTGCGTAAGTTATAGCAGTGGCTTTTTTGACATTATAATAAAGAATGCATAGAAAATTCCGTATTAGATTTTCATTTTTAATGCTAAAATATCGATTTTAAGCATATTTCAAACTGCGACATGAAGCATAATAATGTATTATTTTGCGATAAATTAATCAGTAAATCAACAAATAGTGGATTTGAGTTCTAATGCCCCAAATTATTAATTTTAAAATGTATCTCTTCAAGGCTGTTTCCTATTATGTTATAAAAGTATATTAGGACTTTTATAAAATTATTTTTTTATAATTTAAAAACAATTCGTTAATTAGAGCTAATAAACTGACATGGTACTTTTAATTAGCGTAGGGTCAATATAGATAAAAATATTTCACAACTTTGAAAGTAAGGGAACTTTAAAACATTGCTTTGCACTTTTAATTGCATATACGAAAAAAAAAAAAAAACATGCATTTATTGTTAATTAAAATTAGAAAAAAACTATTTTCCTTTTCATTTAAACATAAAATTACTTTGCACATCAAATAATATTGATGCCATACTATTAGCCTACCATGATATTTAGTACGGTCTCTTGTCTTTATGACTAAATTTGTAACTTATCAATTCGAAATTATTTTGTGTTTGATATAAAAAAAGATTATAATTTGCCAATCAGACAGAATGCCTTGATTTATTTGAAAACTGTACATGGTATAAATATCTGAGTATTTTCCTCAAATAATAGAAATGACATGTACCAAAAATAGAGAAAACAAAATTTGGGGAAAAAAACACATGTTTCTATTCTTGATTAAAATTACTAAAAGTATCATTTAATCAGAAAAGCACTTTCAAAAATCAATTAAGTTTCTATAAGTGACCAACAATTACACAGGTCTGCAAAATAATAGTTTTTTTTTTCGCCCTGTTGCATTTAATTTGTGTATAATATTTTTCGATCCATTGATTGGTTTCAACTATATTACGAGCAAAAAAATATCATGAAAGCGCTTAGAAATTAGCATTATCCTAGAGTTTAAGTGGTTTAGTTTCAGCATAGTTGCCATAATTCTCACACATAGTTTCAGCATAGTTTCCACTAGGTTGAATATTTTTATAATGTAATTTCTATCGAAGAAAGAGGTTCTTCTCCATTTTATTTTTGGGTGCGTTCGTAATTATATAAATACGTAGCACCTATAATCGTCGTTCAGTCCGCCTGTTCGTCCGTCTGTCTGTCCGCATATAACAGAGCAAAAACTACCCAACCGAATCGTCTGAAATTTTAACTATATAATTGTTGCAAAATTTTGTCGAGCCATTTCAAATTTTATGAAAATTGTATGTATAGTTTAATTACAGGGACAGTCAAAAGTTTTCCGTTACATTACGGCAATGGGAAAAAGTTATTGCAAGCGCATTTTAATGATGTTATGGTCTTCCGAATGGTCTGGAATTTTAAATATATAATTGTTGTAAAACTTTGTTGTGTCATTTCCAATTTTATGTGAAGTCAAAAGTTTTCCATTACATGACGGCCAATGGGAAAAAAATTATTGCAAGTGCATTTTAATGATGTTGCAGGATTAAGCACTTATGAAGTGCAAACAAATATACATTCAGTACAATATGGGGTGCAAAAATTATTTATAAAACTAGTTATAGTGCAAACGCACCTGATTTGCCACGTTTGACGAGCAATTTCCAACTTGTTTGTCTAGTACACAACCTGCGTCTATCTCTTGCGCAGCAACTACAGCAGCCTACTATGACGTATAGTAGTGGCTGGTACATTTATGACTGAATTTGGAAGAATTCCTTGATTTTTGTGAAGACTGTACATGTTAGACATTTCTCAGTATTTTCTTTGAAATGATAATACTAAAATTTACCAAATAAATCCTCTATTATACAGTTGAATAATGTCTTTGCGTGTGTGTGTCTTTTTTACTTTTCTAAACTAAAACTTATTACACTGGCATTTGCTTTTAGCTGAGACGGTACATAAAATTTCTACTTCAAAAACACATTTCAAATATTTTTAAATGACTGAATTTTAGGAGCTTTCGTAATTATAAAAAATACGTAGCACCTATTGTCGTCGTTTGGCCCGTCTGTCTGTCTGTCCGTCCGCATATAACAGAGCAAAAACTACCCAACCGAATGATCTGAAAATTTAAATATATACTTGTTGCAAATTGTTGTCGAGTCATTTCAAATTTTATGAAAATCGGATGCATCGTTTAATTACAGGGACAGTCATATTTTCCGTTACATTACGTCCAACGGGAAAAAAAAATATTTCAAATGTGTTTTAATGATGTTACAGCATTTCAAACAGAATGAAATTGATATGCACTTATGAAGTGCACTAACATATACGTTCAGTACAATGTGCGGTGCAAAAAATATTTATAAAACTAGTTATAGTACGAACGGATCTCCTTTGTCAAGTTTGACGTACAATTTTCAACTTGTGAATTTTACAATTAATATTACCTTTCAGGAAAATATATAATATACAATGGATTTAACTATTGATAATGACATGTTTTACAGCAAAAAAAACAAAACAAAAAAACATTTTGCCTATCATGCGTCGAGATGAACGCTTGAATGGGATGCATGGAGGTAAAATATCCTTCTTAATTATAGTTTACACTGATACATTAAATCATTAATCACGGATACATTAAAATTATTTACCGATGTTTTAACGACGTATTCAACTTTGATCCTTAAGCGTCCTATTAGTAACAGATGAATAAAATATTTTTTACAGCAATATTATTCACCTGCCACATTAAAGTACAATCGGAGTTTAAAGGGATAATAAAATTTTTAATAAAAAAAAATGATTTCAATTACGGTTCGTATTCTAAAATACTTTTCGCAATTTACAATATTTATGTGTTACCTCAATTTCTGTATTTTGTAAGCAAAACTTTACGGTAATATTGCATTAAAAATATTTTTTTTAATGATCAATAACATATTTTGATCGTTAATATTCAAAATTTGCATTAATCGCAATACTGCTGTAGTTTCCTATTGTTTAAGTATTACTTATGAGAAACGTAAACATTGTTTTTTATCTAAAGTTTATTTTTTTTAAGAATTTTAGATCAAATATGCAATGAAAGAAATTAGTCATTGTTAATAAATTAATAATAGTCATTCTTATATTTTTTAATATTTATTTTTATATTTTATCTGCAGCTTTTTTGGGCAAAATGGGCCTCATTATATTTAGAATAGAAGGGTATGTTACATTAAAATAGATATTTTAATATAAATTATTTTATTAAATATAGATAAATTAAATATTTAAAAAAAATTACAAATTATAAAAACTTATTTTTTTTAGATGTTATCATAAATAATTAGAAGATGTGTTTAGATGTATCTATTAAATGTCCATATATTTTTAGCAGATAACTATTGTTTTCTCTTCAAATACTGACCTACTGCAATAAAAACTATTCACTTATTCATGTATAAATTATCAGAGAAATGATATAATAAGGTTGGTCATTCAAATTAAAAAGTTAGTAAGTTATTGCCAT